>JAUCMX010000003.1:28913607-29061610 GCA_033459395.1 Hemibagrus guttatus | reverse complement strand
TAAGTCAGAACCTTGTGGAACACCGAACATAACCTTAGTATGCATAGAGAAGTCACCATTTAGATCTGCAAACTGATAACGATCCGTCAAATAAGACCTGAACCAGGAGAGGGCTGTTCCTTTAACACCAACAACATGTCCTAGCCTATCAAGTAGAATAGCGTGGTCAATGGTGTCAAAAGCTGCACTTAGATCGAGTAACACCAGTATGGAGACACATCCCTGATCAGAAGCCAGTAACAGGTCATGTACCACTTTAACCAGTGCTGTCTCTGTGCTATGATGAGCCCTAAATCCTGACTGAAACATTTCATGAATGTTATTCAGATGTAGGTATGAACATATCTGCTGTGCTAGGATCTTGGAGATAAAGGGCAGGTTTGATATTGGCCATATAGTTGGACAGCTGACAGGGGTCAAGGTCCAGTTTTTTAATCAGGGTTTTGATAACTGCTAGCTTAAATGGCACATATCCAGTGCTAAGGGAAAAATTTTTAGAAGGGGTTCGGTAGCTACTGATAATATCTGTTTTTAGGAAGGATGTGGGTGAAGGATCTAGAATGCAGGTTGATAGTTTTGAAGATGAAATTAGGCAAACTAGATCAGGCTCTAGAAGAGGAGTAAAGCATGATAAGCTCTGATCAGAAATAGTTAAATTATCTAAAGGATTATCTATCGAATAATTTGGTTTTAAATGAATAGTCTGAATTTTTTGCCTGATTATATCAATCTTTCCATTGAACAAATTCCTGAAGTCATTGCTGCTGCATAAAGAAGGTGTGTGTTTTTCTACAGTGGTTTTACTCCTAGTTAGTTTTGCTACAGGACTAAATAAAAATTTAGGATTGTTTTTGTTATCTTCGATTAGGGCAGAGAGGTACGCTGATCTAGCAGTACTAAGAAAATGTTTGTAGCTCAGAAGGCTTTCCTTCCACGCTAACTGAAATACCAATTTAGTTAGACGCCATTTGCGTTCTAGTTTCCTAGCTGATTGTTTTAAAGCTCGTGTGTGGTCATTGTACCAGGGTGCTAGTTTCTTCTCTTTTAATTATTTTCCTTTTAAGTGGAGCTACATTATCTAGCATGTTGCGAAACACCGACTCCAGGTAATCAGTCGCCTGATCAAGTTCTGTGGGGTCAGACGGTGAACCAATCATGCGTGATAATTCTGGGAGACTATTGGGAAATCTCTCTGCAGTAGCAGACGTAAATGTACGCTTAATACGGAGACATGGAAAATTGCGTCTCATGTCTAAGACACATTTTAGATGAATCAAGATAGTGATCTGAGATAGCTTCCGACTGTGGAAGAGTGACTATGTTTTCTATATTTAAGCCAAATGTTAGAATAAGATCCAGAGTGTGACCTCCATTATGAGTGGGTCCTATAACATTTTGACTAACGCCTACTGAATCTAAGATGGATACAACTGCTGTTCTTAGAGGATCTTCTGACTTATCAAGATGAATGTTGAAGTCTCCTACAATTCATGCTCTGTCTAAAGAAACAACAAGGTTTGAAATGAAATCTGCAAATTCACTGAGGAACTCAGAATATGGCCCTGGAGGTCTGTAAATAACAATTAGTGGAATCGACTCTGTGAACTTATTGTTTGTGGCTACATAAGTTACGTTAGTATAAAGAACTTCAAATTTGTTAAATTGATGTCTGGGTTTTTGTGTTGCGCCTAGCTCATCATCATGAATAACTGCGACACCTCCTCCCCTGCCTGTTAGACGTGGTTGATGTATATAACTATAACCAGGCGGACAAGCTTCATTTAATGCTACATACTCGTTTGGTTTAATCCATGTCTCTGTTAAACACAGAACACTAAACTCCTGATCAGTAATCAGTTCATTAATAATAAGTGCTTTAGATGAAAGAGATCTTATATTTAACAGTCTTAGCTTCAAATCAAAGCTGCTGGCTGTGCATTCACTATGATCTAGTTTTATGTTAATCAGGTTACTAAAGCAAATTTTCTGATTGTTAAAACCTTTTTGTTTGGCTCGGGGAACGGACACAGTCTCAATCTTATGAACCCTGGGTGACGACTCATTGCAGCTAGCAGACGGTGGGATTAGCCTGCTTGTCTGCTCCCTGGCCCTGGCTCTGGATTGTCACTGATTAACTAGATCTGCTCTAAGGCTATGTGCTATGCTGCAAGAAATGAGAGCAGCACCTTTCCGAGTGGGATGGACACCATCCCGTCCTAACAGGCCAGCGTTGCCCTCAAACAAGCTCCAATTATCTATGAAGCCCACATTTTTTTCGGAGCACCACCTGGACATCCAGCAGTTCAGTGACCATAACCTGCTGTAAGCTATATCGCCACGTCGCATTGGGACGAGGCCAGGGCATACTACAACATCGGACATCGCCTTCACTAATTTACATACCTCTGCAATATTACTCTTAGTAATCTCAGACTGACGAAGGCGTACATCATTAGCTCCTACATGGAAAACTATCTTCGAGAACCTATGCTTGCCTAGGACCCTAAGATTACCTGCTATGTCTGGTGCCCTGGCCTAACCCTAAGGGCGAACACCTAACCTGCGCTGCTGGAGCCCCTAAAGGCCTAGCTAATTTCACATGCCTCAAGATAGTCTCCACCACACCACATCACATCACATCACAGTTTGTTGCTATTGTTGCTGGCTAAATAAATGAAATGTTGCCCATGCTTCCATCCACAGCCAAGGCTCACATCTCCTCTTTTCCATTCAATTTGACATATTTACAAATGCATGTGCTTTTCTCCAGGCTGTTTGCCTTCTGGTTTGGACTGAAAGCTCACAGGTGAATTGGTTTGTGTCCACAGGCCCTACGTTTATGCCATGCACTCTGAGCAAACAGACGCCTATGGCCACAAACTCGGACCCGAGAGCCCCGAGGTGAGCGTTTCCTGCACCAAAGCCTTCACCTTCATCCCGTGTGTCATTACCACACAGACAAACACGAGAATTTCATATGTTGTTTCAAAAAACAAGAATTTAGTACACACATACTGTAATACACAAATTACCCAGTTGTTTTTTTTTTAACATAGAGCAGGCCATTTAAATGACGAGTTCTGAAACTTTGTCTCCATTCATTTATGTTCTTGATTAACTTTTCTATGTAGAGAGCAATTCTGAGACGTGATGAACCGTGTTTCTGTCTGCCGTTTCTGTTTGCAGATGAACAACCCACTGAAGGAGATTGATAAGGTGACTGGGCAGCTGATGGATGGCCTGAAACAGATGAATCTCCATCGATGTGTCAATATCATTATGGTTGGAGATCACGGTACCTCCAATCACTAAAAATGTTTATCAATGTTCTACTAAAGCTGTTAGAAAAAAGCTACTGCAAATTCCAGTCCATTTAATGGTTATCTCCATATTAAATGTGTTGAGAAAAGCAGACCATGAATGAATTAATACTTTTTTAAACAGATTAGCCTTCAAAGTAGTTAGCCTGCAGTATTTTATTATAACAATATATACATGGATCAATGAGCTGGTAGAGTGAAGCTCTCTGGCTTTCAAAGATAAAACACCAAATCAGTATAAGGTTTCGTTTTTAATGCCCCCATTATCATGTTTGTGGATACCAAATGTTTTAAAGATGAAAACATGATATGAAGTGAACTGTCTAGAGTGATAAACCCCTTATCTGCATTTGGATATAGCCCATTTCAGCCATGCTGCAAATGTTTTTGTAATTATTTGTAAATGTGTATAGCAAATCCTTCTTTATGCTGTGCATTCTGTCATTCAGGGATGGAAGAAGCTCACTGTTACCGTACAGAGTTCCTCAGCTCTTATATGTCCAACGTTGATGAAATCACCCTGATCCCTGGCTCTCTGGGGAGAATCCGAGCTCGATCTACCAACAACTCAAAATGTAAGTAAGCCAAGAGGACAGTAGCCACCATTTCCTTGGTCTGGTTTCTAACCCTTTATTTTATTGCTGTTACTATTATTACTGGCATTGAAACAGTAAGACGTTTATTTCCTCTATTTCTAGATGACGCAAAAGCAGTAGTGGCAAACCTGACAGTGAGTACTCATGCTCATATATCTACACACTCTCACTTTTGTTGACCGTTATTTTATTCAAGTATAAACCAGGCTTTGTAACTTTGTGGATCTGACTCCTGTTGTAGTGTAAAAAACCAGACCAGCACTTCAAGCCATACCTGAAGCAGCATCTTCCCAAACGCCTTCACTACGCCAACAATCGCCGCATTGAGGAGATTCACCTGATGGTGGAAAGAAAATGGCATGTAGCAAGGTAAGTATCCTACTTATCCACTTATAATGAGAAATCAGGATGCGCTGATAGGCATAACTGTAACAGAAATATAATATAGAGGTATAGTTATACTGGGCTAAAAGACCTCTCCATGATTCAGTGAAAGACTGGTAACATGTCATTTTAGCTGGATTTGACATGCTCAGTAAGGACTCAAGCATCTGCCAAGAGTTAATTCAATTCAGCTTTATTTTTAACAATGCTTTTAACAACAGACATTGTCAAAAAGCAGCTTTATAAAAATCTATAAAAAATTTTGGATATAAATTTTATATTTATAAATGCATCGATTTATCCTTAAGGAGAGACTGGGCGGTGGCTTAGTGGTTAGCACGTTTGCGTCACACCTCCAGTGTCCTGGGTTCGAGTCTCGCTCTCTCTCACTGTGTGTGTGTTTGGAGTTTGTATGTTCTCCCCGTGCTTGGTGGGTTTCCTCTGAGTGCTCTGGTTCCCTCCCACAGTCCAAAGACATGCTTCTAGGCTGATTGGAGTCTCTAAATTGCCCGTAGTGTGTGATTGAGTGAGTGTGTGTGTGTGCCCTGTGATGGGTTGGCATGCCGTCCAGGGGTGTATCCTGCCTTGATGCCCGATGACGCCTGAGATAGGCACAGACTCCCCGAAAATAGATCGGATAAGCGGTACAGACAATGGGGGGAGAAAAGGAGTAAGCGACTGTTAATAAATTTACTTACTTTACCTCAAGTTACTTAATTTTAGCTTTTCTTGTGTAATGTTTTACTATCAAATTAAAAAGCACACATTATTCTTATGACAAAATAATTGTAATATTATCTTTGAGCACCACAATCTGAGTGATGCCCTTATGTAAGGTACTAGTATATATTAAGCATTTTATATTTTAATTATACATTAATTGTCTACGGCTTATTCGATCTATTCTCGGGTCGCCTGTGCCTATCTCAGGTGTCATTGGGCAACAAGGCAGGATACACCCTGGACGGAGTGCCAACCCATCACAGGGCACACACACACACACACTCATTCACTCACACAATCACACACTACGGACAATTTAGAGATGCCAATCAACCTACAATGCATGTCTTTGGACCAGGGGAGGAAACCGGAGTACCCGGAGGAAACCCCCGAGGCACGGGGAGAATATGCAAACTCCACACACACATGGCGGAGGCGGGAATCAAACCCCCAACCACCAAGCCACCGTGCCACCTTAATTATACATTATTTTTTATAATTAGAATTCTTTTTATTTATGCAACACTACAGAAAAAATAAAATAATAATAATACTAGAAAGTCCACTTGGTGTGAATTCTTTTGGTGTATTTTGGGACTTTTATCTTTCACATCCATTCATCATGACTGATAGTTCACCCATCCATGTCCAAACTTCAATTTGGACGGTTAGCTAGCAAATAAAAAGTACCTTAAACACTGTAAACTATCTAAACCAGTGCTCTGGATGTTCAACTCATAGGCTTTTAGTTCTGCTGTTCAAACCCTCAACCTTTAAAACCCATAACCATTCATTTCCAGCCCACACGGGAAAGCCAAAATTCCTAAAGCAAAGCCATGAGGTCATTCCTAACACTAGTGGCATCCTCTGAAAACATTCCACAAGGAAGATGGAGGATGAAGACGTATAGCAGGGTCTCCCTAAGCTGTTTGCCTTGGCAGGCATCAGTGGCCAACTAAAAAGCTTCTTTCACATGGAGCAGTTGAGATGCAGACCTCTCTAATCGGTGGCACTGGAGCTGTGAAGCAACGGTTTCTTCCCAGGACAGTTTCTCCGCTGTTGCAGGCTGCAGCATGAAGGAGGTTTTAAATCTTCTGCTTGAATGAAATAAGGTGAAAGCAGAAAGCTGGTGTGTGTTAAAGTATCCAGCTGTGGATTGATTTAAACACCATGTGCTTACTCCGTTAAGAGAAACCACAGTATGTGCTGTAAGCGTTTATGGGAGTCGTTATCAGCAGTGATCAAAAGACGTCCTGTTTAGTTTGAACAGCAGCTTCAGAGTCGTCAGGATTCTGTGCGTCAGTTCATATGAACTTGAAGTGACTCAACTCAAACGCATGAGGAAACAGAATGAGAACATTTCAATAACTTGTAAGAACGGTGTAATGAACCAGGTAAATTTGTCTGCTGCAGAAAGCCTCCTGAAGGGAAAAGGCAGCCGGGGAAGTGCAGCTTCTCAGGTGACCACGGATATGATAACAAGATCAACAGCATGCAGGTACGCACACATACTCCCATGTTGGATTTTAGTACAAAGCTGTGTTGTGTTTCTTACCCACTTGATTCTTTCTTTTTAGACCATTTTCCTTGGATACGGACCCATGTTTAAATTCAAAACCAAGATACCACCATTTGAAAATATCGAGCTGTACAACGTCATGTGTGGTAGGACAAATATTATTTCACTTTTATTTTGTCTTCGCTAATTTTATACCTCAGCAGATTCACACCAAAACTCTTATTTTGTGAATTGTAGGCTACTTAAAGCTAATAGAGAATATAATAAAGGAGACTAGAGCAATAGAGATTTGTTTCCTGTTAACATGTGACACCGAAGCAAATAAATGAATGATAGATGACATACCTCACCTTCCATAGCTACACAAGCAGACTATAATGTTATATAGAAACTGCATGATTTGTGTATTCTAATCACCAAACCCTCTCATTTTTAGATCTCCTTGGCTTGAAGCCAGTCCCTAACAATGGGACCCATGGTAGCCTGAACCACCTTCTGAGAAATCCTGTCTACAAACCCACCATGCCTGAAGAGATGTCCAAACCAACTCCATCTGGACCAGTCAATGTCATAACTGATGACCTGGGCTGCACCTGTGATGAAAAAGTCAGTAACAAAACTTGAGGGCCTTGTCACTAGAGAGACTAGCCACTGAATAGAAATGGGAGGCTCCACATTTTCAAGTTGCCTAATTACAGCTTGTTAGACGTATCTGTTGGGATGTGATAGCTTAGTTGTTAAGTTGTTGGACAAGCTGTTTGGAAGGTAGTGAGATCAAATCTCAGCTCCACCAAGTGGCCCTTAATCCTCAACTACTCAGTTATATAAATGAGATAAAAGTAACTCTCTCTGGATTAAGGTGTTTGCCCAGTGTTTTTTTTTTTTTCCATGTCTTTGTTTTGGATTATTGGGTTTCTTAATGACATACAAGGCAACTGTAAACCATTGCATAGATTTTCTTGTTTGTCCTTTTCCTGTATTTCCACAAGATGTTGCACTGCAGAGGTGACATTTAACCCTTGTGTTCTGTTTTAGTCAAAACAACTGTACGTTTTCTCTGCTAGCGCAACAGTAGGTACTGAAATGTGTGTTCTCACTTGATCGAGCGTAAACATGGCATATTCTACCCAGGTATGTTAATCTGTGAGGGTAGTAATTTGGGCGCTTGGGCCGCACTTGGCATCAGATTATTTATCTTGGTCATAACAGAGAAGGAGAAGCTAAATTGGGAATTTAAAATCAACTTTGCATTTGACTTTAAAAAATGGAGCAAAGGCAACGTTGCTAAGTTGTGAATAGAACACAGGGGTTAAAAGAAACAAGCCGAATAACGTTTTCTTCCTCCAAACAGTGCTGTTGTTTTAGACCCTTTTGCTAGAGATTTTCACCTTTAATCTTTTGCAGTTACGTTCAAAAAGTAGGGGGCAGAGGGCTTTGAAAGTGGCCCTGGTAAGAGCCTATAACCTGGAGTCACTGTGGCTCTGTCTCTTACAGAACAAAGTGGAGGAACTCAATGAACGACTGAGACAAGTTATCGATGGTAATGCCCCTCCCTTCCTGTGCGTCAATCTTAAAACTCGCATGCTGTTTACTGTAGGATTGAAGCTAGAAGAATACCTAGATATTTATCATTATTTTATATTAGGTTTTGTACTGCAAGACTCTTAAAATTGCTGGACTAGCTTTTCAGTATTTTTTTTGTCTATTGTATTATACATACATATTTACCAATGAAAATTTATTTTAGCTTCAACTTGTATCCAACTCAAATGCGCATTAAACTTTTTGATCGCTTTTCAATAGACTTCAAAATTTCTTTTTTTTCCTCTACATTTTACAGACAGCAAGAATCTTCCATATGGTCGACCGGCAGTCATGTTCCACTCCAAGTACAGCATCTTGCACCACAAGGACTACATCAGCGGATATAGTGAAGCACTTGCCATGCCATTATGGACCTCGTACACAGTGAATAAACAGGTACGATTCTCGTCTACTGCACTCCTGGATTTCAGACACTGTACTTTTCCATTTAGTGATTCAGATTTTTTAAAACAAATTTCTGTATGCAGGACTAATGCTGACAGTGTGTTTGCACTGCATTTATAGGGGCAGTTATGCTTTCTCGTATGTTTGTGCAAGTAGCACTGGCGCTAGAAAATCAACTATTTTTGCACTAAAAATAAAGTGTTGATACACTTTGTCAGTTTAAGAGGCACACAGTTCAGTTTGTAAAATGCAAAGCTAAACTGTCAGCGTCACTTTATCAGCTGTCACTTTATCAACACACATTTTACTGAGTAAGTTATCTTAAAATAAAACATCAACTTTGGTCTTGGTCATAAATTAGCCTGTGAAAATGACCCTCTGGATTATCTGCAAGCCATGAGGTTAACATGAATGCTAACAGTACTATAAGAGCGGAAAAAAAACTTCATTAATAAAGCTGAGAGAATTCTTGAGCTACACGTGACTGTGTGTTACACTCATTTGCATTTATAAGCACTGAACGTGGCAGTGATTTTTCAAGCTTTGTGTTGGGTGAATAGTTCTTAAAACACTCTCAGGCAGGTGAAAATGTTGTTCAAGCAAACATATTGTACTTAATATGTCAGTCAATATTACTGGTTACCAAGCAGAAATTGGTCTCAGTATTGGTAATGTTTCTGATGCTTGGTAAATAGTTGATAGTAACTGCTCCTACTTTGAACATTTACTCGCATTGCATGTGCTTTCCATCATCCTCTGTCCATCATCATCTTCTGCCTGATGAGTCTCCTGCTCAGAGATTATGCACTTGCAATTCACTCACTTCTACTGTGGATGGTCACGCATCAGTACTCTAGCGATGCAATTCAATTCAATTTTATTTCTAAAGGGATTTTTTTTAACATGATAACAAAGCAGTTGTAGATTTAGATCCCTAACACGCATGTGAGAGGCAACAGTAGTTGTTGTCCTTAGGCTGTTCTCTGTTCAGGGTCACCACAGCGGATCATCTGGGCCCCATCTTTGATTATGAAGCAGGTTTGACACCAGATGCTCTTCCTGACAAAACCCTCCCATTTTATCAGGGCTTGGGACTGGCACTGAGAGTTAAACAGTCAGTGTCTGGGTCGGTTCCCTGCCTGGGAATCAAACCTGGGCTGTGGTGACAAGAGCACGGGATCCTGCCTCTGGACCACCAGGTGATGAAGATGCAAAAATTATCCTTTTGGAAGAAACACAACTTTCCAAAAACTCAATCTCAGCCTTTTTTCATTGGATAACTTCACCCGTTGATCCATATCAAGAACTGCTGCTGTAATCATACAGATGTGATGCTAAGACTGAACATCCTTTCAATATACTTCCTACTCTGTGACTATTTAGTAACATTTAGAATCTTTTTCCTCGTCATTTTTGTTCTTCTCTTTGTTGCCACTGTTCCCTCTTCCTTGCTTCAAGACAGAAATCTACATCCGGATTTCTGTAAAGCTGCTTTGTGACAGTGTTTATTGTTCAACTCGCTACATCAAATACAGTATTTTATTAGTATTCCAGTATTTAAATACTGAAAAAAAATGTCTTGTCATTTTTTATATATTTTTAACACTTTAGTTCAAAAACTGTTTTGTTTTTTGTTTTTTTACATGACTTTTCAATGATGGTGTAAAAACAGGTTGAATTAAAACCTGACTTTTACAGGCAGTTCCACAACATTTACACTCTTGCATTTCATATTGATCGGGATATCTTTTAGTCAGCCTCGCTGTCAAATAAACAAATTCTACACCCGTCACTTTGGTTTGCACGTTTCAGGTTGATGTTACTGTTCTGCCTGAGGCTCTCAATACATGTGTGAGACCTGATGCCAGAGTGCCTCCAGCCTCCAGTCAGTCCTGCACTAGCTACCGAGCAGACAAACAGATCTCCTACGGATTTCTCTACCCACCTCGTGAGTCCCACCACGCTGAACAAACAATTAATAACTTGTCTTTTTATTGCTATCAATTGATATGATACAATATGTTGCTATAAAATTTATAAAAGACGTAGCCTTAGCATCTTGTGTTGCCAAAGTAACATGAAATCATATCTCCAAGTCTAACACATAATACGGTATGGTATACATTGCATTTCTATAGCTATACAGCACCTTCCAGTTTATGTAAAATCTCAGAAATTTCATCAAGTCATAATCATCCATCACAGCTGACTACTAGTGACTCCTAAAACCTGTGTGTTCAAATAACATGCGACAGTCGATTGTTCAATCTTTGGATGGCAAATGACTATTTTGTCTTTTTTACTTGTGGATGCAACATACACTGATCAGCCATAACATTCAAACCACATGCTTAATATTGTGTAGGTTGGACTTGAAAAGCACATTGCACAGAGTTTCGACTGGATTGAAATCATTAGATTTAGATCATTTTTAATCATTAGAGGCATCACCTTGAACTCTTTGTCATGTTAAGCAAATCATTCCTGAACAATTTTTGCAGTGTGGCAAGGCACAGTATCCCACTGAAAGAGCCACTGCCATTAGGGAATACAGTTGCCATGAAGGGATCTTGGTATTTGGTCTGCAACCAAAATGTTTAGGTGGGTGGTGCGTGTCAAAGATTACCAGCAGAGCATTACCCAGAACATCACACTGCCTCCGCCAGCTTACCTTCTTCCTACAGTGCATCCGGGTGCCATTTCTTCCCCGGGTAAACAAAGCATATGCACCTGGACGTCCACATGATATGGTTCATCAGACCAGGCCACCTTCTTCCATTGCTCCATGGTCCAGTTCTGATGCTCAGGTTCCCATAGTAAGGAGCTTTCAGTGGTGTAGAAGGGTCAGCATGGGCACTCTGATTGTTCTGCAGCTACCCAGCAAGCTTTGATACACTGTGTGTTCTGTCACCTTTCCTGTCACCACATTGTGCTACAGTGCCTCTTCTGTCGGATCAGATCATGGCTAGCCTTCACTCCCTACGCACATCAGTTGTCCTTTCTTAGCTAACCACCGCATGCCGAGAACACCAGCATGAAGATAGACTCAGTTGTATATCCATCACAATTTGGTCCTTGTGAAAGTCGTTCAGATCCTTACGCTTGGCATTTTTCCTGCTTCCATCACATCAACTTGGAGAAGTGACTGTTCAGTTGCTGCCTAATATTTCAGCAGGGTGTCACTGTAACAAGATAATCTGCTTGCGGTGGTTTAAATATTATGCCTGATCGGTATATATTATATATCAAATACAAAATTCAAAGTTAAGACCTAATTCTTAGAAAAACTTAAATACTAAGATCAGTAGTACAACCAATACTTTTAGAAAAGTGTCCAAGTAGTCCAAGTAGCAAGCTTCAAAGTAGTTACCATTTATAGTTAATCTATAAAGTGACTTAGATGCACAGACCTGAAAAAGTAAAGCAGCTTCAACCAATAAACTGGTCGAACTTTTTGAAGATTGAGTCTCACTGATAAACACCACATCCCAGGTGTCCCAGAAGTCCATATAAAGGGGTCTATGAATGCCAACACCAGGTCAGAGATTTCCACATCTCAGCTGGTTTACAACATTTCCAGTCTGTTTGTTTTGTTAATAAGTTAACAATGGCAGCAGTGCCTGATGTGATGTGACGTGATGTGAAGTCCATCGCAACTTTTTGAGACGGCTTCCTGATCCAGCCATGAGAATAATTTCAATACGCTCTTTTTATTTTCAGAGGTTTTCTTAACTGATTTTAGAAGTCATTTATCCAAAAAGTGTTCATTTCCCCAGTTTATGTGGACTTCTTTGGACACCCAGGAGTTTTATGTTAAGTGTTCTATGTTAAGTTTAATCTCATTTACTTGGTTAATGAAAGTAGTTTCACTCAGTGAGATTCCTTTCCTCAAAAAGGAATGATATTTGAGCATCTGTTGAAAATGCAGTTAAAGTAATTCACTATGGCCAACATATTCAGATTGTTTAACTGCGTCCAAGGAAGGGACGTGGTCACTGAAGGCGCTCTCTCTGCGATTCATTCACATGCCCCGACAATCATTTTCTTGTTTTAGTTTGTTTTAGTTGATTGATTACATTTGTCTAAAGCAGATAAATATATATATATATATATATAATATATATGTGTATACATATAATCACTGCATATAATAACATATAATCACTGCGGTGAGCCATTGAGACAGTTAACCAGCCTACTGAGCAAGAGACAAATGTGTTTGCAATTAAATGATATTCCTTTGGTCTTTATTAACAGAGTTGGCCTCCAGTAACGATGCAAGATATGATGCCCTGTTGATCACCAACACAGTGCCAATGTACCCAGCATTCAAACGTAAGTATTCTAGTCATGAGCACAGTTTGATATGATTAGAGATCATATTTTATTTATTGAATTGCTCAATCAGAGCCTGAAGACAGCTTGATGAATAGTGTGGCACTGCACTGGGCTTCATCATACTGTTTTTAGGTATGTTCTTTAACAAAAATGTGGCCTTTCAGTCACAGTTGCATTTCTATTGAAATCATGTGACACTTTTGTGGCACGAAGGCTGTGACTTCTGTAACGAGTCAGAGGTGGTGGATATGCAAGTGTAGAGAAACAAACAGCTAATAAACAACCAAACTGGAAATTAGCAAAAAAAAAAACACAACAAAATAATAGACCAAGTCTAGGCTACGAAATACCCATATAGGGGAAGAAATCAAGCCAACAGCAAGTGTGCAGAAACACAGGAAGTGTTACTGACGACAGAAGTCTTCCAGAAATGTGAGCGCTCTCTGATGTTTTGGAGAGAGTTGTCCTTGATGGATGAGACAGGAACTGAAAAGCAGTCTCATGAGACCAGGACTGTATGTATGCACCGAAACTACTAAAGTTACAAATAGACTGCCCCTCATAACCCCATCAGTTAAAAAGATTCAACTTTATTGCCATTACACATGTACAAGTACGAGGCAACGAAATGCAGTTTAGCATCTAACCAGAAGTGCGATGAGCAGCAAGTGCTTTTCCTATGATGCATTGGGTGGTTTTTGCCTCCCGTTGCAGTGCCTTGCGGTCGGCAGCTGAGCAGTTCCCATACCAGACTGTGGTGCAGTTGGTCAGGATGCTCTCAATCACGCAGCGGTAGAAGTTCACCAGGATGGTTGAAGACAGGTGGTTCTTCTTCAGTGTGTTTAGGAAAAAAAGGCGCTGATGAGCCTCTTTTACCAGACTGGAGGTATTAGTGGTCCTGGACAGGTCCTCTGAGATGTGGTTCCCCAGAAACTTGAAGCTGGATACACGCTCGACAGCCATTCCGTTGATGTGGATGAGGTCATGCGTTCTTCCTTTCTCTCTCCTGAAGTCAGCGATGAGCTCCTTTGTCTTGCTGGTGTTAAGGAGCAGGTTATTGTCAGCACACCATGTAACCAAGTGTTGCACCTCTGCACTGTAGGCTGTCTCATCGTTGTCACTGATGAGGTCGATCACTGCGGTGTCGTTTGCAAACTTGCTGATGGAGTTGGATCCATACACAGGCCTGCAGTCGTGGGTGAAGAGGCAGTAGAGGATCGTGCTCAGCACACAGCCCTGTGGTGCAGCGGTGTTGAGTGTCATGGTGGTGGAGTGGATGTGGCCTGACCTAACATGCTGGGGTCTGTTGGTCAGAAAGTCCATGATCCAAATGCGGAGGGAAGGTATTAATGTCAAGATCTCCAAGTTTAATGGTTAACTTAGTGTTAAAGGCGAAGCTGAAGTCAACAAACAGCACGCGTGCATATGTATTGTTTACTCATTACATGGCAACCTCACATGGTTCACAGTGATAATGGACTGCCAATTGAATAGACAAGGTAAGAATACACCGTTTGGCCTAAAAGTATGTGGACACCTGACTATAACATGCATTTATGGGTCTTCACTCATCTGTTGAACTGAACGCTGGGAGCACACCCTTGTCTAAAATATCACTGAATGCTGTACTGGAAATAATGGTCCCAAGCCCACTTCAGCATGACAATGCATAAATAGAAAAGATATGGTTCACCAAGTTTGGAGTGTAAGATTTCGAGGGACATGCACAAAGCCCTTGACCTCAACCCCGCTGAACACTTTTGGAATGAACTGGAACGCCGACTGCATTCCAAACCTTCTATCCTGACCTCAGCGCCTGACCTCACTAATGCTCCTGTGGCTGAATGGACACAAATACCCACAGCCATGTGGCACTTCCCAGGAATGTTGCAAAGCAAAGCGGAGACAATGTCTGGAATGGAATGTTCAAGGTTTGGTGTCCACATACTTTTGGCCATGTAGTGCATTCTCAGTTACTTTCACTGCTAAGCAGGAGAGTGAACAAGAATAGATGCTAACATCAGGAAACGGTCTGAATGATCAGGTTATATTGTGTCTACAGCTAGTCGGTCGTTGTTCTGAAGTGAAACAGCCTTCACCAAATTCTCAGGGGGGAAAAAGTCTAAAAAGCTGTGTGTGTGTGTGCGTTGATGCCTTTCAGAGCTGTGTGTGTGGGCTATGGTATGAGTTTGGGTTAGGAACCGCCCCTTGTATGACTGGTGCCTCTGTTTCAGACATAGTGGTAACACACATCACGTCCCCTGGAGGAAATGAATCAGTTAACACACACTCTACACACATAAATGCTAATAGAGAAATACACAGCAACTGAAACATCATGTCAGATACTTAAGTTTTGCTTACGAAATGCCAACAAAACAGTGAGGCTTGCACGAAAACTATTCAGTATAAAGGACATCTATTAGTTTAGTGGAAAACGCAAGAAAGACACTTCCCAGTGCAACGGGTCTAGATATTTTAGGGTTCAGCATTTACCAAAAAGCACTAAAAGCAGAAATTGAATTAAGTTATATACATAAGTTTCAGAAGAGCAGCTTATGCATATTTTAATATTGTTCACATTGCCTAACATTTTTCAACAGCACATTTAGGGTTATCAGATGGATTCGTCTCACAAAAATACATACACAAGCAAACACTTAACTCCATATTGGAGTGTTGGAGAAGGACAAGAGTGTGTAAAAGGCTTCACAGATGGGTTTTATGTGTCTGCTTTCCATTAGCTGGACTGGAACAGGGAGCCGAAGTTCTCTTTGAAGAGCTGCCACCTGCAGAGTCTCTCTCTTCTCTTGACATGTGAAATAATTTACTGAGTGGCAAAATGGCTGTTCAAGAATGAAAATGAAATATAAGACTGTAGCTTGACTTTGACTGCAAATTGGCCCCTGTGTCTAAATATCCCTCCGTCTCTGTGTTTGTTCATCTGTCTCTCTAGGCGTGTGGACATACTTCCAGAAGACTCTGATAAAGAAGTATGCCAGTGAGAGGAACGGCCTTAATGTGGTGGTTGGGCCCATCTTCGATTATGACTTTGATGGCCTTCGGGACACAGAAGAGAAGATGAAACAGTAAGGAAATCAAGAAAGTGATTAATCTAATGCCACGAAACATTACAGAATACAAAAGCAGGCAGGCTGAGCTCTGTGTGCTCATCAGAAGACATTCGGTTGCAGACCAATAACACAAACATTATCTGATTTCAGTGATACGCCAGAATTTCGAGTCAGTAATTGGATTAATCAGTATATATGTAACATTAATCCTGCTTTTCAATATTATGACGTTAAGACATGTAAAGCAACTAAATAGTTCTGAGTAATTCATTTAAGATGAAAAAAAAATTTGACTCGCAGACCTGAGATATTCCCACGATCACTGGATGAATCTTTGGCAATATCTGATTTGTTGCAGCTATTAGATTTTTGTCTACATCTATGTACAAAAAATGCTCCGAATACCAGAAAAATATCGAGTCAAAGATAAAAATATGAAGCCTTTATTTGTCACATATTCATTACTGCACACTGAAATACTTTGCTTCAAATATCCCAGCTTGTTCGTAAGCTGTGCTCAGAGCTTCCTCAGCTGGAGCAGAGAGGGATAAGGGCCTTGCTTACAGCCTCAATAGTGGCAGTTTGTTGACTCCTGACTTTCTGATCAGTATCGCAGAGTCTTAACCACTGAGCCACCAGTGCACATGAAGCAGTGATACAGTAAAGATAACACATTCTGCCCCATTAGCTGTTGTAGTACTGATGGAAATAGAGGCATAAAAGCTCTTTCTTTTGGATCCTCCTGACTTGACCGTCTGTGTGAACATGTGGGAGCAGAAGTAGGGGACACTAGGAAGATGACAGCATTTAACTCACCTGACACATCACAAGGTTCATCTTTAATCTTGTCTGTTGTAAAGTGATGCAGTAAATTGAGTGTGAATATCTGTGGGACTGTTTGTAGGTACGTGAACACCTCCATGCCCATACCTACTCATTTCTTCATCGTGGCGACCAGCTGCCTGGACTTCACACAGACCGTGGACTCCTGCACCGGTCCTCTGAGCGTGTTCTCCTTCATCCTGCCTCACAGAGCCGATAACGACGAGAGCTGCAATGTAAGACAGATCAGTCTCTTCTTTTCTCTTCTGTGCAGTTGCTTCTCTTTTGCTAGTTAGAAGAGATATGGACAAATTCACAATAATCATTCTGTTCCGTCACCAATTCATATTCATTTGTTTTAAGATTTTCTATACATTTTTCCCTTTGCTTGTTACAGCTAATTCAATTTCTCTTTTTAACTCTACTTTTTCCACTACAGCATTTCATTACCATAAAATCTACATTTTATAAAATGGAAATAAAATGTGGATTTGATTGGATTCGAATGCACAAAATGAAAATTTCCAACACAGGAACAACACGGTAGCAATCCTTCCGTTTAATAAGAGTATCAGGTTTCAAGTTCTAAACAGATCGACTAACCATAATCTAATGACTAAAAAATAAAGAAAGCTATTCTAGTCCACAGTTAGGCATCATGCAAAATACTTTTTCTGTGCATGTTTTTTTTTTCACAAATGACCTGAAATCCTATACCCTAGAGCTGCTTTAGGACCCTTTTAAATACCCTTTTGTTTTGGATATTATTTAGTTCTTGGGTGCAGGTGTAAATCTGATCACTTCCGTCGTGTCATTTATTTGAACATGAACCAGCTGACTGCTTATCGTCATTGAAGTTGCACAAACTTTTCAGATTGGGGATGAGAGAAAATTTTACACATTTTTGTTTCTCCCTCAGAGTTGGGAAGATGAATCCAAGTGGGTGGAGGAGCTGATGAAGATGCACACAGCACGTGTCCGAGATGTGGAGATTCTAACAGGACTTGACTTCTACCGGCGCACCAGCCAAAGCTACACAGACATTCTCTCGCTAAAGACGTACCTGCACACATATGAGAGTGAGATCTGAACCACTGCCTTCCCTGCACTAATGTATTCCTCCTCTATCAAACCGCACGCCCTGACCCCCGGACCTGCCCTGCCCTGCCCTGTGACATCAGATGGTTAGGTGTATATTTTTATACAAGCCTCCTTTCAACATTTTGTAATGATGATGTGAAAATGTCGCTTTTTTTTTTTTTTAATAATTAATTCCAGCTCTGTGAGTGAGTGTCTTTTGGTGAGTGTGATGATGAGAGCATGTGAGTAGGAAATCCTGTACTGTATGCTCTAATGTAATATTGTCTCTCAACACGTACCACTTTTGTGATTTGTTTATGCCCTAAATGAATTTCATGATAATAAACACTTTTGTACTTATGTCCTGATCATTTTTCTGGGAAACAGCAACACCTAGTGGTCATTTAGCAATTTCCACCAACTGCACAGTATCATTCTAGCCACAGGAGAGGGGACTGTTCTGGGCAAAAAGGGGAAAAAAGCCTGCTTTAAATGTGCATTAACACCGTATTTCAATTAGTAGTAAGTGATCAAAGCATACTCCATTTAGCATGAATATTAAAATAAAGAAATATGGCTTAATATCTCAAGTAGAATATTTTAAAAACTGAAGATAAAGTGTACATTAAGAGTAGTGTAGCCTATGAGAAGCTGAATAAAGCTGAAAGAGAATATTGTCTAGGCTTATTAAAAGATTTTATCATTCACGTCACTATGCTGCAATTTCCAGTCATCTCCATCACTCATCCAGTCATCTCCACTGAATGCGCTACCTTGAACAATCCTATACAATGAGTTTACAATATTTCTGCTATCAGTGCTGAGTGCTAAAAAAAAATAAGCGTTCAACGCAATAATACTGCAATTAAATTAACATTTGAAAGCAGCATTCCAATGTTTCCTTTAAAAAAAGTTATTTTATCAATGGTCTTGTACTCCTACAATCACACTATATAAAAGTCTATGTATCGTTTTTATAGCCTTGTCTATGTGATGTCTATGTGATGCTCTTTAAAGAAGGGGTTTATTTGCTCCTTAATTCCACAACTCCATGTACATGAAAAGGATGTAGTCCCTGCTGTTCTTTTCAGAGGGATGCTCAGGATGCAGGAAAGAGAATCCTCTGTGAAAAAGGAGGAAGCTTGTGAGGAAACACAAGTCCGCCAAACACAACAGCATTAAAAGATGGCACCCTGCTGTGCTCAGTATTAGAATGGAAAGGCAACAGAGGCGTTAGAAAGGCCTGAGAAAAGCCGATTCCTGCGGAAAGAGGTTGACGGTGCTGATAGAGGGTAACAAAAACCCATCCATTATATTTGGATTAAAAGGCGGTAGCATAGGGTCTGGAAGGAGGCCAAGATCTGAGATAATAATAATTTAATGAGATATTTTAATAGCATAGGGAACAAACCACCAAAGCGCAGGGAGAACATTTACATTTATGGCATCAGTAGTCTAATGCCTTAACCACTAAAGCTACCACATCCCCCAGAACATGCTACATGGCAGAGTGGAAGAGACAGGAATCAAACCACTGACCATGAGGCAAACATGCTAACCACTAAGCCACTGTGTACCAGGATATGCATTCATGTCAGACTTTGCAGTGGGTTCATCAGGTGTCTGAGGTAAGCAGCACAGTCGGGTCTCCCAGATTTCCCTAATTATTAAGACGTTTCAGAAAACATTGCTTAATGCACATCAGTTTTGTCAGTGAGTCACTTAACCACCGTTGTGGAGTGTTGTGGCCTTACCACAAATTTCATAGCAAACAACTGCATACAATGTCTTTGTGTGCTGTACAGACAAATGACTGTTTTCCTGAAATGGGATGGTCAGCAAGCACATATGGTCAGGGGTCCACAAACCTTTGGTCATATAGTGTACTGATCAAATGTACAGTTTTTATTTTCTTTTACAATGTGAACACAGGGTTGAAGCTGATAACATCTCACATAAGCAGAAGAATATAAGTAAAACTTATACATGAAATTACTTTATTATTTCTTTTATAGATCTCATAGGATTGTGTTTCTTACTGAATAAAATACCCTCAGCCCCCCAATAAATCCCTATCCCGTGACGTCATTCCTAATGTAGATTCTGTCAAATCTGTTAACAAGGTACTATATTAACTGTCCGACTATTTTATTCGTCGTTTCTTCGACAGTGACTAAAATAATAGTTAGTTTAATACTCAAACAAATTACTTGTATTATTTTTCTATTCAGTGGGACTTTAACGGAAGTCTGCCAGCGTATACAACTCCCTTAAACACGTGCACAGGAATCTGTAACGGCTAATAACTGCCTAACAGCGCGATATAGCAGTGTGGGCTAAGCTAAGCGCTGGAGTTAGACAGAATAAATCAGTGGCCTGTGTTTCTATCTCCTAAATGACATCGTTTGTTTACTCTATACTCTCGCAGCCTGCCTCGTTGTTTTTTGGGGGGGTTTTTTCCGGACCGCACGATGTAAATAGCCCGTTTAAACGTGCAAGCCGTTACATAACAACCGTCCTACCTGGAACTGGCTTCGGGTTGGCGCACGGGAGGCGTGGCTAGCTCTCTTTCCTACGTCGCCATTCGTGCAGCTCTACGGTTGTGGGTGTGGCTAAGCGGTTCATTCACAAATCTCTGGGACTGCAGCTCGAGTACACGTGTAACGGTAAACGCGATGTTGCCAGGTTGGGGATAAACTTCCCCAGTTTTGTTTAACGGTCTGCAAAGGTAGATTATGATATATTCAAAATATCGAATTATTCTTAGGAATTGCATGTGTCAGTTTGCAGTTTGTCTATTTCATTTAGTTATAAGTAAAATGTATGATTTACCATGAGTCACGTGTGTGTGTGTTTGTGTGTGTGTGTGTCTGTCTGTCTGAAAGTGAGCTGTGGAATTGTGTTACTCAATATGACCGAATAATGAATAATTTGCAACGTGATATGTTTTTGTCCAAGTGTCATATGGACTGAACCCTGAATGGACTGATCCCTAAACAAACCCATTATACAGGTATGAAATGAATGATAGCGTGTCACCATTTAGGAATGCACAGGATATTTTCGCTTCAGCTGGTGTTCCAGATCAGCCTTCATCTTTTAACTCATTCAAATGATGTAAATGATAACGTTCAGTAAATAGGAAGGTCTATTTTCAAGTCATCTACCTCAACAGACAATGATTTATCAGAAACATTTTTATCAGTCAATCTGTCTATCTATCTGTCTGTCTGTCTATCTACACTGTATGGCCAAACGTTTGCAGACACCTGACCATCACACATACAATTGGCCATTATAGTCTGTCTATCTATCTATCTATCTATCTATCTATCTATCTATCTATCTATCTATCTATCTATCTATCTATCTGTCTGTCTCTGTCTGTCTGTCTGTCTGTCTGTCTGTCTGTCTGTCTGCACTGCACTATCTACACTGTATGGCCAAACGTTTGCAGACACCTGACCATCACACATATAATTGGCCATTATAGTCTATCTATCTATCTATCTATCTATCTATCTATCTATCTATCTATCTATCTATCTATCTATCTATCTATCTGTCTGTCTCTGTCTGTCTGTCTGTCTGTCTATCTGTCTGTCTGTCTGCACTGCACTATCTACACTGTATGGCCAAACGTTTGCAGACACCTGACCATCACACATATAATTGGCAATTATAGTCTGTCTATCTATCTATCTATCTATCTATCTGTCTGTCTGTCTGTCTGTCTGTCTGTCTGTCTGTCTGTCTGTCTATCTATCTATCTATCTATCTATCTATCTATCTATCTATCTATCTGTCTGTCTCTGTCTGTCTGTCTGTCTGTCTATCTGTCTGTCTGTCTGTCTGCACTGCACTATCTACACTGTATGGCCAAACGTTTGCAGACACCTGACCATCACACATATAATTGGCAATTATAGTCTGTCTATCTATCTATCTATCTGTCTGTCTGTCTGTCTGTCTGTCTGTCTGTCTGTCTGTCTATCTATCTATCTATCTATCTATCTATCTATCTATCTATCCATCCATCCATTCGGACCAGTACACTTAAATTTGGATAATTAGTTTGTCATACAATTTGGCTATAAATTTTGGTGCTCCGAACAGCAATCAACACGCCAATCTCAAAACACCGCAAACTATTCACTGCAGTTTATAAAAAAAACAGCTTTAAGTGTATGTAGTCATCTGGGCTCTCAGATACTAAAGCGCACGTCAAACACGTGTGGGCGTGGTCAAAACGTGGTGTTGGGCACACTGGCCAATCAAAGACAAGCTCTTCGCTTATTGGCTAGTAGTGCCAGCAATGGGCGGGGCAGGCATCTGGGGAGCTGCCGCTGATTGGCTGCGTGTGGTTGAGCCTAAATTCGGCACGTGTATCCGAGCGCATGCTGACGTTGAGAGAAAAGGAAAAAGAGGGAGGGAGCGCGGTGGAAAGCGGCGGAGGAAACACGGGTTAATCCAGCAGACACACACTCGCTTGGCAGAGCTTGAAAGGCTGAAGGGAGTCGGTGGGTTTGCAACTGTTTCTGAGGTGAGGATATTGAATTTTTTCGTTTTATTATACTCCAGGTGTTAATAACGCCTCTTTAATAGAATAGACGAACCGTCACACTGGGCGCTTGCGTGTATTCAGTGCCAGAGAGAGAGACAGTCCTGTAGTAACGGCTGCTTTTGTCCTCTCTCCTTATTTTAGTGACTTTATTTAATGCGCACTTTTCCCCCACATTTACACTTTTCATGGCTGAATTGACTTCTTTTTTTGATTGCAATGTCAACATGCACAGTTTCCCCCCCTGCTGCTGATTCTGCACTGCTTTACTTTTCTTCTTCCTCTCCCAGGAATCTTTCAGAGAAGTTCCGGTGTTGCTCAGATCTGTTTACAACTTCAACTTTCACACCATGTTACCTTCAAAGCTGTTAATGCCATATCCTGTTTCTTAACATTGTGCTGCATTATAGCAGAGAGGGGTGACACACTGTTCATTGCCACAGCAGCTTGTTATCGAGTTGTGTACCAAACAAAGTGAAATATTACTGAGTAATCATGTCACATGACTCTTTTTTTGGGGGGGCTTAAGATTTGTGTCTATTGCTATGAATATTTCTATATTTACGTCTGTGCCAGTATCAGAGCTGTGAGTGTTTACTAGTCCAAGATTTGCATCCTCTGAAAATCTACGCAGCTTTCTGCAATCAATGCATTCGAAAAAGTAAAGGTGTGATGATGATGATGATGATGATGTGCTTTAGTGTGCACAGGACTTTTTTTTGTTTGTTTGTTTTTTAAAACCACTCATGATAGGTGTGGATGAATCACTAAGACAAGACGCCTGAGACAATGAGTTCATGTCCCGGAAATTATTATTTTATTCTCATGCTACTTTCCTACATTTGCATTGACTCACAGCGACAATTTCAGTGAAAGCCGGTGACTTCCTGCAACATGAGTGACATCAATCATTGGCGACTAGACGTGGACGTGTCGGGCAGCACGACAAAGTTGAGAAAAGTTTAACTTTATGCAAATATGAAGCATATTAGTGCTGCGGCCAGAAGTGTGGAGTGAAGACAGTAAAGCACACGTGATCCATGTCAAAGAGCACATGCTGCTAAAATACGATGCGAATATTTACACTGAATTTGTATCTAATTGCTCTCCCTCAAGAATTATTCCTTTTTGGCAAGAATTCTAATGCGACACTCGCTGATGATCGTTATTACTAAGGCAATCAGTAGTAGAAATTTAGGGTGTTTGTGTGACTGTTACTTTAGTTGCCTTTTATACAGGGGGATTCAACAACTAAACAAAGCAAAAAATCCTCTACTTCCCTCTGACTTTCATTTAATGCACACTTTTATTCAAAATCTTTATGCCTGCTGCACCACACACACATCAGTCTAGGTGTAATATCTCTGATGATTGTTACTGGATGGATGACATACAGTGTTTCCAGAATCAGGAACATGCATGTATGTGGAAACACTGAGGTAAAAAAAAGAAAATGCAATGTTGTCATATAATTGCTGTGCTGGAGGAACAGACTCACATAATATCTCTTACTTGGAGGGTGAGGAGAGAAGACCACAGCTCATAGGCTGAAACTTCACAAATGTCTTGTGATGTGCTATAAGTTATCAATGCACTGCATCAAAACGTTATCAGGAGAGGGTCTGGACTGTGGCTACTCAGTCGTCACATCCCGAGGAAGTCTCATACTTGTGCACTTAACTACCTGACTCGCTTGCAGTATTACATTTGACTGGGAACTAGTGAAGGATGAGCTGAATTTCTAAACCCTGTTGTTCTCCTAAGTTTAACACCCGATAAAGACAAACATGTGTACAGCAAAACGTCCGGGCAGCTGGACAGCAAATCACTGCTCAAATTTCTTTTAGGCCATGTAGTGCACTTTTCTCTTGGTCCCTACAGAGCATCTGGATGGACACTCCTGGAGCCAGGTCTGCTGATCAGGCCATCCATGTAACCGCCCCAAAATGGTGACATGGAGCTATCTTGTGGGCTAACTTCCTGCAAAATGCAGGGTGGGGGTCTGGTGATTTTAACATTAACATTTCTGGCATTTGGCAGTCTGTGGAATCTGACTTTGGGTAAATGAAATGTCACTTACTGGAAAGAGCTTGATTTAGTGTGCGACCAGGAAAAGTCACGACTAGATATAGGATTCTCAATAGCAAACAGCTTGCTTGAAGCTTATATGTATACTTGATACCAGAATACATTGGGTATCAAGATATACCTGATATACCTTCCAGAAGCTCACACCTCCAAAATGATTTTTTTTTTTCTCGTGTATCGCTTGTGCTTATGGGTATTGCGTCTGAATTGTATCAAGATTTCAATCATAGACGCAGTGAGAGGAAGCTGTGGCCTCCAGAGGAGAGGAAGCTGATGGACAGCTCTTCTGATTCAGCTGAGAGATACAGGGGCGTCAGAAGTGATGCTGATTAGCTAAATGTCCTCTATAAAGTTTATTGCTGATGAAACCGTTTAATAGAATGGTGTCTACATGTAGCTTTTAACATGTAGGTTCTTCTGCATGCATAGGCTCACAGGGTTGATGGTGATTAGCTAATGTAGCTGTGATTGTTAACAGGAGAGAATGATTGCCGTTCCTCACGCCCAGAGAGCATGGTCAGTTTTTGCTCCCTTCGCTCCGGGCCGTGCCATTGTCAGGATTGGATCTCAAAATCTACAGATAGGAGGCACACTTTTCTGTTGCACCACTCAAGAGCCTTGGGTTTCGGTGAATCCCATAGAACCAGCAATTCGGTGAACAGAACCAGCAATGGTATACCCGTAATGTTGAGGGGGCTTTAGTGTCATTCTCTACATTTCTCAGGTTGGTGGAAGCTAGACACTGAAGTTTCATTAGTACTGACCGAGCTGCTTCTTCTTTTGGAGTCACATGTGTTTGCAGATCCACAGACGCAGACGTGTAATTTGGCCTTATGAGGCAACGAAGAGAGTGCAGATCAGGGTGGGGGGATGGGAGTAGACAAATCAGCAAGGGTGTGTGTGTGTGTGTGTGTGTGTGTGTGTGTTTGCACGTGCAAGTAAGCATGTGCATGTTTGTGCCGGAGGGATCCGAGAGCCCCCCTCACTGCGTTTTTTATACACACACACGCACACACACACACACAGACACAGACACAGTTCCATTCCCTTCCATTTCCCAGGGAGGTTCAGCTATGGTGTAAAACCCGCCTATAAACTGATGCTGAATGCAACCTGCAGCTTTTATCATACATGCTTCTTTCTTTTCTTTTTTTTTTTTCTTTGTTAGATCATAGCCTTAGTTATGTGTGTGCGATCTACTAAATGACCATAAATGATTTATTAATGAATATTATTATGTTTAATAATAATATAACACAATGAGCAAAAATTAATGTTGTTAGTAAATTAATATTATTGTGTAATATTTTTAAATCATGTCTCTGTTTCCCCTTTTCATCGCTCTCTCTCTCTTTCGCGCTCTCTCTCTCCTCAGTCATGCAATCAGTAGAAAGCACCTCCTCTCAGACGTCACCTGATTGTCTAACCTTTGGTGACGACGACTCTGAGGTCTTCCTGTCAGTGGACGAGAAGTCAGAAGTCCCTGGAGGTCACAGTAGATCAGCCGTGTCCTCCTTTTCCTCAGGACTGGGATGGAGCAGCACAGAGAATGAGCGAGAGAAGAAGAAGACCGTCGGAAACACACGAGGAGATCTGCTGTTTGCTCAGAAAGTGAGGATGTATAACGTTATTTATAAAATGCCTCCAGTATATTCATGTTACTTCAATAGTTTTAACAGTGGATTTTATCATAAGCCAAGACAATCTGGATATAGCTTTAGATTTAGATCTCTAATGAGCAAGTGAGAGGTGATGGTGGCAAGGAACTCCCTGAGCTGACATAAGGATGAAGCCTAGAGGAAGTAGACTTAAAAGGAAACTCGTCCATGTCTGGGTGACACTGGAAAATGTGATGAGTCATTACTCTTCCACAACAGTATGATATAAAGTCAAACAGTACTAAATGAGTGTACTTCAGTACGCACATCACGGTTGTATTGTTTTTAATTTGTCAGAGTTTATAGCTTTAAATCTATCATATACAAATATAGTCTTCTGTACGATGAATGGGACTTGGCTATAGACTGTTTACAGTAAGTGATATCTTGCGAGACTAGCCAATTGAAACCTTCCACAGCAGTCTTTAGTGCAGGGGTGTAAATCTTATCCACAAAGAGTCAGTGTGGGTGCAGGGTTTCATTCCAATCAAGCAAGAGCCACACGATTCCACCTGCTTAATCAACTGACCTTGGCTTCAGTAGACTTAAAATGAAAGTCTGCACCCACACCGCCCTGTGGACGGACACCCCTGCCTTAGACTATATGTGTGGTATGCTCCGAGATGGTCGGTAGACTGTTTAGGACCATCCTCGGCAGCAACGAGTGACTCTCAGGTGAAGGAAACCCCCACCTGAAGTAGAGCATCAGAATGGATCAAGCAGGTCCAAAGGCAGATTCAACGGCGTCTCATCAGACAGATCTCAACAGAGGGAGAGAACAGATTATTAGGTATAGTCTGTTCCTACACTAGTTTAAGAGGATGTACATTATGCTCAAAGTACAAGCAGGGACTTTGGCAAGACTAGGGGGAAAGCCAGAAGGTAACACAGGCAGGAGGGCAGCTTTTTGATTGAAGCAGGCAGGCTGGATGATAAAAGACCACATATGTGCTCAAATACTGTGTTGCGAGACATTTCTCATGTAAATATCATACACCTGCCATCAAAGAACTGATTCTGATTAGCACCAAATAAACACATCAATCTTTATTGATGTAAAGAGGTATACTGAAGAATTTACCATATAATATTATATAACGTGGAACACTGTGAAGACGATCACCAAGTCGAGGAAATCTATCTAGGGTGACTAGATAGAAGCCCTCTCTCACAAAAATCAGGCCTGATTTAATCACCCCAAACCATGTGTTTATAGTATGATGAGAGCAAGGTAGAATTTTTGGCATTGCATGGTGGTGGCAGCATCATGCTAGAACCAGAGCTCTAATCCAGATAGAGGGAATTTTCATTTATGGATTTTGGAAGACATCCTTATAAACTTACTTTTATCTCATTTATTCAGCTGATGGTTATATGCCTTGCACAAAAGCCTAGCAGTGGCAGCTTGGTGGTGCTGGGATTTGAGCATGTGACCTTCAAATCATTAGTCTAAAGTCACTGAGCTACCACATGGAAATCTATTTTGTCCCCAAACCTGCTGGCTTTTGTTAAGTAACCTGTTGCACTGACAATAAAGACACAATTTTACCTTCTTGCACAATAATGACCTAAAGCCCAAATCCAAGTACAAATAAAAAGGATGCTTTCAGAAGATGATGATCAATGTTTAGGAGTGAAAGTACAGTCGAGAATAGTTCCGCGTGAAGACCTGTGGAATGAGTTGAAGGAGGCAGTGCACAGGAGATTCCCTCACAGCTTGATGGATCATATTCAAATAGCCAAATCTAGAAGTGCTAAGTTAGTAGACTCTTATCCGGAAACCTGAGTGCTATGCTACAAGTAAAAGGTGTTTTTTTTTTTTTATTTATTTCTTTGACAGATTCATTTTGATCAAATGTTTGACCTTCCACATGAACGTCCTCTTAGAGTCTCTTAGCAAGTGAAAGAAAACTTAGTGAGCATAGCTTACTGCGCTAACTCGGCTTAAACAAGCCTGCTTTTGTGTTCGTCGAGAAAAAAGCTGGGCATTCGGTGTATACTGTACGTGTTCACTGTTTAAGAGAAAGATCTTTTGTTGTTGTTGTTTATGGGACTAACAGTTATTTTCCACTTTCCACAATCCAAGAAAATCATGCTGGATAAAACTAAATATCGTATACAATTTCAATAATATGTTTTACTCTGGAGTAGTGATGAGAAGCATCATAATTTCCCTGTTTCTTGTTTGATGTCAGGTTTTATAGGTCTGATCACTTACTTTATAAACCTGATATGTTGTCTAGATGTGTACATCTGTACTTAACATGTCTCTCTCTCTCTCTCTCTCTCTCTCTCTCTCCCTCTCTCTCTCTCTCTCTCTCTCTCTTTTCTCTCTCTCTTTTCTTTTCTTTTCTCTCTTTTTTTTGTGTTAGTGTTTGGAGCTGCAAGGTTTCATCCGACCACTTTTGGAACTTTTGAACGGACTCAAGAAAGGACGATTTGACAAAGGTGATTTGTGAGCATGAGTAAAGTTTTGAGCACATTTCTGACTTTGCTAAAAGTGAGACCAGCTAAAAGTGCAAGACTTTTGCAGATGCAAACACAAAGCAGTTTATATGAAGACTGGTGTGGATCATGATCATGGGACATGTCTGGGCAGCACAGGGTATTCTGACACTGTTAAGGCTACACACTGTGAAGATGTCATGTCTGTACGAGCCGTCGCAGATCGTCAGAATAGGTGTCAATGTGCTAAGTTTTTTTACACAGTTACACTGTAATTTTACAGAAATACTGAAAGGTTAGACGGGTACCAGTGCTGAAATGTCTTCTGAAGTGGTTACTGGCCTGTTCAGGAATACAGAAACTAAGTACTGTTTCTCTGTCGATATTATTAAGGTACTGTCACACGTTTCCTACCTGGAGCACCTTTTGTGCTGACGAAAATGGCTACTTGCACACCGTAAACAACCCAGCACTCATCCCACTCCTAGCTCCTAACACCTTGAACTCTTTGTCACGTTAAACCGTCCCTGAACAGTTTTTGCAGTGTGGCAGCAGATTGACAGAACAGCAGCAAATCCAGGGGCAGAGGGGTTTGTGTCACAATCAACAACAAACAGTGCGACACCAGGAACATTACCACTCTGTCACGTTCCTGCTCGCCTCACCTAGTACATCTGACTATGTGCCATCCATTTTCTCTACCCTGTGACTTTGATATGGGGACTGTTATGTACATCGCTCCTCAGGCAGACACAAGGTTCTGTCTAAGCTCCACGAAATGCGCTCAGTGTCTCAGGCCTAACTTTAATCTTCTGTGCACTAGAGGTAGAAATACACAGAACCACTGCCGTTCCCAGATGGTTGTAGGCATGGCTACAAAGCTCGCTGACGGCTTTTGACACTTTTTGGGACATTTCAGAATATGAACCCTGCTCAGGAAGATCCAGGGAGGACGGCAGTGAATTACTGGCCCAATCAGAAGTGCCTTTTGAAGGCAAATCCACTACTGTAGTGAGAGCTGACCCTTCTCTGACTGACAAGCTGAATAATTGCTATACACGCTTCAGGGCTAGCCTGTCGACTCGCACCGTTTGAAGAGCACATGATTACCCCCTCTGAACATCAGGAAAGAGGCCAAACCTGATTGGCATTTACGGCATTTGGCAGACGCCTTTATCCAGAGCGACTTTATCTCATTTTATACAACTGAGTGATTGACAATTGCAGCTTGGTGGACCAGAGGCAGAACGATTTGTCCTTTTGTGCAGCAGCCAATTGCGTGTACCTGATTAGCTTTTCAACTTTTTATGAAAAAAATATGTGAAAATTCAGGATAAAACAAAAAATAATTAGGAATAATGTTTTTTCAGGAACAGGAATTCAGTTCTTTACATAGTGTACGTTAGAAGCCAAATATGTTTTTGTTAACATCTTTGTAAGGACCACATATAAGCATTTGTTATTTTCTCGGCATGACTGCACTGTGCTTTATGAGATGTATTACATGTAGAGATGTAGCAGAACAGACATTTTGACATTTTCTCTCTTTAATGTTCACCTGTTTTGCTGTTGAATAGTAATATTTGTGGCAGACTTACTGTTGCTCATGTGTTTCTTGTGACAGGTCTAAGCAGTTTCCAGCAGAGTGTGGCCATGGACCGGATCCAGAGGATCGTAGGAGTGCTGCAGAAGCCACACATCGGGTAAATTAACTAAACGGAATAAGCTGCACATATGCTAAAGAGGCCAGTGGGGTCCTGGTCACATAGATCAGCATCATCATAGCAGAAAAGACTCCGTGGAATATAGTAAACCTCAAAAGAAGCAGCTGAAGAAGAATAAAGCTAATCTGAGATGAGGAAATGTGTAAAAACTGCATTTTGTGTTAAATATTGTCAGTACACTTAATAAAGGCTAAAATGAATGACATTTTTTAATCTTCCTCCTAGGTGAAGGTTGCATCCAAAACATTTTTTTTTTGGTCCAAATTGTTGTAAAATTTCACGTAACATGATTTACAGATATTGCAGTTGAAGTGAATGTCATTTTTACATGCAAAACGTGTGTATGGGTTACTAAAGAGAACGTTCCTAACTACCAAATTATTAAGTTTACTGAAGATACGTTTGTGTAAGCAAGTAGTTGTGGTGGGGCTTCAGGTTTCATGTTGATGGACAAAAAAATATCAAAAATTTGCAACACCTCAGTAAAGAAAATAAATAAATAATAATAAAATATATATCTTTTTTCTTTACTGAGGTGTTGCAAATTCTTCATAGTTTTTTGTATATATATATATATATATATATATATATATATATATATATATATATATATATATATATATATATTTGGTTCTTAAAAAAAGAGATGATTTTGTTATGCGTTATTGATTGAACGTTTTTATTTTCCGTTACCAGAAACGGAATGACGTAAAATAAAATAAAAAAGGGAAACCAAATTATCTAGTATCTTTGATGTTTGATGTTCCTGGTAACAGTCTGGAGCTTTTGCAGCACAGTATGAGGGTTAAAGCCCTGGTGGAATCTGGCATCCAGGAAACTGCACTGGAAAAAGTGCTGATGTCAGTTTTCTTTCAAATGTTCATTATTAAGGCCTATGGACAAAGCACTTGAGGCATGGACTGTACAGTACCTTGTCTTTTGAGGGGGAAAATATTAGTTCTTAGAAAATGTGTTTATTTTGTACATATTGTTGCACTTTTTTTTTTTTCCCCCCAGAGAGAAGTATTTGCCCACTCTGCTGCAGGTGGAGATGATGCTAAAGCTTTGGTTCCCTCAAGTGAGCCTTAAGCCTCCAGGAACATTTAAACCTACAGAGCTTTATGGACAAGGCACTTCCAGCAGCAGCAGCAGCAGCACACCTCCACACAAGCAGAGAGACCAACTGCACATCCCAGTGAAGGTCAGCATGCATGCACTAAACACACACACACACACACACCTAACATTATCGGCATTGTCTCAAAGCAGGTTTACAGAAATATAAAAATTCAGAATAAAAATGACTAAATTTAAAGGTCAAAGCCTAAAGGGAAAAACTCCCTGAGATGATATGAAGAAGAAACCTGGAGAGGAACCAAACTCAGAAGGGTCACACCAGAGAGTGTGCTTGAATGTCTTGCACTTGTGTATATAGTCAGGTGGGATTGTGTACCCAGGGACTTTTAAGTAATTTATAAGTATAAGCAGACCAATGCTGCCAACTTTTCTTTGGTTGCTGCTGTTCTTTTTAAGTTAAGTTAAGTTGCCTTTATTTGTCACATATACATTACTGCACAGTGAAATTCTTTCTTCGCATATCCCATCCTTGGGGGTTGGGGTCAGAGCGCAGGGTCAGCCATGATGCAGCGCCCCTGGAGCAGGGTCAGTTGGGGGACTTGCTCAAGGGCCCAACGGTGGCAGCTTGGCAGAGCTGGGGCTTGAACCCCTGATCTTCCGGTCAGCAACCCATAGCCTTAACCAATTAAGCTACCATCGCCCCCTGTTTTAACCACGTTTTAACCACGTTTTAACCACGTTTTAACCACGTTTTAACGACAAGCAAGATTTTGTGCCCAAAATCAGCTATACTATAGTCTCGGACAAGATCACTCCAAAGCTGGGAAGCTTATTAAGTGACATACACTCATGTGTAATCCTCTTTGTATCAGATCAGTTTTATCAAAATAATCAGAATGGTTACTTATTTAAATCTCTTTCTCTCTCCTTGTCTCTCTCTCTCTCTAGAAGCGAAGACTAAGCTGGTCAGACACAGACTCTTCCCCTTCTCTGACTCCTGTTGCATGTAAGTGCTTCCACATAAAAGGTCAGGAGAAAGAAGAACAAAGCCAGGGTTTGTCTCTTAGCTGCACACCAGCATCCCACGCAGACCAATCCGACAGGAGCAGTGAGAAAAAATCCGGACCCAAGGGCCTCTTTTGGGCCGAGCCAGGCATGACGTGGGTCCACGTCGCCCCGATCCTTTCTCCACCCAAGTCATGTCCCTCCCTCAACGTGAGAGATGGTGCAGCCAAAGACATCAGAAATGTCCACCTTCTACTTGCACCACCACCACCACCACCTCCTCCTCCTCCTCCTCCTCCTCCTCCGTCCAGCAGGGGCAGTCCGGCAACACAGGACAACTCCATCTCCTCGACAACAAACTGCTCCGAGCCAGTGACGCACCAAACCCAACCCGAGGCGGTGACTCCGACAGAGGGGCGGAGCCAGTCTCCTCCAATCACAGAGCAGCTTTCAAGCTTGTTACAAAGTTAATGAGTCAGAACCAAACACAGACAACAGAGAGACTTGTTTTGAAAAACTTCTGAGGTATTTCTTTTTCTTTTTTTTTTTTTAAATGGTGATTCTTTTTTTATGAATATTTTTATGAATATTTAGGCAGCTTAGCCTTTTTGTGCTTCGAAAATGATGAGCAAACAGCAGTGGAGGGTGATTTAAAAATCAGCAGAAATGTGACTTGCTGATCCAGCAGATGAATGAGTGTGTGTGTGTGTGTGTGTGTGTGTGTGTGTGTGTGTGTTCTTTTAGAAATGTTGCTGTAGGCATGTGTCTGTATCAAGTTACATCATAGCAATCGGCCAACATTTCATCATGAATGGATTACATGTAATCCATCACAGTAACAAAATTACTCCATTAAGACACCAACATTCAGTAGCAGTGTTTATTAGGACATTCAGAGGGAGTTACTTAGAACCACGCCCACAACACAGAGGACCGCTGGTTTCTGTTTCAGAAGGGAACTTGTGGGGATGACTACAGAGGCATGAATTTTCCAACAATGACAATGATGAGTAGCAGTGATTGAAGTGTGTAGGCCCATGCAGGCTCAACTAACTAATTATTGAAGTAGTGTATGCCTTCCATCATCACCAGCATTGCTGAATATCCGTCCCTTTCAGCCTTATGTCATAGTTACTCAGGGTCCAATGCATACATACATAATAAAAGAAAAGCCTGGGAAGTCAGAATGTAATGTGCATTTCACAGAAGAAGCTGATCCCATTGCAAGTTGTTTCCTAACAAAACAAAATGTTAATTATTTGCATAAAAATCCAGATAATTTGGGGAAAAAGTTGTGTCCTATGAGCTCTCCTGTTCATTTTCATACAAAGAGACACACTAATGTGTGTCCTCGATTGATGGATTTCACAAAGTGGCTTGACTTTCCTGGATGTTTATTTTTTATATAACAGGAATTGCATTATTAGGCTTAAACAACTCTTTGATTCCAATTCTAGACAAACGTATGTCTTTCGAGTTAATGCCTCGAAAGAAAGCAAATTCAAATCCATAAATTAAGACAAATAAGCTTAGCCTTTCAATTAAGACAAATGAAAAGGCACCCAATGAAAAGGGGAAGAGTTAGTGTTTGTTTGTGTTAGCCCAAATAATCTACACTCACATTCAGACCAGGCACATTTCACTTACTAGGACACTTTATTTCAGTCTTTTTCACTGCAGTGGCAATAAAAACGGATTGACTTTCCTTCCCTGCTACATATACTAGCACTGCAACTCGAACTGCAGACTCTTCTAAAGTGTTACTGAATCCTAACACTGTTAATGTGTGAATTTTTAAAACCTCTCCTGTTGCCTTCAAACCCACCGGTTTGCCTACTGAAATTTCTGATCGCAGAAACCTTAAAAGGGAGACCGAGCTGGTCAGTGTGTTTAACATTTAACGCTGTGCATAAAAACTCTGATTATTTTCCAGTCTGGTTTGGAAACCTGTTCAACAGGAACGTTTTGGCGCCGAAAATATTTAGAGATTGTCACTTTTAAATAGTCACAAAGAGTAGAAGTTGCTTTCAGCTTCTCCCTGTTCGGGGTCACCACAGCAGACCAACTTGGCACAGGTTTTACGCCGGATACCCTTCCAGACGCAATCCCATTTTTTCCCAGGTTTGGGACCGGCACTGCATCCAGTGGCTGGGGTTTAGGCATTGGCTGGGAATTGAACCCAGGCCTTCCACATGATACGCGAGAAACCTACCACTGACCCACCAATGCCCGGCAATTGAACCCAGAAAGAGTGAATTAGGATATAGCTATCTGAAATTTCTCACAGACCATGATACTATCTAATGTAGACAGTAATGGAAGTAAGGGATTTCTTTTCTCCTTTCTTTTTTTTATACTTTTGGAAGGAAATCTTTGATCACCATTTCTTATACCAGAGATATTAATGTACTTAAAAAAGCATCACTTAGACTGGATACAAGAAGCACTCAAATAGGTTTGGGCAAAAAAAAAAAAAAAAATCATACAGAAGTATTGTACAGTTTAGAGGTCAAAGGTCAAGTCGTCAAAGCAAATGCTGTTTAAGCAGGAATATTCTTATGAATGTTTACATTAAAAAGGTCAAGAGATGGAATATGAAGCAAATGTTCAAATGCTAAAGGGATTATTACGAAATAATATGTAAATAATACGATACACTTTACTGTTTCAAGGAGGAAAATATACACAATAAATCATCTCTGTTAGCTGGTTGGATTGTTGCTAAATAAAGACAAACTTGGTGTTCGGGCAGTAGGTTGTGGTATAAACGGCTCTGGAAACATGAATGTCACTGAGAATGTTGAGTCAAGGGAACCAACATGGGGCAAACGTCCGGTGCCTGATGTCCTCTTTCTCGTTGGTTTAGTGCTCAGAGAGGGCAAAAAGTGTCTGTATGTACACAGCTGTATGTAAGGGCAGGGTATCAGGATCAGGTATACCATGATATAGCAAAGATGGAAGGGAATAAAGAGACGAGTAAGCGGGGCAATAAACTAAACGGAGAAAGGGAAAGACAAGAGCAGTGGGGTAACATTTCCACTATGATGCAAATGGTCTGAAATAAGATTATTCAATACAGTTTTATTTGTAAAGCTCTTAAAAATTAATATCATCACACAGCAGCTTTACGGAAAGATATAAGTTTACTGTTTAACTTTTTAAATGTAAAAATAAAAGTACAATGAGGGAGCAGGAAAAAGCTGCCTGTGGTGATATTGGGAAGAAGACGTGAGAGGAACCGGGCTCTGGATGAACGCGGATAGTGAGATTATAAATAATCTCCCTTCTTTAACATATATGGTCAAAAAGTGCAATTGTGTAACCGATAAATTCAGTCTGGTTACAACATGGAGTCTGTTTAGTTGAAGTTATCGACTATTTACTGATGGAGAAGTTCACTGACACTCCAGCACACCTGTAGCAGCTTTTCAGTGCTCTTTAATTCTTGGCACAAGTGTGTTAGAACCTCCAGTTATTTGTTTTCTCAAAGCATCCTTTCAAGAAACTGCTTCAGTATGCAAAAGGGGAGGTATGATTAGCTCGAATATTGTGCAAGACCACAACGAAGCGGTCAAAGATCAGATTAAAGGCTCAGAAATAAACAAAAGCTGCAGTAGACTATAAGATATGAAGGGTTGTACGAAGGGCTCATGCTTTCCAACAGCCCATGATCTTTATTTATTCATCTACTAACTAATGCTTTTATATATTAGTTTGGTTATTTATTCATATGGCCCCCGCCGTCAGGGGTGTTTCTTGTACAGGTTTTTTGCAGAGTGACATTAGTCTCTGTATTAATGGAAAGAAAGCAAGGGAAACCTGTGCCTTTTCATCTAATAGAATACGTGTGTGTAATTTCTGATTGTGGTTTTTTTGGGTCATGTGAGAACGATGTGTTGAAGAGTAAGCATGTGCTGAGTCCACTAGAACTGTTCCAGCTTCATTTCTCACACAAGAATATACTATTCTACACTAATGTGAGACAAACAGGACAGATAATACAAAGTATAAAGGACCGAACCGACCACAGGACAATAATAATTGTGTGTAAATGTCAGCTTAGTCTGTGTTGCTTATTAGATGTTGTATAACTGATAATTAGCAAAGGACTAGTTAGAAGTATACATTTAATTGTTGTACAACAGAGCAAACATTTGAAAAAATCAAGCAATAATATACTCTTTTATTTATTTCTGTTACTTACACCGATCAGGCATAACATTATGACCACCTGTGTAATATTCAGTATTGCTGCCAAAAACAGCCCTGACCCATCGAGGCATGGACTCCACTAGATCCCTGAAGGTGTGCTGTGGTATCTGGCACCAAGATGTTAGTAGCAGATCCTTTAAGTTCTCCATGAGCCTCCTTGGGCCTCATCTCACAACTTACAGGACGTAAAGTATACTTTTGATAGATACTGACCACTGCAGACCGGGAACACCCCACAAGAGCTGCAGTTTTGGAGATGCTCTGATCCAGTGGTCTAGCCATCACAATCTGGTCCTTGACAAACTCCTTCAAATCCTTACGCATGTCCGTTTTTCCTGCTTCTAACACATCAACTTTGAGGACAAAATGTTCACTTGCTGCCTAATATATCCCGCCCACTAACAGGTGCCATGATGAGGAGATCATCAGCGTTATTCACTTCACCTCTCACTGCTCATAATCTTACGCCTGATCGGTGTATAAGCTAAATTCAGATCTGTCTTGCGTTTTTAAATTCTTGAGTGTCTGTTAATTAGAGCGTTTTAATCATTTTAGGAAATAAAATCATTTTTTTGTACTGGACTTCACAGCATTGTATTAGTTTCAGTGATGCAAACATCGACGTGCTGCTACAGCCTTTAAACCTGTCTTTTTCTGCTCTTAATACAGGATTTCACATGTCTTTAAAAACAATAACAACTTATTGCACTTATCTTTGTGTTTTCCGCTCCACAGCTCAACTAACTCTGTCATGTCTTACTGTTATCTCTGTATTTTTATTGTTCTTTCTACTTTTTCAGTCTTTTAATAAACGATCCATTTTGGAAATAATGTTTTTTATTGTATGTTGTGTGGACTGTATGTGATGTATGTGTGTTTGTGCAAGTTCCATTTAAACACTCGAACCCAGGACGCTGGAGGTGTGAGGTGAAAGCGCTAACCACTAGGCCACCGTGCAGCCCTTCTTTTTTTAATAAAAAAGAAACAAAATAATGGCACGGTGTCTTAGTTCGTTAGCACGTTCGCCTCACACCTCCAGCGTCCTGGGTTCGAGTCTCGCTCCCGCTCACTGTGTGTGTGTGTGTGTGTGTGTGTGTGTGTGTGTGTGTGTGTAGTTTGCCTGTTCTCTCCTGTTGGTGGGTTTCCTCCGGGTGCTCCAGTTTCCTCCCACAGTCCAAAGACATGGTTCTAGGCTGATTGGAGTCTCTGTGAATGAGTATGTGTGTTTGCGCCCTGCGATGGGTTGGCACTCTGTCCAGGGTGTGTCCTGCCTTGACGCTGATGATGGGTAGATAAGCGGTACAGACATTCATTCATTCATTGTCTACCGCTTATCCGATCTATTCTCGGGTCACGGGGAGCCTGTGCCTATCTCAGGCGTCATCGGGGATCAAGGCAGGATACACCCTGGACGGAGTGCCAACCCATCGCAGGGCACACACACACACACACACTCTCATTCATTCACGCAATCGCACACTACGGACAATTTAGAGATGCCAATCAACCTACAATGCATGTCTTTGGACTGGGGGAGCAAGCACCGGAGCACCCGAAAAAAAACCCTGCAGCACAGTTCTGCACCTGGATGAAGTAGATGTTGTAATCCAGGTCTAATCCGATGGGATATATAGTACAGCATCTCCGTCATAGATCATAGCTCATAGCTCAACAATCTGCCACCAGCCAGCGATGAGCCTGTTTGAAGGATCACCGTTCTGGGAAACAACATCCCAGAACCTCTTTTAGACTCATCTAAGCTACTTTTTCACCAATAGGTTTGGAACAACTATTTTGGATGTTGTTCTCATGTGATTTCATAGCCTTAATAACCTGTTTCATGCAGGTCCATAGGCAGGCTCTAAAGCATCGCACAATATGTTATATCTCCTTTGGGAAAATAGCTCCTAGGAAGGATGATGGATGATAGCTGAGGATGTTCACATTGCCAATTCATCCAAGGCATCGAGTAGGGCAGCAGGTAGGTTGGGGGTCATCCCAGTTGCAGGCTTTTAAATCTCAAGACTAGGATTCACGTGGTGAAGGGAAGTTTCTGTATCTCACTGAAAATACTGATTGTGGTAATTTGATGCATGACTAGAGGACAGAATTTGTGTCCAAGCATTAGGTCATTTCTTAAGGTTCTGCTAGAGTTTAAGAAAGCCACTTCTCATTGCTATCAGATTGAACTTTTTTAGGTAGACAGATGATCACTTGTAAGTAATTGCTGGCCCAGTGGGGACGCAAGACACATCGTGGCTATGAAGGAGGAGAGGAGTAAGCCATCAGCTGAGTACCTATCCGTCAGTAGGTCACTAGTTGATGCAGGGAGGAGTGGATGAGGCAATGGATTGTGAACTCCATTGTGAGCATGTGTCTGAGTGACAGATAGTGTGTTTTCATTTCTTTTTGTTTGATGATTGTGTCATGCCGGAAGCACAGAGGAAAAAGTCTGCTTTGCTCTGCCTCAGTTCCCTCATAACCCCAGTGTGTCACGTTAACATTAACACGTTAACATTAACACTGTTCACTAATAAAGCTATGTTATGATTTGATCTGTTTTCACAGTCCTTCTTATCTATTCCCATTGCTGTGTAAGTAATCCCTATGTAAGTTTATCCTGTGTGTCAGGCACATAAACACATCAGGCCTTGTTTATCCAACAAGCAAAACGTCTTCCAAGAAAGTGACTTTCTTTGTACTCATATGTTGGTCATCTGTGAAGTTCCAGACACAGCTCACTTGCATTTAATGAAGTCCACAGTATTATTGTGTGTATTTGTGCAAGTTACTTTCATTTTAATGTTAACTAAACAGCTGCTTTGTTAAAAGTCTGGCCAAAGGTTTCTGTGAGGTGAAGTTTCTACATCTATCAGTCTCTACTGAAGAATAGGTGGCTTCTGTGTGTATCAGTTCAGTTTCTTAAGCCATGGCTTCTGCATCCGTCTGAGTCCTATTCATGTAAGTGTGGCCAACAAAGGAAGTGAGGCTTTTCTGTGTATCATATGTGGAGTCACAGCTTCAATGCCTATCGTATCTCTTTCCAGTTGTGTGCCTAATTTGTAACAGGCTTCTACATATTTACTTTTTGTTGAAGTAGACATTGTTTGTTTAAGGTTTAACAGAAGAAGCTGGTCTCCTGTGTTAATCAGTCCTTTTAGATGAGCTGTAGTTTCTTTGTCCATTAGCCCCATTGGAAAATGTGTGGTGTTTGGGTCTATCAGGAGCAAGACATGGTTCTGTGTCTATCAGTCTTGGTGGAGATATGGCTTTTCTGACTTTTGGGTTCTTTTAGAGGTAAAGGTTGATTATTTCTTGTTGAGGGAGGCATAGCTTCTACATCTATCAGTCTCTACTGAAGGAGATGTATCAGGTCAATGTCTTGAGCTATGGCTTCTGTATCTATTAGTCCTATTCATGAAAATGTTACTAACAAAGGAAGTGTGGCTTCTCTGTGTATCAGGCACAGCTTTCATGTCTGTCAGTTTCTATTTGAGGAGGTGGATTTTATGGAGGAGGTGTGGTTTCCATGTCTATCAGTCCTAATGAAGAAGGCTTGACTTCTTAAACTTTCATTTTATCTGTATATCAGCCTATATTCTATACTATTTGGCACCACTAGAGGATGCACATCATGCGTCTCCCAGGCTACGGTATTGTTTCTGTCTATGTGAGACTGATTAGACCAGATGTTGCTTCTTTATTTACTAGGCCTTCTCAAGCAGGTGTTTCTCAAGCGCTATCAAGGAGGAGGGGAGAAGGTTGATTAAGTTAACTTACCCTGAGTCAGCTTCCTAGATCTTCCTAGATGCTGGTGCCAGAGCACATGGTGTTTACTCTCTAATTTGTTATGCACTGTACTGTTGTGCAGGATGCTTGTGTGTTCAGTTTTGTGTTTTTTAGTAGTTGTAGTATGTGGCAGTGTGTACATACATATGTGAAGTTTTTTTTTTGGATAAAATATATTTTTCTATGCACAATTTGATAAAGGAGCCGTCTGGTACTGAGGTAGTATGATGCTTTAACTCGTTTTAATGAGTTAGAATTGCCTATCAACATGATCCATCTATAGCTACAATACACAGATAAATTGTTTGTAGAAGTAAATACACAGGAGTGTTATGTTGGGTTGTGTGTGCATGCATGTTAACATATGAAGAAAACTCTGTAGCAGGACCAAATACAATCACACTAGTGAAAGTGAAAACTGCATCATTTTCCAGAAGGTGTAGAGTCCATCTGGGTAAAAATGTTGGCTTTAGATCCTGTGACTGGGAAGGCTGCTGAAGAACACTGAGCTCATTGTCATGCTTATTGTCATTGTCATGGGTATTATCATGTTGGAAATAGCCATTAGATGATGGGTGAATCGTGAAGGGATACACATGGGCAGGAACAATAAACTAGGCCCTGGCATTTAGGTGATTGATTCATTTTAACAGGCCCAATATGTGCCAAGGAAACTTTCCCCATGACATTATCCACCTCCACCAGTGTGGATTGTTGGCACCGAATTCTCACCCTACCATCTGTGTGCCATAGCAGAAACTGATATTCCTTATACCAGGCTACGGTTTTTCTCAACTGTCTGGTTTTGGTGAGTGTGTTCCTACTGCAGCCTCAGCTCTCTGTTCATGTTTCACACCTCGAGGTTCAATTTGTTGTGATTTCTGTGATGCTTTTCTGCTTACCACGGTTCTACAGAACTGTTGGGTGAGTCACTCTAGCCTTTCAGTCTCACCAACAAGGTGCCTTTTGGCAACAAGTACTGGGGCTTACTAGGTGTCTTTATTGCACAATTTTAAATAAAGGATATCAGCAGATCTGTCTGGCACCATCAATCATGCCATGGTCAAAATTCCTGAGATCACTTTCTTCCCCCATTCTGATGGTTGAAGTGAGCATTACCCCCAAACTGCTGATGTGTATGATATCTGCATGATTCTATGCATTGCACTGCTGCCATGTGATTGGCTGATTAGCTCATCATGTGAATGCCACCTGCCACAGAGTATATTTGCAACGGAGTGCATTGTACAAGCCCCTAAAAGCTAGTGCATGTCAGAATGTTGAATGTTTTGCATTTCAGTATGGAGTGTTGTCCATTTAAACAAAAATGAAAATTGGGCATTGTATTTCTTTATTTTATTTTCACAAACACACATTTCTCTGATTGGTCTGTGTGTGTACGTTTCAGCACAGTACTGCTTTTCAGGCTTGAATGGTTATGGACTCACCCACACGACATTCACTATGCATGTGCACACACACACACACACACACACACACACACACACACACACACACACACACACACACACACACACACACACACACACACACACACACACACACACACACACACACACACACACACACACACACACAGACAGACAGAGACAGACAGAGCTACCCCTCCCCCCTTGTCTCCATGCAGGTTTTGGTAGACCCCCATTCTATTCTCTCTCTCTTCTCTGGACTGGATGGAGAGCAGAGGCAGCAGCACAGGGAGGTGCAGGAGTGTGTGTAGGACATTAGAGTGAAGGTGAAGGTGATGCCATGTTTTTGCCATGGCTGTTAAAAACAATGTATCATGTAATAAATTGTCTAAATATATTAAATGGTTCTATTTATATGCTGCATAACCTTGAAACCTTATGTTTTCTGACCTGATTTATTGAAACATTTAGTGATGAATAAAGAACACCCGGCTAAAACACACTCTCTGCTGGAATTTTGGCAGCAGATGCTTGATTTGTTCGCTTTCTACTCCTCTTTTCATACCTCTCACAGCATTGCTATGGTGATAGTACTCAACTCTTGAGTTTTTCTCATGAGTGTGGCACCCATGAGGCAGAACTCTCCATTAAAGATAAATATTCACCGATATTTGGCCTAATGGGCAATTTTGAGCACGGCCATCACGGCATTTATGCTGTGTTTGATGAAAAGTTGCTCTGACAGAACAAACACAAAACATGCTTTTGTGGAAGTGCCCATGTTTATTTTTTACCCCTTCCAGACATGGTACATTGCATTATTTCTATAATATCTTGCTTTTGTAGGAGTATCTCCAGGATTTCAGCAGTATCTTAGTGCTTGTCTGGTGTTAAATAGAGTAGAAGAAGACTGATAGCCTGTAATGTACATGGTAGGTCCCAAGTGCAGCATTCAGAGGGAGGTTGCAGCTATTAATTCCTCGCCTCCAGCCAGCAAACCTCCCCCTTCGACTGGCATTTTCTCATCAACTTGGGATTTTCTCAAGAACCAGCATAACTAGCATTTTCTGTTGATGTTTTTTGTATTAGTGTTTATTTTATTTCCCATCAGTCAAAGATTATTCAAAACAACGTGCAAGGTCAGTGATGAATACGGTCACTACAGCAGTGTGCTTTCCAATCGCACACATTTTCCCTTCACAGCATTCCACTATACACACTCTAAACTACAATAATCATAAGATTCATCTTCCTATACATCATTTACGTCTGACCAAAATATGATCTCTGCCATGTCAGCTTTTTAAAAATGGCTACATATCCTGGGATATATTATAAAAACCCCATTCCTGAGAATGAAGACAATCCAGTATTTCACAACTGGACCCAGAAACAGTTGTTATTTTTCTGTATGCACTGGTAAAAACATTAAAGCGAGATTTATTCAAGAAAAGTTTGCTAGCAGGATTATTCTCCTAAAAGAAATGTAGATACATCTAGCAGTTTTATCGATTCATACGTACACATCATCTAGACCTTCTCATTTTTTCTTAAGGATCACAAATAACATTCCAGGCTTAGTGCTTGGGATTAGAAGCAATCCATCAACTAATAAAGAAACCCAAACACTAAAGCGATCAAAGATGTGTGTACAAAAACACCATACACCTGACTGAGAAACACAATGAGGGTAGAGCATATAATAGCCTTAGGCCTAAAAGCTGACAACAAGAAATATTCAGAGCAACGTATCCATAATACTCAAAAGAAAATCAGTTTAAAGTCCTGTGCATATGCAAATGATTATGTAAATAAAATTCTAAAGCCACACCTTATGACTTCACAGCCATGACTTCTTTTTTTTTTCTAGTTTTGTAAGCAATAGTAAACTTGAAACCCAGTAAAGTAAGTAAAATATACAATACGGGTTTTAACCACCCAAGGCTTTTTGTGTAAATATCACAGATCTGGTTTTGTCAGTCATATTTTGAATAATTTTTCAGTATATTTTTCAGTTCTAGACTATTGGATCTTTTGACCAATTTACTGTTTTTAGACTGGGCCTAAGCCTTCTTCTTCTTCTTCTTCTTTCGGCTTTACCCTTCAGGGGTCGCCACAGCGAATCATCCCTCTCCACCTATCCCTATCTTCTGCATCCTCAACACTTGCACCCACTAGCTTCATATCCTCATTAATTACATCCATATACCTCCTCTTTGGCCTTCCTCTTTGCCTCCTGCCTGGCAGCTCCATGTCCAACATTCTCCTACCAATATACTCACTCTCCCTCCTCTGAACATGTCCAAACCATCTTAATCTGGCCTCCATAACTTTGTCCCCCAAACGTCCAACATGAGCTGTCCCTCTGATGTACTCGTTCCTAATCCTGTCCAATCTTGTCACTCCCAAAGAGAACCTCAACATCTTCAGCTCTGCTACCTCTAGCTCTGACTCCTGTCTCTTCCTCAGTGACACTGTCTCTAAACCATACAGCATGGCCGGTCTCACCACTGTCCTGTACACCTTCCCCATGATTCTCGCTGATATTTTCCTATCACACAGAACTCCTGACACTTTTCTCCACCCATTCCAACCTGCTTGCACTCGCTTCTTTACCTCTTTCCCACACTCTCCATTACTCTGGACTGTTGACCCCAAGTACTTAAACTCCTGTACCTTCTTCACCTCTTCACCCTGTAACCTTACTGTTCCACTTCCCTCCCTTTCATTCACACACATGTACTCAGTCTTACTACGACTGACTTTCATTCCTCTTCTCTCCAGCACAAACCTCCACCTCTCCAGGTTTTCCTCCACCTGCTCCCTGCTCTCACTACAGATCACAATGTTATCTGCAAACATCATTGTCCAAGGAGACTCCTGTCTGACCTCCTCTGACAACTGGTCCATCACTATAGCAAACAGGAAGGGGCTCAGAGCCGATCCCTGATGCAGACCCACCTCCACTTTGAACTCCTCTGTCTGACCTACAGCACACCTCACCACTGTCCTGCTCCTCTCATACATGTCCTGCACCACTCTGACATACTTCCCTGCTACTCCTGACCTCATCATACAGTACCACAGCTCTTCTCTTGGCACCCTGTCATAGGCTTTCTCCAAGTCTACAAACACACAGTGCAACTTCCTCTGACCATCCCTATACTTCTCCATCAAAATTCTCAGAGCAAAAATTGCATCTGTTGTGCTCTTTCTGGGCATGAAGCCATACTGCTGCTCACAAATTTCCACTACCTTCCTTAACCTAGCTTCCACTACTCTTTCCCATAGCTTCATTGTATGGCTCATCAACTTTATCCCCCTATAGTTGCTGCAACTCTGCACGTCACCCTTATTCTTAAAGATCGGCACTAACACACTTCTTCTCCATTCCTCAGGCATCCTCTCACTCTCTAAAACCCTGTTGAACAAACTAGTTAAAAGTTCCACTGCTGCCTTTCCTAGGCACTTCCAGACCTCCACCGGGATGTCATCAGGACCAACTCCACTTTTAATCCTCTTCAAAGCCTTCCTGACTTCATCCTTTCTAATCTTATCTACGTTCTGTCCCACAGAGTTCACGCATTCTACTCTTTTTTCCCTCTCATTTTCCTCATTCATCAGCTCCTCAAAGTACTCCTTCCATCTCCTCTGTACACTCTCCTTACTTGTGAGCACCCTTCCATCTTTATCCTTAATAGTCCTTCTTTCCTTCTCTAGTGTCTAACCTAGTGTACAACTCGTCATATGCCTTCTGCTTGGCCTTAGACACCTCCCTCCTCACTCTGCACTGTAACTCCTTGTATTCCTGTCTATTCTCTTCAGTCCTGTCCATGTCCCACTTCTTCTTGGCTAACCTCTTCCTCTGGATACTATCCTGAACTTCCTCATTCCACCACCAAGTCTCCTTATCTTCTTTCCTCCTTCCAGATGACACACCCAGCACCTATCTCCCTGTCTCCCTGATCACTTCTGCTGTAGTTTCCCAGTCATCTGGCAGCACTACCTGACCACCCAGAGCCTGCCTCAACTTCTGTCTAAATTCCTCACAACATTCCTCCTTTTTCAGCTTCCACCACTTGGTTTTCTTCTCTATCTCTCTCTATCATCCTCTTCTTCTTACAGACCATCAGAGTCATCCTACACACCACCATCCTATGCTGTCTGGCTACACTCTCTCCCACTACCACTTTACAGTCACTAATCTCTTTCAGATTGCCTCTTCTACATAGGATGTAGTCTATCTGTGTTCTCCTACCTCCACTCTTGTAAGTCACTCTATGCTCCTCCCTCTTCTGAAAATAAGTGTTCACCACAGCCATGTCCATCCTCTTAGCAAAGTCCACTATCATCTGTCCTTCAAAGTTCCTTTCCTTAACTCCAAACTTTCCCATCACCTCCTCATCACCTGTGTTCCCCTCACCAACATGTCCATTAAAATCCGCTCCTATCACCACTCTCTCACCCGTGGGAATACTCTCCATCACCTCATCTAATTCACTCCAGAATTTCTCTTTCTCCTCTAACTCACAACCTACCTGTGGGGCATAACCACTAACAACATTCAACATCACCCCTTCAATCTCTAACTTCAGACTCATCACCCTGTCTGACACTCTCTTCACCTCCAGGACATTCCTCACAAACTCCTCCTTCAGGACCACACCTACCCCATTTCTCTTACTGTCCACACCATAATAAAACAGCTTGAATCCTGCTCCTATACTACGAGCCTTGCTACCCTTCCACCTGGTCTCCTGTACACACAGTATATCCACCTTCCTTCTCTCCATCATATCAGCCAGCTCTCTACCTTTCCCTGTCATAGTACCAACATTCAGAGTTCCTATTCTCAGTCCTACACTCTTACCTTTCCTCTCCTCTCTCTGTCTGTGCACTCTCCTCCCTTCTCTACTTCTTCGACCAACAGTAGCCCAATTTCCACCGGTGCCCTGTAGGTCAACGGCGCCGATGGCGGTCGTTGTTAACCCGGGCCTCGACCGATCCGGTATGAAATTCAGAGTACTGACAATTCGCATGGTTAAACTTGGCAATGTTTTACGCCGGCTGCCCTTCCTGACGCAACCCTCTCTATTTATCCGGGCTTGGGACCGGCACAGAAGTCACTGGACTGTGACCCCCGTGGCTAGATTAGACTGGGCCTAAGCCTAAAGTGTCAAAAGCGAAAACACAAGTGAAGTATCTAAATGTGGCAATCTGATCTTGTGTAAAAAGCAAGAATAGGCCAAATTATATAATAATGCTATTGGCATTCTAACATCCTGATTATACTCTAAATAAATAAAGCCAGTATGTGCACTGAATTTATTTTTGTATTATTACTAAATTCTTTTTTATACACACATTATTTGAAATAATGTTAACCTGATTGAAGGTTAACAGAAATGTTTACTTGGTCTACAGCAGTCTTATGGCTCATTTTTAATGTTTTTTTGTCAATGGAGGTATCTGACCTGAGAGGCCAGACATATGGAGGCTGGTTTTAGTAGACAAGAGCATGAAGACCTCTGATCACTAAGTGTTGCCGCAAGGTTTGAAGCATATGATCGCCAGAAAGTCTTTCTATACTTTAGCATTAATAGTTCCAAACCTTCTCACTAAATATGAGTAGCCTTGTGGCTAAATGGGAAAATCTCTATGGCCAGATTCTGTTTTCTACTGAAAGAGCGGAGGTTATTATAACAGCAAAAGGGGAACATAAACCATTGGCTGTATAGTGTACATCATATGTGACACTATATGTGAGTAGGTGATTTATTTATAACCGCACAGGAAGCCCAGCTTCCCGCAAACTGATTAAAATGCAGAAATTAAATGCTTACCAAAGGTTTGTGTGACAGTATATTTAGTGTTTATTGGTCAGCGTGGCAAAGTAACAGCCACATGAACAACAGGACCCACAATTTCGAAGCAGAACATTGTCCAGGGTATGTGACACTAAAGATGACACTACCTATGCCGGCCTACAATCTTCCCATAGTGCACCCTGGTGCCATGTCTACCCCAAGGAAAGAGACGCACATGCAAGTGCCAGAATTATACCATGATTAGCAATTTTACTCTATTTAGCAATATCCAACATAGATCCAACATAATTGCACTACTGGTTTGTAAAGTTATAATGTCTGATAAACTTAAATAAAATAAAGCCATGAACCTAATAAAATAATGAAAGAAAGAAATGTCTTTACAAACAGTGAGGTGTCTGAGTAACGTCAGAGATGTTTAGTTTGTTAAAGTAAACAGAGGTTGTTAACACTAGTCCTCAGGACCCCTGCACTGCACTGGTTTAAGGTCCCTCCCACCCTGCTCCTTCTGATTGGCTAATTAACTGACCCTTAAACCAGGTGTGTTCAACTTCTAACTGGACAAATCTGGGGCCTGGGACAGGAGTTATGACCCACTGACCTAAGGGAATTGTATTGATGGACTTTTTTGATATGTTCTCTATCTCTGTTTGGACTCTGGCTTTAGTCAAGACATCTTTCTGTTCTCTAGCTGAAAAGTGATGTAGTTTATTTAAGTTCATTCATGTCACGAACCGCTCTTGGTCGTGATCCAGGTTCTCCCGGTGTTGGAGAGATGTTTCCGGCACACTGATATAGCGTTTGCTCGCCACCTAGCGGTAGGAATAGTAAATGCTAGAGAATGTGTTAAATCAGAAATAGTGACTAGCTTGTTTTTTTTTTCTCTTCTCTTTTTTTTTTTTATCTTATTGATGTTTGTTGGTTAATTCCATTTCACCCTTATTTACCAGATATTCGCATATAAAAAAATTGCTAATAATAATAATAATAATAATAATAATAATAATAATAATACTTATTATTATTATTATTATTATTATTATTATTATTATTATCATAATGATCACATTTACCCAACATACGAATATTTATTTTCATTACAAAAAATGGGTTTAATTGCTATTGTGGATGTAGGAGCCACACGTTTATATATTGCTATTTCTATTCTTTGTAGCATGTGTGTACTTTACAGACATCTCAAATCGGTTTACATCGGCACTTGTAGCATTGTAGTACAGAGAGAAGGCATGGAATGAAAGATAACATGAAAGTGATGAGTCAGAAACAACCCTCATCACAAGAATATTCAATATTTGCTTGTGTGTTATCAGATAGAGCTGCATGACCAGAACGCATTTCAACCAATCAGATTGCAGGGTCATAACAAACTGTTGTATAAAATGGTGAAGGCTAATGGCACTAATGAATGCCTTTAAATCCATACATGTTGCAGCAGTTATTAGCTAAGTGTTTCCACAGAGGAAGATGAAAGCCTCTAGGTCAGGGAATAATTATTTTTTTTCTACTCGCTGTCTGGTTCAAAAGCTGATCCAGAATTTATGTCCCGGGGGATAGCTGTAATTCATTAACAATGAAAAAGAAAAGAGGAAAAAGAGACAGAAGGTTTGAACACACAAAGGTCAGAAATAGCTTACTCTTGCTTTATGAGACCTTTTCGGACTTCACAAACGCTATTATTATGTTATTGCTAGATTAACCAACGCGCCATTAAAACTACGAGTTCGAAATTGAAACTAACTCACACTGTGATAATGAGCACATCAGATTGATTTAAGTTTTTAATTATTATTCTTACGTGTTAACTGTTTTTATAAGAGCTTTAAATGTATAAGAGCTTTAAATGTATACGAGCTTTAAATGCTCATTCCGTTTTGAGATGTCTGTGAAAGCTCTGTGAATGGAGTAATGGAGAAATGTTTCTAATGGAAAAGCATACAAAGCACATTTTTTTCGGGCAGGCCGTCAATCAAGGATTATAGCTCCACCCTTTTAGCACAGTTCTGACACGTTGGCAGGCTGAGAGCCAATCAAAGCGCTGGTCCGTGATGTGGGCGGACCCGTGACGTCTCTGAATATGCAATAAGAAGTGGTAAGGCTGGGTGTGTTGTTTTTTTTGTTTTTTTTCTTGCTTTGCCACGCCTCTGCGCGAAGAATGTCACAGTCAGATTGAGACAAGTTCGAGGGTTAACGTTTCACACACACTGCGATCTTCAGCCGGAATACATGTGGAAATGGCGTACCACAACCAGTACAGACCCCCTCAATATAACAGCGCGCCGCCAGATCAAGCTTTCCTGTGGAATATATTTCAGAGGTAAGTGAAAGCACAGACACACACAGAGTGAGAGAGAGAGAGAGAGAGAGAGAGAGAGAGAGAGAGATATTCCGCATTGAGGAACGTAGCCTGAACTGCGGCGCTCGAGTGGCTCATGTAGATCAGCGCGCCAAGTTGTTGTTAACTAGTTAGTTAGATTTGCGGCGGAATAAAAGGTTTTACGGAAACTTTACGGGTTTTTTTTTGTCTTCTTAAAATTTGGTGTAAAAATGTGAAGTTAGAAAAAAATGTCTTTTTTTTTTTTTCTTCTTCTTTCTTTTTCCTATAACTGTAGTCGCTTCCGGTTTGGGTCACGCATCTGGATGAACCGCATTCACTCCAGGCGCACAGTACCAATACTTTTGACTCACAATCACAGACGATGAGAGATGGTCATCCAGATAAACTGCGCTTTGATTGCGTTAGAAACGCAGTCTTATTAACGCACATTTATTCACCAGCTAGTCACCGGAATATCAGGAAGCAGGAACAGGGTGGTGCTTACTGTATACATATGATACTATATACTATATACTATATGATTTGACCTGAGGCTTCCACTTTTGGTTCTTCGACGATGAAAAGCTCCAGCAGTAAAAAATAATAAAATATCAGGTCTGAACCAGGTTCTCTCCTGACCAAACAAGTCCTCGATTATCCTGTTGGGGGAAAAAATGATGATTCAAACATACCAGTTCAGTCCAGTTTCCATGGATTTAGTGTGTGTGTGTGTGTGTGTGTGTGTGTGTGTGTGTGTGTGTGTGTGTGTGTGTGTGTGTGTGTGTGTGTGTGTGTTAGGGTCATGAAAATATTTGGGATATATATGTTCCTTTCATTCCTTCTGGACAAATAAAAAAAAATAAAAAATAAAACCCTCAGTTAGACTTTTATTCTGCCTTTAAAAAAAAGCCTTCTGGGGTTTTCCTTTAATAAATTGTAGTAATTGTTGTTGTTGTTAGTCTGCTGGTGTGTTGCTAAGAAACGTGTGACTCACTGGAGAATTTCTAACAACAGTAACTTTTTTCCCCTAGCCGATCCTCAGAGCATGTGTGTTACTGTATCTCCTCTCAGGACTAAAAGAAAAATCTCCAGCAGCATTTCCAAACGCGCTTCAGCGTAAGATTTCCTGTGTTTGTTGAAGTATTTGGAAATCGAAAAGCTGAAAAGATTCACCCTCAGAGCATGTGAAAAGAAGTCAAAGCGAGGAGAAAAAAAATAGTTTTGAATCTCTTTGTGCAGAAAGAAGCATTTTTTTCTCCTGTACCACAAGTCAACACCAACATGTGTTTAAGGGTCAGCTGATTTCATATGGAAAGACAGATGGCGATGAATTAATAATTTAGAGTATGAGCATGTGTTATACATTCTGTATTCATGTTTGAGTAGAACCTAATTTGTCAGTAATTATATAACGCTCCTAAAAGCTCTAAGTCATTGTGGCACTGGCACATTTTACCAAATGAATGTTTACAAGTAAATTGTTGAATTTAAAATGTTGATTTCTTCCGTAGGGTGGACAAAGACAGGAGTGGATCAATCTCAGATACAGAGCTTCAGCAAGCTTTATCAAACGGTACGTAGAGCTCAATAGTCATTACGCCTGTTGATCTAACGCAGCGTTGGTCAAGCACAAAAAATCCACTGGAAAATCTAAGAATGTAGTTTCCCATTGCACAAGACTGTTTCAGAAGCTGGGCAGCTATGTGTAAAAACTTTAGAAATAAAGTCCTAGATTAAAATTCTCACTTCAAGATTCAACTCAAGGCTTGATATTTTTCATTTTCCTCTAAAGACTTACTCTAAAATATTCACAATGGTACTCTAAAATCTCCCCGAAGCTTGTGTAAAGCTGTAAATTTGTCATTTTTGCATTGTCTTGGTTGTGTTTTTGGTCCTTGTCTCTTTGTCCCAGTCTGTGGTTTTAAGCACTCTTTAGCATTGTGTTCATGACTGACATCTCTGTACATTTATACATTCATCTATCTCTCAATCTTGACAAGCCTCCCAGTACCGGCTGCTGAAAATCAACCCCAGTGCATGATATACCCTAACTGTGCTCCAGTGCATGAGATTGAATTGTCCATGTCCTTAAAACCAGTGCATAGTTTCATCCAGTGTTGGTTGTTCTGAATTTTTTCCACTGTGTTCTTTAGGCTCAGTTTTGAGCATCATAGCAAAATGTCTGTATTCTTGTGTTTCAGTATGTTGTGTTGCTTGGGGTTTGCCCAGGTGTAATGGAGAGAACATTTGCTGCTTTATCAGCAGTATATTATCATCAATGCGTTGTTTTTATGTGACCATTTTTCCATGACTACATCTCCTTGTCCTTGTCTATCTTTCTGCTCTCCAAAGAGCAGCTTTAATATAAATCCTAAGAATATTAGACATTTCATTTCTGAAGTGAACAAACTAAATTTCAACATGGAGTATTAAATGTGGAATATTTCTATGAGAAGTTTACAAATGGAGCATATGAATGAAAACAACTCGCATACAGCACATTGATGATTGATCTCAGATTATTGTTAAATATTATATGAACACGATATCGACTCAGCCTGGAGACAACATGCAAAAGTTGTTCTACATCTGCACAAACTGGCTACAGAGTGTTCATATGTGTTGCTTTCGGCTGCTCCCTGTTCGGTGTCGCCACAGCGGACCAACTGTTTTGGTAAAAAATGTTTTACGCCGGATGCCCTTCCTGATGCAACCACCCCATTTTTCCGGGCTTGGGACCGGCACTGCATCCAGTGGCTGGGAATCGAACCCGGGTCTTCCGCATGATAGGCGAGAAACCTACCACTGAGCCACCAATGCCCCTGGCTACAGAGTGTTCATAAAACTCACCAAAAATCAGATGTCTTGCATGTAAAAGTCTGAAAGTGGTACTTTTTACCAAATCTGACATAGATATGTTCCTGTAATATAGTAAAATCCCAGTATTGGCTGGTTATATGGGTAAAATAAATACATCAAGACTGTAGCTGCACACTAAGCATCACACACTGGATCAGGAAGTGTGCGTAGGGGCAAAAGTCTGGTGAAACAAACCGTTTCACAGTTGCATCACTTCTCATTTTGTCATAAAACTCACCTCCAGTTTATCATACCGCCCTCCTCTCCAGCGCTGGTTTGCCAGCTCTACTTCTGCCAGCTCCCATTTAAAAAGAATTATTTCTGTCCCGTTTTATTGTATTCCTGCCCGTGTGAATGCAGGGTTAAATCCACCGAAATTATATAACACCTGCATGAATACGATGTGTACAAGCAAAGACGTGTCTAAAAAAGTTCCCACACACAACCCAAGGCTTTGAATAGACACTAGTGTGCAAAAGTCTTAAGCACCCGATTTTTTAAGGAGAAATTTCATAACGTATAGTTTTTCTGTAGGATTTCTGTATTATTGAGTCAGTACAAAAATACATTTTATATTCCCAAATATTTATTTTCCAGCAAAAAAAATCTTTAAGGGGTTATCACACCAATGATGACTTTGCTTAGTTTATTGCTCTTTATATATATATATATATATATATATATATATATATATATATATATATATAGTATATATGTATATGTATATGTATATATATTTTTTTTAAATGTCGAAACATATTTAATTTTATTTTTTATGCATTTCTTTGCATGCGTGTATGACTTGCACGGTATTAAAACGATCATATTTGCAAAACAGAAAGCCTTCCCGTGTCTGAGCCCTGTGACTTCAAATCATCTCCAAATCTTTTTTATGATCTAAGACCTTACGACAGCTCAGCCGCAAACCCCTGTGATTGGTTAATCATGATTTTATCTCCGAAACATTAATAGAAGAAAATAAGAAGTGCTTAGACTTTTGTAGATCTATATTTAATACGGTTTATTTCAAGATTTTCGTCTATTTTAATATGAAACTTGAATAGCTTTAAGCGGTTTCATGATTTTTTTTTTTTAAAAATTAAAAATTTTTATTTTTTTTTTAAACTAAGCTTTTTCTCATCCTTGGAATGTGTCACTGTGGTGTTGTTGTCTTTTCCTCGGCGAGCAATGCAGTGAGAAGGATCAGTGTGTGCTGCATAAAAGCGTCTTTGTTCCTGAGGCCAGTCCAGTATGTTGCCAGATTCCATCCATGTTAACCAGCTTATTAGTGGACAGACTCGCATCTATGTGTAAATGCTCGCAACACACACTACTTTTCTTGACCTCTCTGTGTCAGTAAAGCCCACATGACTCTTACTGGATGCCACACCTAGCCAGAGCGAACTAATATACTGAAAGATAAATTCTGTATTCTGACATAACCTTTTCCTTCTCTCCCACCCTCTGGTTTAATTCTTTATTCACTCTTTTTTTTTCTATTCCCCCTTTTTTAACCTCTCTATTTTTTCTATTCTCTCCCTGATTTCTTCTCCCTGTCATTCAGTGACCTCAGATCCTTTTTTTAGACTGTTTTCTGTTTTCGTGCAACAGTTTTATCTACATGAGGAAATACTTAGAAAGTAGTTTGTCACCCCTGCAGTCCATCTCGCAGCAGAGAGCTTGACTCAGCAGAAAATGAACGGATTTATTGTGTACTTTGCCCATAGTTCGTAATTACATCCAGCTCAGCCGGTGGCCAAAGCCCTGCTTATGACATGCTCTGTTTCTTATTAAAGTGTCCATGAAATGAAATTTGGTGTATTACGAATGGGTCTTTTTTGTTGTTGTGAGCATAAATAAGCCAGTATATATGAAAATATTCCAAAAACAAATGTGTTTGCGTGTATATATGAATCTGCTTTAATTTGTATTTATTATAATTTTTTGGAAAATGGTGAACAATATCAATGGCTCATACTCTACACATCCAAATGAAATGCTTTCTGGACTGTTCCAACTTTTTTTATTTTAAACAAACTGGGCATATGCTTATGCAGCTGCCCTTCTGCATGTGTGTGATTTAAGTGTGTGTGGGTTTGTGTCTAAGTCCAGTGTACAGTGTTATTTCACTGCATCAGGAGTCTTTTCCCTCTCCTCTCTGGCACGGTGTATACTTCTGCGCCCACGTAATTACGAACATGTGAGCGAGTCTGGCATCATATTTTACACATGGCTTGAATGTGTGCACTAGAGGGAAGAATAAATGGATATAAGATATGAAATAGTTAAAGCTCTGATGGCACGTGTTGGGGATTCTGTGCGATTTGAGATGCTGTCCATCACCTTTTAAAAGAATATACACTGTCTAAACAATGCACACTGGACCATCACAGCCATACGTGGGCCTTCTTGAAACTGTTCAACAAAATGGGAAGCACACAGTTGTTTATGATGCATCTGTGCGCAGTTTCCCTCCACTGTGCACACAGTGAGCTCCATGAAGAGCTCTGCCAAGGTTGGAGTGGAAGAACTCGTATGTCCTGCACCTCAACCCCACTGATCATCTTTGGGATGATCTGGAATGCTGACTGCACCTCAGGGCTCATATAAATATCTGAAGAGATATAATTATATTTTTACAGTGGCTCCTCTCAAGAGGTGGGGTGTATTAGGCATAAGCCTGCTCTACACCAGGTTCCCTTAAACACCTTGATCTTTCTCAAGATACAGGAAGATAAGCATCAACGGGTGTTGAATGAACTTCTGAACAGCTCTGGATAAGGGCTTCTTCCAAATGCTGTAAATAAATATCAAGAAATTTGCATCAGCATATGAAGCATTTTTGGCATAGGAGCGAAGCAAACCGAACCAAACACAGGTTAAGTTGCACGTACGCCCGGGAGCCGTTCAAAACTTGTTTTGAAGCCAACAGAAGCGAGTTTACGAATTTTACAGATTTTTTTTTCAGTCAGCTGTGCGTAAAGAGTCAACCCACGATACCAACATTGCCTTCGGCATGCGTTCAAAAGCTAGGTGATTTTTCAGGTGTTTTTTTGTTGACAGATCGGTGGTGTGGGTGCTCTGTTCTATTATTAATCCAAGCTGTGAGGAGCCATGACATGGAATACTTGCCTTGGGCCAGTTCTTTGTAAGCAGCCGTACAGTTTACATACGCTCCGTATTGGGAATATCGGTCATATTTTTGGGCGGCTGGAACGGATTATCTGCATTTATATTATTTCTTACCGGAAAATTCGCTTCACAATACACATTTTCACCTTAAGAACTCTCCTCCAGAACCAATTAAATTAAGGTTCCACTCGTACACTGAAAATGACCCGTCACATAGATTATATTTCATCCTGTTTAAATAAAAAAATATATAGTTGTTTATTAATCTGTTCACTGAAAACATCACGCCTTACTTCCAACAAAGGATTCTGCCAACCAGATGGATGAATTGATGATGTGCAGCCCAGCAGCTGAAAACACAGATTTAGAAAATTGTTGCTGATAAATTTGCCATGCTGCTTCTCTTGAATAAGAGCAATGATTGTAATAAATAATGTATAACAAGGGGTAATATTTAGAAATTTTGCTGGATATCATTATTGGGTAGCTCTGATTTGTGGACCGCGATTTGTCTGATTTTAATTAATAAAATGTGGAGGTTATAGCAAAGTAATGTGCATTCATTTGGACTGTTGTTATGCCCCGTGTGATTGTTTTGCCTTCTTATGTCTTATTGTGTTATTAAAACGCTTTCCTCTTCTTTCACAGGCACATGGACACCGTTCAATCCTGTGACTGTCAGATCAATTATAGGTGAGGAAATCTTCTGTCTTGTCAGATTTGTGTGTCAGTGGGGTTTTCCTCTCGGTGTAAATCCCTTATTTTGGATCACCAATGTCCAGTAAAAAAAGGAATTGTAGTTCCTGTGAAATTGAAATTGGCGTTTTAGAGCTTTTTGTACAAGTTTCTTGGCGGTGTGGACATATAAGATACACGTGCAGTGGATAAAAAGTTTTTAAAAAAATGTGGGGGTAAAAATAACACCAAGATAAATCGTCAGATCTTTTTGCAGCTTGAATTAGATTTTAATATAGCAAGCAACAAAATTCAAGTGAAAAGCAACAAGAAGATTTTTTTTTTCAGAATGAAAATTAATAAATAAACAAACAAATAAATAAAGAAAGAAAGAAACCTGGCTGTATAAGTATGCACACCACTTAACTAATAATTATTTTAAAATTTTGGTGACTTTGCATTTGGATTTGGCGATTTTCATTACAGAAATACTCTCAGATCTAACAAATTGCAAGGGGAACTCCTGTGCACAGCCATGTTCAAGTCATTCCACAGGATTTTCCATAGGCTTTAGGTCTGGACTTTAGATCTGATCTTCTTCTGAAGCTATTCTCTTGTTGACTTTCCATTGATTTGTTATTTGGCTCATCATCATTCTGGAATAAAGTCTTTCTTCATCATCAGCTGTCCTGCAGGTTTTATGGCTTCAGTTCCAGCCGAATAGAAGCAGCTCCATAGCATGAAGCCGCAACGACTGGGGTTGATCTTCTCTGAGCATTGTGATGTGTCTTGTTTTTGCACCGACCATATCTTTTAGAATTATTCCCAAAATGTCCTGCCCTGCTCTCATTAGAGGGTAACATGGTTTACCACATGGTTTGGTGTGATTGTGTGTGTGTGTTTTGGCAAAATCGAGTTATGCATCTGTCCACTTTACCCCGTAGCTCAGACATGTGAAGAATAGGAGAGTTTGTCACATTATTTATCAAATGTTCCTGCAGTTCCTTTAATGTTTTTACTTTCATCAAATTCTTGGTAATGTAACTATAGTGACCCATTTTCTCAGCTTGATTATGATGATGGTGGTGATGATGATGGTGGCCTGCAGGGGGTTTCTGGTATATCTAATGTTTTGGAAACTCTTTTCAACCTCTCTACAGATTCAACAGTGACATTACAGTACATTACAGTGACATTACAGAGACATTACGAGACATTACAGTGAGATTACAGTGAGATCACAGTATATTACAGTACATTACAGTACATTACGAGACAGTACAGTACAGTGACATTACAGTACATTACATGACATTACAGTGACATTACAGTACAGTGACATTACATGACATTATGAGATCACAGTACATTACAGTGACATTACAGTGACATTACGAGACAATACAGTGAATTACAGTACATAACGAGACATTACAGTTACATTACAATGACATTGCAGTGACATTACAGTACAGTGACATTACAGTACATTACGTAACATTACAGTGAGATCACAGTACATTACAGTGACATTATGAGACAATACAGTGAATTACAGTATATTACAGTACATTACGAGACATTACAGTACAGTGACATTACAGTACATTATGTGACATTACAGTGACATTACAGTGACTTTACAGTACATTACAGTGACATGACAGTTACATTACAATGACATTGCAGTGACATTACAGTACAGTGACATTACAATACATTACCTGACGTTACAGTGAGATTACAGTACATTCCCAGACATTACAGCGACAATACAGTGCATTACAGTACATTACGAGAGATTACAGTGAGATTACAGTACATCAGGGGTCACCAACTTTTTTGAAACTGAGAGCTACTTCATGGGTACTGAGTCATGCGAAGGGCTACCAGTTTGATAGGCTCTCCTGAAATAACAAATTTGCTCAGTTTGCCTTTAGTTATACATTATTAATAATGATTAATGATACTCATCTATGTGAAGACACTGATTACGTTAATGATTTCTCAGAATAATTATCAACAATGACAACAAGGTGGGAAACAGATATCAATATTCAGCACTTTATTAATCTCAGTAATTGTTAAATTTTCAGGTGATCACTTACATCACTACATTTCATAGGAAAAATGTCCCTTTTCACTATGTTGCACCATGTTTATCAATTATGTAATGTTAAAGAAAAATCAACTTACATATTTTTAAATAAATCTTGTCACATTTTGGCTTCGGTTGCTTTTTGTGACTTTTTCGCCGGCCTCGTGAAAAAATACTGTTGCTCACCCAAAGCTGCCTTTAGCTCACGGGCTTTTTCTGCCCGTAGTGCGCTTCCCGGTGGGTAGTTAGCATGGTAGCTTTTATGACACGTAGTGAAGTGTCTCTCCACATTGTGCCGCTTTGACGTCGCCACACTCGCCCCGCAAATGAGACATGCGCAGGTTTCTTTCACAGTTGTAAAAAAGAACTCCTCCTCCCATTCGTTGCGAAAGTGATGTTTTCTTTCTTTTTTCTGCCATGTTTTTTATGTTTTTCAATACTGACCTTTGAACTAGAGTAGGTCAGAGGTCACCTAAACTTATCTAAAGTTCATGTATAATGAACATATTTTTAAGATATTGTCATTTTTAAATCTATATAAATGCAAGTGTGATTTAAAAAGAATAGCAACAGAATAAAATAAATTTTTAGAACAGGCCTGCGGGCGACCTATGTGGTCCTTGGGGGCGACCTGGTGCCCGCGGGCACCGTGTTGGTGACCCCTGCAGTACATTATGAGACATTACAGTGAGATTACAGTACATTGAGACATTACAGTACATTACAGAGACATTACCGTACATTAGTTACATTACAGTGACATTACAGTGCATTGCAGTGACATTGCAGTGACATTACAGTACATTACAGCGATATTAGTGACATTACAGTGACATTACAGCAATATTACAGCTACATTACAGTACATTGCAGTGACATTACAGTACATTGCAGTGACATTGCAGTGACATTACAGTACATTACAGCGATATTAGTGACATTACAGTGACATTACAGCGATATTACAGCTACATTACAGTACATTGCAGTACATTACAGTGCATTGCAGTGACATTGCAGTGACATTACAGTACATTACAGCGATATTAGTGACATTACAGTGACATTACAGCGATATTACAGCTACATTACAGTGACATTACAGTACATTACAGTGCATTGCAGTGACATTGCAGTGGCATTACAGTACATTACAGCGATATTAGTGACATTACAGTGACATTACAGCAATATTACAGCTACATTACAGTACATTGCAGTGACATTACAGTACATTGCAGTGACATTGCAGTGACATTACAGTACATTACAGCGATATTAGTGACATTACAGTGACATTACAGCGATATTACAGCTACATTACAGTGACATTACAGTACATTGCAGTGACATTGCAGTGACATTACAGCGATATTACAGTGACATTACAGTACATTGCAGTACATTAGTGACATTACAGTACATTACAGTGACATTACAGTGCATTGCAGTGGCATTACAGTGCATTGCAGTGACATTACAGCTACATTAGTGACGTTACAGTACATTACAGTACATTGCAGTGACATTGCAGTGACATTACAGTACATTGCAGTGACATTACAGTACATTAGTGACATTGCAGTGACATTGCAGTGACATTGCAGCTACATTACAGTGACTACAGTACATTGCAGTGACATTACAGTACATTAGTGACATTGCAGTGACATTGCAGTGACATTGCAGCTACATTACAGTGACTACAGTACATTGCAGTGACATTACAGCTACATTACAGTGATATTACAGTGACTACGCTACATTACAGTACATTGCAGTGACATTGCAGTACATAACAGTGACATTACAGTACATAACAGTGACATTACAGTACATTACAGCGACATTACAGTGGCATTACAGTGGCATTACAGAGACCTTACAATACATTACAGTGAAATTACAGTACATTACAGTGACATTACAGTACATTACAGTGACATTACAGTACATTGCAGTGACATTGCAGTTTTTAAGCTCTTTGCAGATCATGGCTTAAGCAGTCAGGTAAAACCAAAAAAATGTCCAGAAAAGTTCAACAGAAAAGTATGATAATTGTGATTATTACAATTAATACAGTTAATTCTCAGTACAATCGCATGTCCAGTTTCGAGGAGGGTTTGGACACTTATGCAACCAGGCTATTGAAAGATTTCTTTCTTCCTAAAATATTTGTTTTTCTTTTTTCACTTGGATTTTTTATTTTTTTTTGCTTGCTATGTCGCATCAAAATCTGATGATTTTATCCAGTTTTCATTTTTATGCATCGCAAAAACTTGCAGTTGTAACAGGGTAGTGTGACCGGAGGGTGTTTCTCTATCCACTGCACTTTCCTGACCCACACTAACATGGGTAATGAATAATTACATCTTTTATAAAGGGTATTATTTAAAAACGTTCCAGTCTCTGGGAAAACTTTTTCATGACTCATTTTGTAGCCAACCAACTTGTACGCAATCAAATGCTCTCTAAAGCACACATCTCCCCCCACCCCACCCTCCATAAAAAAGAAAAGCGTGCTTCCAGCCCACATTAGCTCACAGATGGTTGGGTCATTCCTGTAGTTTTGGTCGTGTCTCTTCCCACACGTTCTTTCCATTCCAGACCATGGCTTCTGAGATGATTTGAGTTTATTTGTGTGTCTGTAGTCAGCTACTGTGTATATAATATGGCAAATCAAGTGGAGATTCAAATCCGAAGAGAATTGTGGGTAACACAAATATGATGATGATGATGATGATGATAGAAGCTTGCACTCAGAGATTTTAATGGATTTATTTACTGCATCTTTTCTTTTTTTAAATGAATATACAGTCGATCTATTTTAAGCCGCTTATCTGTCTTGAATAACGTCAGTCGATCCTCTTCGTCTTCTTATAATTTGTTAAAAACTGAAATCTCACAGTCAACCGTGGTAGATAAATTAGATTCATATGGCTGCTTCTAGCACTCCTGCTGTCGTAAGTGAGCTGATCTTTTTTTTTTCCCACGTGTAATAGCCTCCTCCACGTAACCAAGAGATTTTTGTCACTCTACCCACAAGCGAACGACATGACACAATCATTTGTCTCACTAATGTTTTAGCCATGACTTCTTCAGTTTCATGTAGTCTCACTTGCAGTTTGCAGATTCTCTTTATAAACATCATCACCGCCGTCAGCAGAGGTGTTATCATCTGCTAGTGTTCAGGTATCAGATGCATGCATGAGTGCTGGTGCTGTGGGTCCGTCATCCCTATAGCTTGTAGACACATTAAATTAAAGCTAGCGTGAATTTCCCATACTCGCTGTGACCCACCGGAGCTCATACGCTTGACTCGTCCTCGTGCTTGTTGCACCAGTCTCATGTAGCGGCTTGATTCTTTTTTTTCTCCCTTGTCTCCGATAGATGATTGGATAATAAAAGATGATAGATAATTCCCTCAGTTGATAATCTGAATAGATTGCTGCAGGAATACGTCCTGAAACCCAGAAACAAACCTCAATGGCTTTTTTGATTAAACGTTTCGAGGTAAAGACAAGCTCGAGACGTTTTGACGTTTTCTACAACATCAGTAATACCCTGCAGCTGATTTGTTTGTGTTATCAGGTACATGAAACTATTCCAACTGCAGACTATTGCAATGTATTAAAATTCATCCACAAAAAGATTACAGTGACTCCTTTAGCATGTTTGTTAAATAAAGATTAAAAGAGTCGTCAGGATCTTATTGGATTCATGCGACCATGGTGTTTATCGCCTTATTGTTACGCTGCTGATTGGATTTAGGCTTAACTTGGTGCTTCTGCACTTCTTCAGCTTTATTTCTCTCTAACATGGCTATTATTAATGAAATCATTTGACAATTCATTGTTATGTTTTATAGCTTTGGTATTATTGTTTTTCTTGTTGCTTTTTTCTATGTTATTACTTCGTCTCTTCATCAGAGGCTTCTAAGGCTTTAAGCATTGTACCGTGAAAAAGTACCCAAGGATTGTATTTATCTTTGAGCTCCTGCTGTTCAAACAGCATCAACCAAGCTTTTATTTCACTTTTAAGCATGTACATTATGCCAAAGTTCTTCTGCGTGCTCAGTGCTTTACTAAATCATGCACACAGTAGCCTTTATAGTTGCTTGTCAGAGGTGCAGAATCTCTTTTAGATATATATTACGCTATGTACCACGCTCACAATTAACTTACTATGTCCTAAAAAAAAGACTGGATGAATTTCAGTCAGAGGTCACTGGTATGTTTCGTACTGTTCACTGTGAGCTTTTCTTTTTTTTATGCTCTAGTTAATCATATGCAGTCATTTGACTTGGGTTTTTGTTGGCTTGGGGAAGGAAGTGGGAGAAAAAGTTCCCAAAACACTGGGATCTGGGGCTCATGGAGAAAAGGTTTAAGGTCTTGTTATACCCATGAGTGTACTTTTTAATTATTAATTGATTAATTAGCCCATTTGCTGGCTGTTGAGAGTAGATTAGGTGAGCGGTGTGGCATATCTGGACTTGGTGATAGTTGTTGTGGAAGTCAGCCAAGCCCTTTGACTTCTCGCTCACTGACTGCTTTAAAAGGAAATAAATTGAGATTCCAAATCAATCCATGGCTCTTAAGCCACTTTAACTAATTATTCCTATCTCCAGTTCTGTGGTACAGTATATTAGTGGATCAGTTCTGCTTTCCAAACTGCAGGATGATATCAAAAATGGCTGAAATTTAATGACGTAATTTAAAATGGCTGCTCTGTGGTCTCTTCTCTCCTCTCCTCTCCTCTCCTCTCCTCTCCTCTCCTCTCCTCTATTTGTGTTGGAAATCAAATCCCATTACCTCCTCAATCAACCATCCAGTCTCACACACACACACACACTCACTTATTCACCCAACTGTTCCCTCACCCCCACACACCACTAATCTTTCATCTAATCACTTCCTTACCTACTTATTCACTCAGTCACCTCCTTTTTTCTGCTCACTCACTTTCCCAATCATTCACTCACCCACAATAAAAGCCAACCACCTAATCATTTATTCCTCCCAATAATCTTACTTTCTTTCTCTCTCTCTCTCTCTCTCTCTCTCTCTCTCTCTCTCTCTCTCTCTCTCTCTCACTCTCTCTCTCACACACACACACACACACACACACACACCAATCCACTCAAGTGATCAACCCTACCACTTCCTTACTCACTCACTGATCTAATCCTATACTCATTCATCTGCTCACTCAACCATTCTCTCTCTCTCTCTCTCTCTCTCTCTCACTCACTTATTCCTCCCAATAACCTTTCTCTCTCACACACACCCCCATCATGGGGGATGTGGTAGCTAAGTGGTTAAGGCGTTGGACTATCGATCAGAAGGCTATGAGTTTGAAGTCCACCAAGCTACCACTGCTTGGGCCTCTGAGCAAGGCCCTTAACCTTCAATTGCTTAATTGTATAAAAATGAGGAAAAAATGTGACCTAATCACATGCTCATCCATCTGCTCACTCAACCATTCTCTCTCTCTCTCTCTCTCTCTCTCTCTCTCTCTCTCACTCACACACAAACACACACACACACACACACACACACACACACACACACACACACACACACACACACACACACACACACACACACACACACACTCATCCACCCACTCACACTTTACTCACCCACCTATATACTGTATTCAAGGAGAAAAGAGAAAGTGAGCACAAACTATTTTCTCATCCCTCTCTGTTTTTTTTCCTTGTTTTTTTCCTCAGCTATGTTTGACAGAGAGAACAAAGGTGGTGTGAGCTTCAATGAGTTTGCCGGTGTGTGGAAGTATATCACAGACTGGCAGAACATCTTCCGCACTTACGACCGCGACAACTCAGGGTTCATCGACAAGACTGAGCTGAAACAGGCTCTCACTGGCTTCGGTAAGCAAAATAACACTGATTTATTTACCAGAAAGAGTAGCGGACCCCAGGAATAGACGAACACCTCGCTATGGGACGTGGCTCAGTTTATTTGGCCCACGCTGAAGCTGCTGATGAGAGAATTCAGAAATCAATTTAAAGCATGGCAGGGTTGCGGGTTTGCGTGAGCATTCCGGTTAAGAAGTGCTGAATTATAAATATATTTTTAAAAGCATTACCTCCCCCATTTATGCCTTTTAAACTGCATCAGTATCAAATGTCAGATCCTACAAACACGACTCTAAACGTTGTGCTCGAGATGAATTTCCCAGGACTACATTTTGAAATAAAGGTTAAGGCTTATTCTGTATATTTCTATACAGGATGCACAGAAAGTCAGGAATCAGTGAGGATATGTTAGTAAATTGTGACGATCTGCAAAAACATGATACGGCATCTGGTACAGTGTGTAGGGCGTGAGGGTGAACCTGCAGCCATGTGGGTTTTTTCTTGGGTTTTATAAATAAATAAAGTATATGATGTTTTACCTTCATTGGTTCCTGACTGCTGTGAATGTTATAATGAATGTAAAAGAAATAAATAGAAAGAACTGTGAAATTATTACACATGTGAGACAAACCAAGGGCGTTGGTCAGTACTGAGGCACAGACTCCCAAAGAGATCAGCTAAAGTGCTTCAGAATTTCAGTGGGGGTCGGGGGACGTGTGTGTGTGTGTGTGTGTGTGTGTGTGTGTGTGTGTGTGTGTGTGTGTGTGTGTGTAGACAAGTTTATATTCTGCTCATTAACACAACGCTGAGTGTTAAGGAGGAGGAGCAGAGCGAGGGGTGCGTGTTGTAAGGTTGAAGATGATCATGATCATTTATTAACATTTTACTGGGTCGCAGCAAAATCTTACTGGGACTTGTACCCCAGTAAAACAAGTCTCGCAATGCCTCTGACATCAGCTGTTACTTTTTTATATAATATAGTTTGGAAGATATTTGTATTATTTTATACAGAATGTTTTTACTCCCAGTCGAATCATGTGTACACGGGAAGAAAGTAAGAATCCAATTTATTTTTTTTATTGTTTTTCCTAATTTCTTTTGAATATTTATTATGATTTTTTTTCCCCGTATAATATATTGTGTCTACTGTTTAATCTTTAGTAATATACAGTGCTCAAGCATTTTGTTTAGGTTGTGTTGTCATGTATTTAAGCGTGTTATTTAACGTGTTAAACGTGTCTGCGATGGATTGCGGTTCGATCCTCTTCTTCTTCCTCTCCTCTTCCAGGGTACCGTCTGTCAGATCAGTTCTATAACACGCTGATCGAGAAGTTCGACCGGCAGAGGAAGGGACAGGTAGCTTTCGATGACTTCATCCAGTGCTGCATTGTACTACAGGTAAAACTCTCCCAGCAGCAGCAGCAGCGACAACAAAGTTTCCTCTTTTTACCTTTTGTCATTTGCACGCGAGTTAAACCTGAAACCTGTTCTCTCTTCATTCAATCAGAGGTTAACTGACATCTTCAGGCGATATGACACAGACCAGGACGGCTGGATCCAGGTTTCCTACGAGCAGTATCTCTCCATGGTCTTTAACATCGTATAGCACAACACGACCACAGACACCAGTGCCAAACAACACATCTCTCTCTTTCTACTGGTCTTCCACCAGTGACACCATACACACTTCACACACCAAGTTTTATGGGACTGGAGATCCGGGCTTGAGTCTGTCTGTCTCTGTCCGTTTTCATCTTTCTTTACATTGTTAAAGGAAAAAAGGTAATAATGACTATGCTCCGTTTTCACATTAAAGACCTTTGCATTGTGTCACCATCCTGCATTGTAAATGTCATAGTAACATCCAAATGCATGCCTTCCGATAAATCTCCTCATTGTCCGAGCATGAACTGACCTGTTTTCTGTTCAAGCCATGTTTACAGCCAACATTTTTAACTGTGCGTTTGAACATGCAGAAGAGTTTTATTTCAGACCGCAGGATTTTGTATGGTCGTGTGCATGAAGCTTTGCAACTGCAAAAACTGTTTTATTAAAAAAAAAAAAAAAAAGAAACATTAAATAATGTATTTTATTCGTTATTTTTCTGTGGGCTTGATTTCCTTTTGGAATTAAAAAAAAAAAAAAAAAAGAAGTGAGACATTCCTGCTACATCTACACATGTGATTAGCTGCATTTCACCAAAGAAAAAAGAAATCAGTTACATGTGTTGACTGATCGATCAAAAGCAGAAATGTATGTGCAATTTTGTCTCTTTGCTAAATAAATATTTGTAATCGCTAATAATATTTCTTTAAGCCTAGCTCTTTAGAATTCCTTCGGATAATCGTTTTTGGTCTGTTCTTGTAGCACTTACATCATTTAAAACAAATCCATCAGAAGTTTCATTGGAGAATCTATTTATCGGTTTTCCTGAAATATTTATTTGTAAAAAAAAAAAAAAAAAAAGAAGAAGAAAGTAAATTGTTTTTGGATAGAAGCTGTTCTTTAAGTCTGCCTTCTGGTGTTAATTAATGCGTTGATGTATTGAGCAAATTATAAAACAGTGAAAAAGAAAATTTATTCTGTTAGTACAATGTTAAAAATTTTTTTCAAATGGTTGTTATTACAGAGATTTATATCATGTTGTTTTATTTAGCTGACTAATATTATCTAGAGTAACGTCCTAAATAACTGTCTGTAATCTAGAAAATATATGGGGATAGAGAGTTTTTCTTTCTTGCTTTTTTTTGTTTTGTTTTACTTTGTGGCTTCAGTTTTGATTACAGCTAATAAAGCTCACATTCAAGACAAGTGCTTGAAAGACTCATGTACAGGGGGAAAAAGCCATGGGTTTTAACGGAATAAACAAAGCAATACTTTTTTGATTTTGTGTAATAAATGAGCCATCCCACCACTGTTAATTACACTTTTATTTATTTTGCTTTGATTAATATTCTCAGTACTGCTGCTGCTATTAACAGTGATGATGATGATGATGATGATGATAATAATAATATGCTCATCTTGACAGTTTTCTCATTACAAATGTTAATTCTTTATATACTCTGTATTAACACGCTGCATTATATACTGTACATTGTGATCATTTAACTTTGACACTTAAAGCAGCACTTAAGTTAAAGTTGAAAATTTCCCCCCCTTTCTCTCCACTTTACATGTCTTCAGAGGTTAATTGATGGCTTCAGGTGAAATGACACAGCTGGATACAGCTGTTTCCTGTAGCAGCATCTCCCTGGTTGTGGTTAGTCAGTTTTCTTTCCTGCAGTTCATTCTTGTCAAATCACCACGTTACAGTTAATTTGCCATTATTAAAAACACTTCATTCACACAGACTTACAGCAGTGGGGATGTTCCAAAAAAATGTGAATCAAGACAATAAATCACAAGTAATTCAATTCAATTGAATTAATATATTTATTATATTCATATATGTATAGCAATGAATTTATTTTTAACCATGGGCATTGTCTATTTTATCTCTATTGAGCAAGCTTGAGCTAACAGTGGTGAGGGAAAACTCCCTGGAGATGATGTGAGAAAAAACCTTGAGAGGAACCGGTCTCAGAAGGGAACCCATCCTCATTTGGGTGACACTGGACAGTAAATAATGTAAATGTAAATAATGTCCTTTCTACAACAGCAACCAAGAGCTCCTGACGATCTAATCAGTGTAGTTTCTGAGTTCATTATAGATTTAGCGCTATTTCCTTCCTGCCGAAAGCTGACCGATGCTACGGCAGTTCAGAGACGGCGTGATAGTCTCCGAGTGGTTCTATCCACAGCAGTCCCCTGAGTCATGGGTTGTTTACGCAGATCTATCCCCAGCAGCAGTGAGCACCACCAAGCGACAAGTCTCCAATCAGGGGTAGAGCATCTGGATGGATCAGGCAGGTCCGGAAAAAAGAAGTGGTCAAACTGGTTACTCAGAACACTGGGAGCTCGGGAGTGGGACGTATAGCTCGACAGAGAAGGACAGAGAGAGAGAGAGAGAGAGAAAGATATTAGAAGTAGTTCCACATCAATAAGAAATGATGGAAGTGTTAAAAACTATTAAGCTATTGTATCATAAAATTTATATCAATATCAGGTGTATAGCAGAGATTTCCCTGGTAAAGGATAACGAAAAGAACACAGAAAGCAGAAACCTTCTGAGAAAACTCCAGTAATGAGCAGCTGTAGGAATCCAGTCTATAAATACAGCCAGTTTATTAGGCAGCAGATGCTATCCATGATCTGCTATTTGAAACAGTCACAGCCTGCTCAGGTTATACAGCGTGCTGCAGATGTATTGCTGTTAAATGGTCCTTGAATAAAGAGCCTGCTGGCTGTAGCCTGGTATCCCTGATATTGATTAAAGAAACAGAACAATGCTTGGGCTAATATTACTTATAAACAAAGATAAATATGGCAAATATCATGTTCTTAAGGACACACAACCTCAAATAAATATTACAATATAAAATCTATATTCAGACTGCAATATTATTATTTTATTTGAAAACCTAACCCTGGATGCAAGATCCATAATCTCTTTTGCAATAGCTTTAACTTATTCAGGGGAAAAAATCAGCTGTTGTTGTATTAAAAATTGGAATTGAACAGATATAATTCTATGTAAGAATTTTTAAGCAAGAATAAATTTCTTAACATGTGTCTGTTTATGTAATATATAATGGTTACACAGATTCAATTTCTCATTAAATCTCATAAGTTCCCATTTCATAGTTTGAGAAAAGCTCGGATTTCTCGAAGAATCTCGACAGAATTATAGCTTCAGAATTGCTTCACTGACTCATCTACAGATTGACCAGGAGGAGGAAAGGAAGATGAACAGGAAGGAGGTCTAGTGCCATCTGTGTCCGGGAGTGTTATCACCTCTGACCCTGGTGTGTTCATTTGCACAGATGTACTGAACAAATAATACAGCAGCTTCGGAGACAGCCTAAGCAGAACTGGACATGCAGAACAGCATCACATAAATATTGGTGTATATATATATATATATATAGGGAGGGTCTCTGTTATACCAAACGCCTTACACTTCTTAATATTAGACTTCACTGTGCTTCTAGGGATTGATAAAGCCTTTTAAATGTTCCATCTCCTGACCTGTGCCTGTCCACAACTTTATCCCAGAGAGCTTTGGACAGTGTCTTGTCACTCATAGTCGATTGTTTGCTTCATTTGCACTACCAGGGACTGAAATGCTCCAGGAGTAGCTCTTTTCATGCTGATCTAATCAAAATGATCACAACTGATCACATGTGGAAGTCAATTGGCTTGGCGTGCCATTGAGACGGTGATTAGCTATACCATTGAGTTTACAAGTCATTTTTAGGAGGCGGGGGTGAACTCAGTGATTCTGCTTTTTGATTTTTTTCTGACCTGTTGCTGTTATATCTTTCACTTGGATGTTATAAGCTGTACTGAGTAAATACAGCTGGATAAAACAAAAATTGTGTCGCAAAATGTAATTATTTTAAGGGGTTGATTCTTTCTTATAACCACTGTGAGTGTGTGGTCCTCACCAACTGCTACGACTAAACATATAACCTCAGGTGTCAAGAAAAATACAACAGATTTCAATATGTAGTCATTTTTCCTCCCAAAATGTACACCAACATTCAGAAACCAGATGAGAATGTGGAATACGTGAATAATCAGGAGCCAAGTTTTACAAATGAAATGCACCAATTGTTGAACTTGTTGCTGCTCTGTTCATTGAGGATTATAAAGCCATCTCCAAACAATTTAAAATTCTGGGAAGGATGGAAGAGGATGGAGAGCCAGTTGCTGATCTTGAAAAACTCAAGAGCCACATCATGTAACCTACTGACCCCTATAAGCACATTAAATTTTTATGTAAATGGTTAACTCTTAGTGTCGATCCCAAGCCCGAATAAAGTGGGAGAGTTAAAACAGTAATGATATCCGGCTTAAAACTTCTGCCAAAATCAAAATGTGTGGACCGAATGATCCACTGTGTGACCAGAACCATATTTTTTATATGGAATATTCTGCTGAGTTTGCTAATTTTTATTATACTATTAAAAACATCCTCATGCTAGGTCAGGGACTAAGAATACAGTTGAGAAAATTTAGTATAAGTAAATGTTAAGTGGAAATGTGTCATTATAATGTGTGCATGGTATTTAGATCAGGAGACTGTGATCGTGATCAGTAATCAGGAGAGAGGGACCATATGTGGTGGGAATTGGAGTCCTTAGTGGCCATGTTAGTGGGCCACATGGCCTCATGGGTAATATAGTCAGGCACCAATTCTGGCATTGAACATTTTAAAATAAAGGAAGCGAGAAAGCCAAGAATCAAACCCATAAATGAAGACAAAAAATAAATCAGTGATGATGAAAGAAATGTTACCTGGATGCTGGTCTGTCCATCAGCTGATGGAAGATTTAGACGTATTATTCATTTCATGGGTGTCACTCAATGCAAAAGAAACTGGAAACCTTTAGTTAGGTTTAGTCATTTTTATTAAAGGATTGATAAATGTTCTCTTTAATGGCATTGTGTCTGATTATAGTTTATGTCTAATTGTCATATTTCTAAGGGCCATGTAATCTATAAGGTGTTCCTTATCCTTTATATCTGCCCCTGCACACTCCACATCAGATCACTTGTTACACACATACAACACTGTGTAGCCACAAGTATGTGGACACCTGACCTGGAATGTCTTTGTATGCTGTAGCTTTAAGATTTTCCTTTATTAGGAATTAGGAGGCCTGAACCTGTTCCAGTTTAGCAATGCCCCTGTGTACAAGACATGAAGACACGGTTTGCCAAGGCTAATGTGGACGATCTCAAGGGATCTGCACAGAGCCATGACCTCAACCCCAGCAAACACTTTTGTGATGAATTTGAGCTCTAGCTGTGTACAAGACCTTCTGACTGGACACTTGCCTAATGCTCTTGTGGCTGAATAAGCAAAGATCCCCTTTTCTAGAGGAAAGCCTTTCCAAAAGAATGCAGGTTTAGCAGCATAGAAGAGATGGAATGGAACAGGGAGATATTGCTATGATGGTCAGGTGTCTACATATATTTGCTCAGTGTATTTGACACGTGTCTGAGAGAGCAAGATTGTGGAAGAAACTAAGCAAGATTTTTACATTATCCAAACTACTTATGTTATAAAAATCTCCTCACTGATGGCCGTATTATATAATTCTCCCTGGGCTATAATAAATCTGTCACTGTCACATGCCTGTGTTCCTGTCTTTACTCATTATGTCAGAGCTTAGGCACCTGTGGTGTTCTTCCCCTGTGCACAGCCTGTGCATTATTTCAAGGGAGAACAGAATGCTTTGCTAGTTAAGCACAAAACTCCATTACGCTGCATTATTGCTGGCTGGAGAACAGACAGTGGAGGAACCAGTGAGGTGGTGGGGGTTGAGTTCTACTTGGGTAAATGTCCTTGTGTCTTAAATCACAAATACAAGAATACGCAGGACTGAAAGGATAAGATATAGACACAATGTGATTTATGTTTCATTTAGAATTGTATTGACATGCATGCACCAACCACTAACAAATAACTAAATAACTTTCTGTGGCAAGTCTGTGCAACTAAAGGGATTTATTGTTTTTGTGAATCATCTTCTTTATTCCCCAAGCAATTAAAAATAATAATAAACCATTTCGGCCTCCAACGTTTGCCACTGGTTTCACTTATTAATCGTAATCCTATACCCCCCCTAATGATAAGGCCTTTAATATTTGGCAGAGGGCAGGTATAGTTGTCAATGATATCTACACTAATACCAGTAATATTTTTCCTTGCTTTTCTCAGTTGACACAAAAATTCACCCTTCCTAGTGTTTTTCCCAACTTTCCGAATTTTCCACCAAAATCCCATCTAGATCAAATTCTTGAAGTACCTTTAGATAAAAAGTGTGTATTGTCTACTCTATGCAGGCTGATCTCTATTTCTACCCTCTCTCTCTCTCTTATTAAGCAGTAGTGGGAGCTTTGCCTCACATTTGAAGATGAGATCTGGAGCCTTGATGTGATCTTGTCCCGTGTCCATACCTCTTCTGTTTGTGCATGGCATAGTCTCATCTAATTAAACTTTATGCATCGAATTTATTGGACAAAAATGAGGTTGGCAAAAAATTTGGCATGATGTTATAATCCTACATGTGATCACTGTCGTCAGGCCCCTGCAGACTTAATACATATGTTTTGGTGATGTCCATCCATAACTTCTTTTTTGGCTATCAATTTTTCAAAAAATGTTTTTCCTCTGTGACAAAGAAACAGATCGAGCCTTGTCCTTTGGTTGCACTTTTTGGACTTCTTCCAAATGTCGCAGGTTTGCCCGGATGTTCTGCAAACACGTTTGCTTTTTTAACATTATTGTGTATTCTTCATTCTTCGACAGTGTATTCTTCTGCTATGGAAACAAAATCTTCCTCCATCTTTTGATGCCTGGCTGCGAGATGTGATGAGCTTCATTCACTTGGAAAAAAAATAGGTATACAATAAAGGGCAATGCTGGCATATTTTCTGAAACTTGGGACCCTTTTATTAGTTTTTTCTCTGATTATGTGAAATCTGCTTCTGTAGTTGGTCAAGCTAATCATTAGGATGTCCTTACGATTGTGGCTTGTTCTCAAAAGTGTATTGAGTACAAGTATGTGCACAGTGTGTACATCATTTATATTAATGTTTTGTTTGCTGATGTAAACGATTGTGATTATTTTTGATTTATTGGTTTATTTTTTTGTTTCTAAACCCTGATTCAAAGTCTCTTCTGTACATAATTGACACATTCTATAATTATGTATTGAGGTTTTTTTTCCCTTTTTTTTCTTTTTTGTTTGGTTTGTATAACTCGGGGTTGGGGGTAGTGGGGGGGGGGGGGGGGTTGTTTCTATTCTCCTGTACCTTTATTCCTTTTTATTATTATAAAAGTTAAATAAACAGATTAAGTAAAATAATAATAATAATAATAATAATAATAATAATAATAATAATAATAATAATAATAATAATAATAATTGTCAACACTGTCAGAGTGGTGCTGGTCCCCAGCTTACTATACAACAGCTACTTTACACCATAACAACATTATATCAGACTCTTCTCTAGGGTTTAAGAGGTTTTATACTTCAAACAGTGGCTATAATAGGAAAACCATTTGTATCAGTACTCAATAACAGTCTAAAATAATACATAAGTATGCGATTTGAAACATGGCATTAGTTTATTTATTGAATTGGGGATATAGTCGCATATAGTGATATACTGCATTTCCATTGGTATTGTTCCGTGTGGAAGCATCTAGTTCACAAGCGACAGGCTAACTGACCCCAGGACATGAGCGGAAGCCATCTTGCATATGCGAACATGTAGGTATGTGCTGGAAGAAAATACTAGCTCAGTGTAGCTTATGCAAAAAATCAATACAATTTTACTAAAAGTTTAATAAACAAACCTCACTGAAACTAAATTGACGTTTGTCATATCTCTTGCTTTTACAAGTAAAAATAAAGCTATGTTTAATTATCCCGTGTCTGCATGGGATACCTGTGAGTTCTCCAACCAAAAACCTACAGCTGCCAGCCGTCCCTTATGATACTAATCATACTGAGTAAAATATTGAGTCAATCACTAAGGCACTGTCAAGCTCCCTGACATTAGGCTAAATATTCATTCATTCATGGTCTACCGCTTATCCGATCTATTCTCAGGTCACGGGGAGCCTGTGCCTATCTCAGGCGTCATTGGGCATCAAGGCAGGATACACCCTGGACGGAGTGCCAACCCATCGCAGGGCACACACACGCGCGCTCATTCACTCACTACGGACAATTTAGAGATCAACCTACAATGCATGTCTTTGGACTGGGGGAGGAAACCCCTGAGGCACGGGGAGAACATGCAAACTCCACACACACGGCAGAGGCGGGAATCGAACCCCCAACCCTAGAGGTGTGAGGCAAACATGCTATTTAGCCCCCCTAGGCTAAATATTACATTGTGTAATAGCTAACAGTCCAACTATATCAGCTCTAAATTTAGCAGGTTTAATCAGTTCAGTGTAAATTAGACTAATCATGCTGACAACATCCCAATTATTTTTTAGAGATTTTAGACGGAAGGTTATGATTATTAGATAAATATGATGTACATCAATTTAAAAAGTCTAAATAAATAGCCATATCAGTCAATCCAATAAATTACCACTAATAAAAACAAGCCACACTAACAAACCACTCTTTGTTACTAATTTGTATGACTGATAATATCCTTCAAATTTACTTAAAATATAATGGATGCTTTATTTCTTCATTTATTTCTATTCGAAAGCTAATTGACCTTTCTGTGACCTTGACCTTTTTTTGGATGACAGGAAACAGTGATAAAACACTCTCAGTGAAAACGCTGCAGCTCAACATGCTCATGAAGCAAATGAAGGCTTTCAGAGCTTTTAACAAGAGCAGATTTACCAAATGATTTCCACTGGCAAACGTCTCTGTCATCATCACCTCAAAAAATATGACCCTGGTTCTGTAAAGGCATCAACCACAAAAGAACAAGTAGAATCCAAAAGAAGAAAACCAGCAGAGAATTGCCCAGAACAGATGAAATGAAAGCTATAAAAATTAATGAGATCATTTGTAAGCAGTTTCCTTCATCCAGATGAAATCCCTACTGTGATAAATGAAAAAGCTGGAGATATAAAAAAGTTGAAAATAGTCATGAAAAAAACATACACTAAAGCACAAAATGTCAGTTAGCTGGTTTTAATATTTTTATTGGTATTCCAATCGCATTTACTCTTAATCTCCCAACAAAATGCTAGAGTAGTGCTCAAGCAATCCAAGAAAAACCCAATGAATATTATTTAAAATGGTCAATATGTTTGATGAAAGGGTGCCAAATCTTAAAGAAGTGTATTTCCGATCCTCTAAGTTTTCCAGGTAGAGACAAGACGTCATTTCCCTAATCCACTGAGTATGTGTGGGTGGGATCGGATCTTTCCACTTTAATAGCATGGCTTTACACGCTAACAAAGAAGAGAAGGCAAGGATTTTGCACATTGATGCTGACAACCATGACTTCTCTAGAGCAACTCCAAATAACGCCACAAGAGGTTCTGGCTCTAATCTGTGCTGAAGAATCACTGAAAGGGTACCCTCAGCACACTGACATCTATTGCACAAAAAGCTTGTCCCAGGAAACATTTGGGCTAATTTAACCTGATATATGAGCTCTGTGTACTATTTTGAACTGAATGAGAGAATGCTGAGCAACCGTACCACGGTAGACGATGAGTGAACCTGTTTAAGAACACAGTCCCATCATCCGAGAGTGGTCTTCCTCCCACGCTCTCTTAATGTTGTCTAAGGAGGAGGATGCCTGATTGGTCATTAAATTATGAATAATCATAATTGAGCCATTAGCTAATATTTTACATGAAAGGTAAATAAAATGTCAGTTATTTAAGATTAAACCCTTTGGATTATCAAGCTAATACTCACAGACAGAGACTAAAAATGCCCCTCTTTCATAGGCATAGTATCCAGTAGCACTAGATCCTTCTTCCAGAGAAAATTGTTGTATGATATGATTGGGTAGTGAAATCAGTGAGAAAATGTAAAGATCACTCCACCAAAAAAGAGAAGAAGGTCAATAGTGTCTTTATTTCTACTGTACCTCAATTGAAAAACTTTGTAAATTGGTAAAACCTTACACAAGAGAATCATTGACACGTTGACAGCCTAACAGGAAGTGATGCTGAGGCGCTGTCTATCAGTCAGGGCAGGGCATCGCCATCTACGTAGGACTAGCTAGCTGGGAATTGGCACCTCTACACCTAAATACAGTAGCAGGAACAATGAGAATTGATCAGTTGATTGAGCAGTGGTTTTCAATACTTAAGAAGTACTTTACAGCTGATATAAACAGAACAAGGAATAATTAACAGCAGAGCAGTGTCCTGCCAGGAAAACTGCAGATCTTCAATCCATGTCAGCAATTCCTTATGGAAAGACAATGAAGAAGTAAGAGCTACAAGTCTTTGTTAGAAGTGGGATTAGTTTCTCAAGTCACAAGTCAGTTTTACCAAGTTAACCTTATTCAAGATGTTTGTTTTTATAGTCTTAATATTATTTAGTGAAAGAATTCCCAAAAATTATGTGTTCTGGGTTGGGGGATTGATTCCCAGTTATGAAATTCATTCATTCATTCATTGTCTACCGCTTATCCGAACTACTCTCGGGTCACGGGGAGCCTCTCAGGCGTCATTGGGCATCAAGGCAGGATACACCCTGGACAGAGTGCCAACCCATCGCAGGGCACACACACACTCTCATTCACTCACACAATCACACACTATGGACAATTTAGAGATGCCAATCAACCTACAATGCATGTCTTTGGACTGGGGGAGGAAACCGGAGTACCTGGAGGAAACCCCCGAGGCACGGGGAGAACATGCAAACTCCACACACACACGGCGGAGGCGAACCCCCAACCCTGGAGGTGTGAGGCAAACGTGCTAACCACTAAGCCACCGTGCCCCCGTTATGAAATTCAAAATTACAAAATACACAATTACTGAGGTCATCGCACCGTATTGTTAGTATATGATGGATGTTATCATTTTGTCTTGTTCTTCATTGTCATCTGTTTCCTAACTTTCGTTCTCTTGTGTATCAGTCAAGTACATCTATCTATCTATCTTTTTTTTTTGTTTCCATTGTCTGTACCACTTATCCGATCTATCATCAGGTCACGGGGAGCCTGTGCCTATCTCAGGCGTCATCGGGCATCAAGGCAGGATACACCCTGGATGGAGTGCCAACCCATCACAGGGTGCACACACACACACACACACACACTACGGACAATTTAGAGACTCCAATCAGCCTAGAAGCATGTCTTTGGACTGTGGGAGGAAACCCACCAAGCACGGGGAGAACATGCAAACTCCACACACACACAGTGAGCGGGAGCATGACACAAACTCAGGACACTGGAGGTGTGAGGTGAAGGTACTAACCACTAAGCCACTGTGCCTCCTCTCAGTAGACAAATTGCAGCCAAACTACTAACCCACCACAAGAGGGAGCAGACTCCTCACAAAAGACAGGGCAATGCAATAAAGTGGAAATTGTACAGAGTTGAACGTTTGTCTATTTTTTTGTCTCCATTCACAAACAAATCTAGAATCTAATAGCATTCCAAATACTTTTGCAAAAATATGGAACAGGAAAAGTGGAATTTATCAACGCTGGCATTTGACTATTTAATAGCTATAATAGCTCTGGAGCCTTGGAAAATAATCACCAGTAAATATAGTGGACTGTGAAAGCACACTGTGAAAAATCTCTTTAATCAGAGTGTGGGGAGGATGTAATACTCTTCCAGTGCAAGGCAATTGCTAGATATCATAGGTTTTCCTCTATAACTCCCTTGTTTGAAGTTTGCTAATAAACTAAGCTAATATTTTGGGAAGTAATGTTATGATGAAAATAAAAACTAATCTCAGTTCTAAAATATGGCAGTTATTACTTAATGTTATTTTGCATGGCTGTAATAAGAATGTCCAATTACTGTAGCGTGTAAGAGGAGCACATCATCTGCATGATGAAGGTTTGAAAGTAATCAATTTCTTCAGAGTCTGTAAGGATTTAATGAATGATGTGCTTGCAAAGACATATGCAGAGGGTGTGGCACAGGACCAGCTGGAGCAGGACAGTGGAAAGATGTGGTGCATCTCAAACATCAGCCTCAGAAAATGATGTTACTTTTTTTTTCAGTGCTGTCTCATTTTATGGTAGAACTTCTCAATAAAGGACCCTTTAAAGCTTTGATTTGTCGAATGCACTGACCAGTAGGTATACAGCTTTGATTTCTTCAAGCTCCCATTGCCTTCATAACTGATAGGGAAGTTTTAACAGGTATGAGGAAACTTTTTGCACTGGAGAAATCCCTAAAGACGTTTTAGAACTCAGGATGGTTGGATGGTTGTTTTCTCACCATTTTCAGCTGTATCATATATCAAGTCCCAGACAAATAAACCAAAGGTGGTTCATGACACTAAATGGGGATGCTTAGTAGCTTTGTGGTATGTGGTAGCTTAGTGGTTAAGGGCTTGGACTAGGATCAGAAGGTTGTGCATCTGAATCCCGGGTCTAACAAGTTGCCCTCAATTGTATAAAATGAGATAAAATGTTAGTTGCTCTGGATAAGGATGCCATCATTCAGTGTTTGGTGTAATTCCTGAGCAAGACAGGTGTATGAACATTAGATATTCACAGAGATCAACTACCAATAGAAACTGTTGCAAATCATTTCATAAGTGCGGTTTCTTGAAGCATGATATAAAGCAGAAAACATATTTTATTTGGCCAGCTTGAAAAAATAAATTACGTGACTCCTGTGTTTATGTACTTGGAGATCAATAGGACACACACACACACACACACACACACACACACACACACACACACACACACACACACACACACTAGATATCGCTATTGTTATTGATAGGTCTGTGGTGCAGTCAGTGTTCCAGTTTATCACTAAGATGGTCAGTGTGGTTGAGGTCCGGGCTCTGTGCAGGACACTCGAGTTCTTCCACACCAACCTTGACATACCATATCTTCACATATAAAGACATTCTAGATAGTTCTATGCTTCTTGCAACAGTTTGGGGAAGAACCAGATATGGATGTGATGGTCAGGGGTCCACATAGATCCAGTCCCAGGTGTATGCCTTGCTTGGGATAGTCATGATCCTGTTAATTTTGTTTAATTTGTCATTTTTTCTTGTTTAGTATGGAATTAGTATGGAGAAACTGGTATGAGTATTGCAGTTAAATTAAACAGCAGACTGGAAAGTGACCTCATTTTCCACACACAGCCTTTTCAGATGGAGCTGTGAGTTGCTGTCAGAACTGAGTGTCTGATCTCAGGGCACAGCGAAATGACGGAGTATGAACAATGCTGCAGAAATGTAACACCTCTCTACAATAATGCTCTTTGTCAGCATCACGTCAGCACATCTACTGGAAACTGCAGACTGTAAAATACAAGCCTGTACAATTAGAAACATTTTTTTAATCTGTAACCTTAAAAAAAACCCTATTTTTCAAATAATCTTCAATATTTGAAGTATCATCTAAAATGACTGGGTCCCTTAATAAAACCAAGCAATAACGATTGCAAAAAAAATGTTCATTACACACTATAATTATAATGAATAATTTTCCACTCAAAAGAATATTATTAGAAATACTTATTAAATAATAGCATTTTAGAAATGTGTCCAAAAGTATTGACAACCCATAAATCCAGTCAAAATTCAACATTTTTTTGAACAATTTATATTTGTTTGTTTGGTTGTTGTTGTTTTGTTTTGTTTTTTTGCCTTGAACCATTTCCAGTTTCTTGGCTGTAGAAATATGATCTCTCTAATGTCTTAAACCTATGAAAAGCAAAAAAAATTTGAACACATAACTTTGATACATATTGTATCAAAATGTCCACTAATTTTCCAGGATTACTGCCCGATGTTCTTCAGAAACATCCTCCATATATTGCATGTTTATATACACCGACCAGGCATAACATTATGACCACCTGCCTAATATTGTGTTGGTCCCCCTTTTGCTGCCAAAACAGCTCTGACCCGTCATGCACTGTGTATTCTGACACCTTTCTATCAGAACCAGCATTAACTTCTTCAGCAAAGTATGACTTCTGTGCCGGTCCCAAGCCCGGATAAATAGAGAGGGTCAGGAAGGGCAGCCGGCGTAAAACATTGCCAAATTTAATCATGCGAATCGTCAGTACTCTGAATTTCATACCGGATCGATCGAGGCCCGGGTTAACAACAACTGCCATCGGCGCCGTTGACCTACAGGGCGCCGGTGGAAATTGGGCTACTGTTGGTCGAAGAAGTAGAGGAGGGTGGAGAGTGTGTAGACAGAGAGAGAAGAGGAAAGGTAAGAGTGTAGGACTGAGAATAGGAACTCTGAATGTTGGTACTATGACAGGGAAAAGTAGAGAGCTGGCTGATGTGATGGAGAGAAGGAAGGTGGATATACTGTGTGTACAGGAGACCAGGTGGAAGGGTAGCAAGGCTCGTAGTATAGGAGCAGGATTCAAGCTGTTTTATTATGGTGTGGATAGTAAGAGAAATGGGGTAGGTGTGGTCCTGAAGGAGGAGTTGGTGAGGAATGTTCTGGAGGTGAAGAGAGTGTCAGACAGGGTGATGAGTCTGAAGTTAGAGATTGAAGGGGTGATGTTGTTAGTGGTTATGCCCCACAGGTAGGTTGTGAGTTAGAGGAGAAAGAGAGATTCTGGAGTGAATTAGATGAGGTAATGGAGAGTATTCCCACGGGTGAAAGAGTGGTGATAGGAGCGGATTTTAATGGACATGTTGGTGAGGGGAACACAGGTGATGAGGAGGTGATGGGCAAGTTTGGAGTTAAGGAAAGGAACCTAGAAGGACAGATGGTAGTGGACTTTGCTAAGAGGATGGACATGGCTGTGGTTAACACTTATTTTCAGAAGAGGGAGGAGCATAGAGTGACTTACAAGAGTGGAGGTAGGAGAACACAGGTAGACTACATCCTATGTAGAAGAGGCAATCTGAAAGAGATTAGTGACTGTAAAGTGGTAGTGGGAGAGAGTGTAGCCAGACAGCATAGGATGGTGGTGTGTAGGATGACTCTGATGGTCTGTAAGAAGAAGAGGTCAAAGATAGAGATAGAGAAGAAAACCAAGTGGTAGAAGCTGAAAAAGGAGGAATGTTGTGAGGAATTTAGACAGAAGTTGAGGCAGGCTCTGGGTGGTCAGGTAGTGCTGCCAGATGACTGGGAAACTACAGCAGAAGTGATCAGGGAGACAGGGAGAAAGGTGCTGGGTGTGTCATCTGGAAAGAGGAAAGAAGATAAGGAGACTTGGTGGTGGAATGAGGAAGTTCAGGATAGTATCCAGAGGAAGAGGTTAGCCAAGAAGAAGTGGGACATGGACAGGACTGAAGAGAATAGACAGGAATACAAGGAGTTACAGCGCAGAGTGAAGAGGGAGGTGTCTAAGGCCAAGCAGAAGGCATATGACGAGTTGTACACTAGGTTAGACACTAGAGAAGGAGAGAAGGACTTGTACAGGTTAGCTAGGCAGAGGGATCGAGATGGGAAGGATGTGCAGCAAGTTAGAGTTATTAAGGATAGAGATGTAAGGGTGCTCACAAGTGAGGAGAGTGTACAGAGGAGATGGAAGGAGTACTTTGAGGAGCTGATGAATGAGGAAAATGAGAGGGAAAAAAGAGTAGAAGGGGTGAACTCTGTGGAACAGAAAGTAGATAAGATTAGAAAGGTTGAAGTCAGGAAGGCTCTGAAGAGGATGAAAAGTGGAAAGGCAGTTGGTCCTGACGACATCCCAGTGGAGGTCTGGAAGTGTCTGGGAGAGGCGGCAGTGGAATTTTTAACTAGTTTGTTCAACAGGGTTTTAGAGAGTGAGAGCATGCCTGAGGAATGGAGAAGAAGTGTATTAGTGCCGATCTTTAAGAATAAGGGTGACGTGCAGAGTTGCAGCAACTATAGGGGGATAAAGTTGATGAGCCATACAATGAAGCTATGGGAAAGAGTTGTGGAAGCTAGGTTAAGGAAGGTAGTGGAAATTTGTGAGCAGCAGTATGGCTTCATGCCCAGAAAGAGCACAACAGATGCAATTTTTGCTCTGAGAATTTTGATGGAGAAGTATAGGGATGGTCAGAGGGAGTTGCACTGTGTGTTTGTAGACTTGGAGAAAGCGTATGACAGGGTGCCAAGAGAAGAGCTGTGGTACTGTATGATGAGGTCAGGAGTATCAGAGAAGTATGTCAGAGTGGTGCAGGACATGTGGAAAGCCTGTGACCAGGAGACAGCCATGGACAGAGCCACTTGAGGACTATAACACCATCACAGATATGCTGTTACATCTGTCAGTTTTGACAGCAAGGAATTAATGTCTATAATGAACTCAGAAACTACATTGACCTAATAGTTCCTCATGGGCCCTTGGTTGCTGTTGTAGATAAGACACTATTTACATTTACATTATTTACTGTCCAGTGTCACCCAAATGAGGATGGGTTCCCTTCTGAGACTGGTTCCTCTCAAGGTTTCTTCCTCATATCATCACAGGGAGTTTTTCCTTGCCACCATCGCCGCAGGCTTGCTCATTAGGGATAAATAGGGATAAATAGGAATAAAATAGTTTAATAATTTAATGATTCTTTTTTTCCTTCTACTTTCTGTTTCTCTATTTTTGTAAAGCTGCTTTGAGACAATGTCCATTGTAAAAGGCGCTATACAAATTAATTGAATTGAAATTGAAATGTATGAGAGGAGCAGGACAGTGGTGAGGTGTGCTGTAGGTCAGACAGAGGAGTTCAATGTGGAGGTGGGACTGCATCAGGGATCGGCTCTGAGCCCCTTCCTGTTTGCTATAGTGATGGACCAGTTGTCAGAGGAGGTCAGACAGGAGTCTCCTTGGACAATGATGTTTGCAGATAACATTGTGATCTGTAGTGAGAGCAGGGAGCAGGTGGAGGAAAACCTGGAGAGGTGGAGGTTTGTGCTGGAGAGGAATGAAAGTCAGTCGTAGTAAGACTGAGTACATGTGTGTTAATGAAAGGGAGGGAAGTGGAACAGTAAGGTTACAGGGTGAAAAGGTGAAGAAGGTACAGGAGTTTAAGTACTTGGGGTCAACAGTCCAGAGTAATGGAGAGTGTGGGAAAGAGGTAAAGAAGCGAGTGCAGGCAGGTTGGAATGGGTGGAGAAAAGTGTCGGGAGTTCTGTGTGATCGGAAAATATCAGCAAGAATCAAGAGGAAGGTGTACAGGACAGTGGTGAGACCGGCCATGCTGTATGGTTTAGAGACAGTGTCACTGAGGAAGAGACAGGAGTCAGAGCTAGAGGTAGCAGAGATGAAGATGTTGAGGTTCTCTTTGGGAGTGACAAGATTGGACAGGATTAGGAACGAGTACATCAGAGGGACAGCTCACGTCTGACGTTTGGGGGACAAAGTTAGGAAGGCCAGATTAAGATGGTTTGGACATGTTCAGAGGAGGAAGTGTGAGTATATTGGTAGGAGAATGTTGGACATGGAGCTGCCAGGCAGGAGGCAAAGAGGAAGGCCAAAGAGGAGGTATATGGATGTAATTAATGAGGATATGAAGCTAGTGGGTGCAAGTGTTGAGGATGCAGAAGATAGGGATAGGTGGAGAGGGATGATTCGCTGTGGCGACCCCTGAAGGGAAAAGCCGAAAGAAGAAGAAGAAGATTTACAATAAAAATGTTCTTACAATCTCACTTGTGTTTGTCCAACAAAACCTGTTTCTACAGAATGCTACACTCAAGTCCCAAGTCCATCAGTGAACAACTTCAGCAAAACTTCATGTTAAAACTAGAATGAATTTCCTATTTATTCTATGATGGCACCACCCATCCAAATTCATGCTCAGTTTTCAGTCTAACTGTCAAAGAGAAGGTACTTTGCATACTTTTGGTAAAAAAAAAAATGTAAAAAAAATAAATAGATAAATAATTCTGGTAGACACGGCTTTCACGCTTTCAAAACAGCAGAGGAGCTCAAATTGCCAGGAAGGCACATGACATGACAAGCAACTCTTTAATGAAAAATCGAAAAAAAATAATGAAAACAAGATGGACGGTCTGTATGCATTTCATACATGACCATGATATGTTACACAAAGGGCAGACTTATTGGATGCGGCATTAGCTACCTGTCACTGAGTATACACAGAGACACAGTCAATAGGGAATTGCAAATTCGTGTTAGGGGAACAGCACTTACTCTACAGCTCTCACCACTTTTTTAAGGTCTTCTATCAAAAAAAGAATCCTGTGTTTTAAGGACCAGACTGTAGTTTGCTTAAGTGTGAAAGATGAATCCTTCATTTTTAGCTTAAATTGCTGATTATGAAGAAAATAGGTTTATTTATGATTACAATGTTATTCTGTAAATGATCTATTTTTATTATGTAATTCCAAGCCTCCTGGAATAAACACAAGCCCAGTGTCAACTAGAAGTGCCCAACAACGTACATCAACAAAAACATTTAGAGCATTCAGTTATCTGTGTCTGACAGCTCAGTAGACTTCACACACTAGTTCAACATTGCACACATTCGCACGGGCCATTTAAATTGGCACATGCTTTAGAATCTCTCCAAGAACGTCTCCACACCCTAAGACGCTCCAGGGGAAACAAGAGGAGGAGAAAGCTCAATTTCTTCATTTGTATTTCTTTATTTGTATTTTTTTTTTTTACACACTGATGCACAGATTGTACATTCAGTTGATGGTAGAGAGAACAATAGCTCTGAAAGGACGGCGGGAAAATTAGACTCCTGTGAAAAGGACAGTATACAGGGCATACAGGAAAAGTGAAAAAAAAATCCTTCTGAATCCCCCGGAGACGCCAAGATGATTCGGAGTGAAATGGAGAAGGAGATTCCTCTGTGTGTGTCTCTGCCTATTGAGGTGACGAGTCCTGAACAGACCTTTCCTTTCCTGAACACCACTCTGGCAGATCTGGGTATTGACGAGTGAGTCCTTAAATTAAAGCCAGTATCTTACTAGTCTGTTTCTATGTTTCTGGATAATTATAATGTTAACAGATAAAATAAGTGTATATGTTGATATCTTGTAAATGAAGACTGTAGGGATTATTATGATCGATTTAGCAAACGGTGTATAAAATATTCACAATGATTCCCAGATGAATTCCTCACCTTCTTGTTTATCTGGTGTCTTTGAGCTCAGATGTCATTTCTGTGTTTAATGTTAGTGTAAATACCTTGTAGATATGTTGTGTTGGTATTTAGATCAGCAGTGAAAGAGCGTGTGGTGTGGGTGGACACCAAGCGCACACGGGTGAGGAGCAGATCAGGGAAATTTAAGGAGAAGGAAGTGTCCGTGCTGGAGGTCCGAGTAAAAGCACAACTGCCGGGTCAAACCAAATGCCAGGAGGTTCTCTACAGCACCGAGTCGCACACGGACCGCTCGTACTGCCGCAGCGGCATCGCCTTCCTGCCATGGACACACGCTCAAACAGGTTAGGAAAGCTTGAAGCAAGCTAAACTAAAGTTTAAGACTACGATCAGCCCATAAGCTTAGTCACAAATTTGTATTACCTTTCTGTTTGCATCTGATATTCAACCAACAGAAGACCATGAGGAACAATTTGTGTGTGGTTGTGCAGAATTTTATTTATAACCAGATGTAAACTTTTTTTATTTGGCAGATGACAATGAGCCGGTTGAAATGACCCTGGCTTTGGATTCACAATCTCACACCACAAAGTCAGAAGAGCAAACTGCATTGGAATGAACAGAGACAAATACCAAATATCAAGTCAACATCACACTGTTATTTCACCTGCTTTTAGATTAATTTAGTCTGGGCTATTGTCTGTATCATGCTGCTTACTGCAACTCTGGGTAAATACAACGATGCTCATATTTCAGGGATTTTATTACGTTCTTGTTTCTATGTAAAATCCTTATACATTCCCCAAAGCGTGGTTACAGTTGACCACTAATAACTGCATGGAAAGATATGAAAGACCGTGAGTACTTCAGGATAATTGCATTTTAAAGACTAAAGACTAGACCCCTGATTTCTTCTTTGTGTAGAAAACTATAGTAGTGGCTTTTACTGAAGATTAAACTGTGTGCTCTACTGCACACGTGAAAAAGCAAGGATATAAACTTCTCAACATGCTGTGACAATGACGATCTCAGCAAGAGCTATTATACATTTAAATGCTTTCATAAATATATTTTTTTCTTTATCTAACCATCTTCACTTGCAGTAGTGATGATATGATAAGTGACCCTTTACAGAAAAATACTAAGCATCTATGAGGGAGTCTATGATGGATGCAGATCAAGCCACGATAATAGCTAGTAAAAGAAATATCACATTTGTACACGCACACACACAAAAAAAAATAAATTATAACACTGCAAAACAAATTAGTAAGTGGAAGTGCTGAAGTGTATAGAAGTGACTACTTGATGGTTAATGTAAACTGTACCACAAAAAAAAACCTATTTGAATATTGAGTGGATTCTTTGACTAGGATTGAGCAACAGAAGCGGTCATCTTTGTTCTTTGCTCAGCTGGAAGGGACATCGCAGCACTCTCGAATTCCTGGGAGTATCGTTGGTTGATGTCTCTGAGCAGCACGACCAGAGTGTTCTGGGTGTCTAAAAAACAAAACATTCAGTGCAGATAATGAAATAAAACATGTTCATTGGATGTGCACACAATAACAATAAAGCATCCCTTGAAAGAAACAGGAAAGCCAGCTCTCTCACCTGCATCCATATCCTTTGTTCCTATTACTTGTGCTGTTGCGGACAAGATCTGCTTCAGATGGCTAACAACCTAGAGTGATAAATACACCAGAGCTCATTATACTGTAACAGCATTACTGGAGAAAACCTCACAGGCTCGAGCAGGACTTTACCAGGGCTGGGTTATGGGAATAGAGGAAAGCCAGGCAGCTGTAGACCGTCTTATTTTCCTCCAGGTCTTCCTTCAGAGGGAGACGTTCCAGAAGAGCAGGAAGCACCTGGAGAATGAAGGAGCAATTTCAGTTCAGCCTATGTGAATAGTACACAGAATTCTGTTAAACTTCAAGTGGAATAAAATCCTTTGGGACATGTTTTCATAATAATGATCAACTCCACGGTGGCAATGGCTCGCCACACGCCCATCCTTTATTTTTTCTTCTAACAGCAGACCTGTCTCCTCAAGTAAGCCCATGAAAAGACTTTTCTAAAACTAGTCAACTGGATTAGACTACACAAATGACCACACACTGCCCTGCCACTGACTGGCTGTGCGTCCATCCAGACCCTAAAATACCTTTATGTGTTATCTTTGCTCCATTAAACCACAGTGTATTTCCATCTTAAAACTTTATTTACATTTTAATGAGTACATCCTCGTAATGGAGTCTCTGGCCAATTTAATAGTTTGCCAAGCTATGTCACCCAAACCTGATGATGATGTTACTTTATGAGTGGATACTCGTATGAGATCAATTTATTATCAGATGCATGAATAAGTTCTTCTCCTGCTTTTGGCAGGATGCTGTGTTAAAGTTCTTAACCAGATACGCTAAAACCGTTGAGCCTTAACCATTCAAGAAAAGCATACGGTGATGTAATTTATCACATAATATCATATTATATACTCATACTGCTCTTAAAATACATTACAAATATGATAATATTTTCCTTATATCAGAAAGTCACCTTTAATGCATTGCACACTCACAAAGGGCAAATGTAATCAAACAAACAAAATAAGTTTAATGGACATGGGATCTACAAGGGCTGTGATTGACACCTTTAATTTGGCCAACATGCCATGCTCCAGTACCTGCTCTAGCGGCACTCCCTCCGTGTGGCTGATGATCATTCGGCAAAGCGCAGCACACAGATTATCAATCACTCTCCTGTCTGACTCTTTGACCAGCAGGTTAGAGAAGAGAGACAGCATCATTGGGTAATCACTAAAGGAACATGCTAAGGAAAACCAGTGATTCAGAACCAAGAGTGATTTTCCTAATGTAAAAATATAGGAGCTGGCAGCAGGCACTAGAATATAGCCATCTTTCAAGGATATGAGGAGATGATTGGCCCAGCAGCCTGTGCTAGAGCTCCCAAGCCGAACACACTGTTATTGCGCACTTCTGCATCACTGTCTTTAACACCACCCACCAGCACCGGCAGCAGCCGATTGGACAACTTTCCTGCGACAGCTCTGCCTCCAGACACACCAACCAGAGAGTGCAGTGTCTCACTAAGCGTGCCCACGGAGAAGGAGCGGTCTGCCACAGTGCAGGAAGACTTCTGCAGGCCAGAGGAAAAGAAAGAGTGATGCACTAAAGAATGCAGATATCTGGTGGACTTTTATTTTTCTAAAGAAAGGGAAGAATAAGACTCACGGCTTTGTTCATAATCAGGGGCAGCAGATCATTGAGGTGAGAGTAAAAGGTGTCTGCTGGTACAGCTGAAGCCAGAACAGGAATTCCCTCCCCAGCAAACTCCTGCAGCATGGCATCATACTCGGCCTAATAAACACATCATTCACATGTCGGATATCTCTGTGAGCTCAAATCAACCGAACAGTTATGACATTCATTTTCACTTGCTTATATAGACACATGTAGATTGCTTTAAGAGTCAAACAAGAACCTGCTGTTCTTCATCATCTCCCTCATCTCCTCCTCCATCCTGACAAACGGTCTGTGAAAAACAGGGAGGGTGACGGATGAAACATTAAAAGTAACCAACTGTTCAAAGATTGAGCTCAATATTTACACATGTACTTGTACCACAGAGCTTTTAACTCTTGAAAAGTTTCGCTTCATGAACTAAGTTGTCTATTAAAAAAAATTAAATGAAAAAGCTGCAATTTCTATTATTTTGTTCATTTGTGATTGTAAACAAACTGATCTGAAGCAGCATACAATACAAACAAAGGTTCGTCATACAACTCATCCTGCGCATGGACTTATTTGATTCCTTATTCTTATTACTATATTCAAAAATAATGAGAGACCATTTTATGTCATTTATGTCAGATATTCATCATTTACACACACTGTTTTATTGTATGAATTTAAGTCAGATCCTCAGGGTCACCTTCCACAAGCGTTTTACAAAATTGTTGCTGACATTTTTGGAGGCCTCTATGCTCAGGCACACTTTTAATTCAGACCACAATTCAGAAACTGGGCTTTGTGATGGCTACTATACCTTGTTAGGTATGCTTAGGTTCGTTGTCAAGTTGAGATCCAGCTTTAACATTTTAGCTTTTTGTCTGGTGTTGCTTCAGTATTTCAAGATAATCCTCCTTGCTTATGACCTATGTTTTTGAAGTGCACTAGTCCCTTTTTACAGCACAAAACATCCCCATAACATAATGCTGCCACCCCACCACAGGCTGGTCATCCATACCTTCTTCTTCAGCACGTCTCGGATGGCATGGCTGACCTCAGCCAGTCTCTGCGGTGTCTGCAACGCCTCCCCTTTGCATGATTTGATGACGCCGTTCATGGCCTCCAAAACTCCCATGACTACTTGTCTCTCACGATCCTGCTTCACTGCCTCCAGAAAGCAGGGCATCACCACGTCAAGCAGTTTATGTAGTGCTACAAACACACACAAACACACACTTCCATCAGTCATAAGATTGATAACGATCAAAGGAAGACATGAAGGGCAGATTTTCTAAATTGCTATACCGAAATTAAGACTTATAGTAATGGATGGACAAGGTAGTAAAAGAGTCATTTAAAAAAAAGCATTGTGTGTACTGGTGCTGAAAATGAGGTGTATGAGGTATACCCTGACGATTTGCCTCAGTTGGATTTTCCTGCCACACTTTGTGCTGAGCTCGACAGAACTGTCCCAGGGCACCAAAGGCTGCTCTCCTCACATTCTCATGTGGAAACTGATACGCACACCACAAGTTAGTACTCAACTGATACGCACAACATTAACTTGCACACACTGCTACAGTGATATAATCATCTTTTAATAAATTAACTGCACTTCACTGTCATTGAGACATCAGTGCATGAGCGCCAAAAATTAATGCATGAGGTTGTGGCTTAAGGCATGTTCTATCAGCAACTTACATCACAGAGACCATAGACCTGCTCAAAGCTTGACTCCAGGAAGGGCTGGAACGCAGCCCTGGGGGGGTGGGAAGGAAGGAAGGAAGGAAGGAAGGGGGAGAGAGAGAGAGAGAGAGAGAGAGAGAGAGAGAGAGAGAGAGAGAGAGAGAGAGAGAGAGAGAGAGAGATGTACAGGAATATGTACACAAACCATGTAAATTATAACATGCATAACACTTAAACCATCTGATGCTGTTTTTAATGTAAAGAGCAAATATACACTACGTCCAACTAACATATGAATCATGTCATGTAAAATTTTAATGTTGTTACCCAGTGTTAAAGGCAATTTCCCCCAGGGCATCGCAAGCATCCTCCTTCTCATCAATGTAAGCATTTTCCACACTGAAGCTATAGAGAAGTGTTTAAATCAGTGTGCTCTCATAGTACTATATAAAACAAGAGAAAGGATGGAACTAGAAAAGACGGAAAAGAGCATACCCAGCAACATCCTCCACCTCATTCTCTCCATCTTCCTCCAATACAACGTCACCTTCACCTTCATCTTCTTCATCATCATCCAAGAGAACAAACTGCTTGTCCTCCTCTAGATGAGTCTGTGATGAGAGAAACATTAGTACTGTATGTATTTCTTGAGAAGTAACTGGTCTTGGCTTATCTTTGTTTCTTTTGTGCTAAAGCTTTTTTTTTTTTCAATTTCCCTCAAAACTCAAGATCTCAGTTCTCCAAATAAACAGTAAGCAATTCAGAAGGTGTCATTTTCTGCTGCTCTATTAGATCACATTTTGGAGCTAAAATTCAATATGTTTAAAGAACAGAAACAATTTCCAGAAAAATCTATATTTAATGAATATAAATGGTGTACTGTATCGAGCTTTTGTGTAAAACATTGTCAGATAGAGCGAACGCACTAACCGTAACACCCTCGGTAGATTTTAGAGACATGAGCATCAATGTGGTGATCGCAGAAAGATGAGGATCAACACTTTCTGGACTGATCGTGGACACCGCTGAGAACAGGCTGTACCTGAAAATACAGACAAAAATTAATGTCTGCAAAATTCATGGGTGAACAAAACACATGAACTGGCACGTTAAATACACAGAGAGGTCAAGTTTCTTCTACTTAGATTACCACTACCAAAAGTATAAAGAGTAAAAGCTGGAGCAACACAGTACGATGACAGAAATCTCTTCCAACTTCTGCTCACTCATATCAGTTACTCACAGTTATATGCCTGTATGGTAACCTCGTCACTTTTTCCAAACGCTTCACTTTTTCAGGATGCATTTATGGACTTTTTTCGCAACTTTTCTTGTGGCCAAAATGAAAACGTTTAAGGTGATTCAGTAAGTTCAGGAAGTTATTCAGGTCCTAGCACAGATACAGCCAAGATACTTCATGATCATGTGACCTACTAATGCTCAGGTGAAACTCTCCACGGCCACACACACACACACACACACACTACAGCAAGCGATTTATAATCAAGGTCAAAGCAATCACTTTGCATTAAAATTAGGTGCATTAATGAGGAGCACGGAACACACGGATCTCTTATTCTGCACCAACTGATCATTAATTATCCTCCAGCAACAGACATGTCCAGGAATCTCATCTAGAAAGAACAGCAATTAGCATAATTTTAACTGTATTTTTTTTATTACATATACACACAAGCTTGTGCAAAGAAACTTTTATACAAAGAAATTAGGTTAACTTTTTTCCATTTTATTTTTCACCAATAGCTTGTGTGGGCATTTGGTCAGTTGATACTGCGCTAACCGTGATATTTTTAGTCCCTTATATGCTGGAAATATCAAACCATATCATCCCTACTGCTGAAATTACATGACTCAATCTGTCAAATGCAACAGTGAAAGTTGCGTCACAGAGGTGCTTTCACTTTATGATAGACAGATGCACACACTGCACACGGCTGTGATATAAACCAATAACGCCACTGATTACCAGTCTTAAAGCAGATAGTGCTCAGTTTCTGCAATTTTATACACAAACACATCAAATGAAAATTAGAGGCCGAAACAGGGACAAGAAAGACTTGTCACTGTCTGATTAGTGCTGCTTCTACTTCCTGGGAGATTTATGAAACTTTTCCCCTAGTTGGTCATTGGATGCTGTTGTCACTCACTACATACGGTCTACAGCATGTGAATATGGTTCCTAAGCAACCACTGATAAAAGTCTTACCATGCTAATTAGAATTTTACATCAGACTGCAACACTTAATAATATCTGATTGCATTTTCAAAATGTCAAAAAGCTCAGTGAATCAGCATTTACTCTTACATGCAGTGCTACTTACATACACACGCAAAAAAAAAAAAAAAAAAAAAAAATCGATATCATGCCAGAGCTCCATGGTTTACATCTGACTATAGACCGAAAAAAGTTCATACGTGCAGCGGCGCAGATCTGGATCATCCACAGCATCAGTGAGGTTCAGACCCAGCTGCACACACTCTGCAGCCAATGGACCAAAGACATCCTTACCCACAGTGCGGGCCAACACAGACAGAGTATCTGATGGGAGAGGAGAGTGGGGGAGACAGAGAGAGGAAATGCTTGTAATGTCAAACCGCTCTCTTAATAAAAGAGAGAAAAAGAAGGAGCAAGAATGGGAAAAGGCTCAAATTACAATTTTATAAAGAGTATACAGAGGAAGAAGGGAGTATAATCCCTACCTAAGGCCTGAGTTTGCAGTGATCTCATTTCATCTCGCGTGTCTGTCAGGAAGCCCTTCAAGCTCTCTATTACAGGAGGGAAATAGGGCACCAGCATCTCTTTGGCAGCATTAGCTAAGAGAAAGGAAAGTGAAAAGTGAATATTAGCTTTATAGTTTTAGTGCGTTTCTGTCATTCAATTAAAACAATTCATCCCAAATACTTTGCTTACCGATGGCTCCTATAGCACTGACAGCAAGCTCCTTAAGCTTCAGGTTGACGGTGTTGTTCAGGGCTGACAGCATGGTCTCCATAAGCGTGGGCAAGTAAGACTGAATATCATCATCTGATGGATAGAGGAAAGAAACAATCACACATCATTAGAGCAGTTGTTTTAAAGAATAGGTAATGTTCACCACTTAACACAACAAGTACACTAAACAAGACAAAACTGGTCAGTTAATCAGTGTTCAAATCTTTAGAGGGCAAGAAAGGAAAGCTCAGTATTTAAGTAGGTAAATGTCATGTATAAATGTTCTAGCTCTATATCTGTTGATCAACTGTATAACATTTTGAAAACAGCACTTATACATATAATATTGACTCAACCAGAGTCAAAAGCTATGGAATAAAACCATGTGTCGAGCTTTGATTTAATACTGGACCTAGGCCTCGTATGTATACAATGCATGTCTACAGTGTAAGAGACGTCCAGTTCATTCAGGGCTTTAAAAGCAAATAATAACCTTATAATCAACACTGGTCAGCTGAGTTGAACAGGACATGCAAAACATTTCTCAAAAGTTCTATTAGGAGAACTGTAACAGAAATAAATACTGCCTCAAGCACCCTTTACTAATATGACCCTGTGACCAGTTACTTAAATAGAATGATAATGAAACCACTGATGAGCAAGCTTCACGTTTTTGTTTTGATAGCTCAGTGCTGTCCATGTGAAATACCTGCTGAAACCTGGCTAGAATGATGACTGGTTTCAAATGCATGGTCATCAGCCAAATACAATTACAGATTAGCACAACAATGCAGTACATAACGCAGGGTTTTATTTAATCTCAACTGCACTACTGTAGCGCGTTGTGTGATGGGATCAGCCAGTCATCTGTCGCACGTCTACAACTAGTATTCTGCAGGCTACTTTCTGATTCAACTAATACAAATCATAACTTCCCTTCATTGGCTTCCAGTTACATTTAATATTCATTATAAAAGGTCACCATTTGATTTTAAAGCCCTGAATGAACTGGACGTCTCTTACACTGTAGACATGCTTTCTATACATACTAGGTCTAGGTCCAGTATTAAATCAAAGCTCAACACATGGTTTTATTCCAAAGCTTTTGACTATGGTTGAATCCATATTATATGTACAAGTACTGTTTTCAAATTGTTATACAGTAGATCAACAGATATAGAGCTAGAACATTTATACATGACATTTAAGTACTTAAATACTGATCTTAGCTTTCTTGCCCTCGAATGATTTGAAAACTGTGATTAACTGTGTTTATTTTGTCGTGTTTACTGAATGTAACACATTCTTACCCAGGTTCTCTATGAAGTTCTCCAGGGCATAGAAAGCCTTGGTGACGTGGCCAATTCGGGCCTCATTTAGAGAAGACAAGTATCCTAGTAACAGTGGCATCAGCTCTGCATGATATTTACTGACTTCAGGCTGTGACAAAGCAGGTCCCACATTAAAAAACTGCACTATAAATTACACACTGAAGATGATATACATCTTCTGTGGTTTCAGATACATAAAACCTAAGCAAATTAAAAACAGGTGAATTTTTACCTGCAGGTACTCGGAGAACTGACCCAGAGCAAAAAGGCCTGCGCTGCGCACCACCTGGTTACTGTCAGACAGACTGCGGCACACTGTCTCCAGCATGGACGACAGCATCCTGACACATAAGCACACAGTTTAGCAGACATTTCTTCTCTTGTGTGGAGAAAAGCATTGACATGAAAACATGAAACCGGGCCTACTTAGTGCGAATGTGATCAGCACAACCCTCAGCGAGCACTGCTAAACACATGAGACCTCCTTTTCTCTCATAAGCATTCTCGCTCGCCAGGCAAGCCTGAGTCAGGGGCATCTACAGAAGAGGATAAGCAAGATATTAAGGAATCTAATTCAAGCAACATGTCCTGTTACTGAGCATTTTCTAATAGCAGCATGCTCTAAAATTTGATTCTGCTACAGATTACATATTTGTGTGGAGGCTTAGGAAACCATATCATAAAATATTTTAACAAGTAGGCTTTAAGAAAAATATATTTCCACCAAAACAATTATGCTGGATTTGAAACAGTTGATACAGAAGTCTCCGCTATCGAGACTGTTTCAATAGAGAAGCCTTTGCGTGTTAAGGTTTCTCTGTAGCATCACAAGCTCAGAACTGGTGACTGCAAGTGATTACAGAAACTAAACTGTTTTATGTTCCACAACATTATATGGAGGATGTGGTAGCTTTGTGGTTAAGGTGCTGGACTACTGATTTAACAGGTTTAAATCCTTAGTCCACCAAGCTGCCGCTGCCACTGCTGGGCCCCTGAGCCCTTAACCCTCAATTGCTCAGTTGTATAGAAAACAAAAATGAGATTTAAAAAATTAAGCATGCCTGTTATGAGGGGATCTGTCTAATACCAGAAATGTTAAAATTTTTTAAGTAAAGGGTAACATATTTGTTCTTGGAAACATACATTATTTGAACAATAGGTTTAAGAAAAATATAAAGTTAACTTTTTTGGTTTAAAAATTTTCAAATCTGCTTCGAGGTATTAAGAGGAAAGAACACTTCAGGACATGCTGGTTTTGGGAAACTATCAACTTAAGGGTAGGAACAGCGTCACACCAACCCCAAATTGATTATTTTCTCATGTTGCTTTTAGACAATCATTAAACTTGGTAAGTCTCTGTGGAACTGGAGTGAAATGTTTAAATGCAAGCTTTTCCCACTTTTGGAGATAAGTAGATATTAAAATGTTATAGTTTTGTGATCACGCTAAATGCAAGAAACAAGCGAGCCATTACTCTCAGTTATAACAGCTCTAAACAGTCCATCTCCTGCACTGATATTCTAGATTTTTCTTTGCAGCAATCATACTTTGAGCTGCTGTTATTGAAATGAATTGAAACCATCGGGTCAATCAGAATCAAGAATTCACCAGTGCATTTGAAATAACGTGATTTAATCATAATCAATAAACGCTAATGATGGGCTTATGTCGTATCCTGTATATTGATGTACTTTCTTACCACTTGGTTGAAAAGTTTTTCAGGTGGCATATGAAGAGCCATGGTGTCGATCACCTGCAAATTTGAGAGAAAAAGCACTTAAAAAGCTTCTCATCTGTCAGGTAAATTTCATTTTAAAAAATAAATAAATAAGTAATGCACTTTTTCTTTTTTAAAACTTATTTCAGGCTATCCCTCTTTTCCTTCCTACATCTTTTGAAATACTAAATCAAACTCTATTTGCCTGGATGACCTACTACACAAAAATCACAAAACAAAACACAGACTTTTAAATTCTTAGGACCGTACGGTTTACTTTTTCCTCCTCACTTACTTTCACCTAAAAGGGTTTCCGAAAGGGATGTGGGGACTGGGTAGGGGTGGTAGATTGTGAATTTAGACACTATAAAGAATTTTTTTTTTTTTTTTATCAACCTGCATGACATTTCTCTCTAACCAAAAAAACAACAACAACAACAACAACAACAACAACAAAGGCTGAACTGCAGCAAATATCAGTGTTAAATTGTGTAAGGTTACCTGAGCAGCAAAGTGTTTGGGACTCTCACTGTCAGTATCACCTTCAGCATTCTCCTTATCCTCTGGGTCGTCCTCTCCAGGTGGAGGTGTTGCACTCAAGATAGGAAACACCACTTGCAAGATAGGTGCCAAAAGCTTCTGCTTTAACACAGCCTTTAAGAAGAGAAAACAGTTATGTCTTCATATACACTATTTTCAAAGAGAATGACCATGTTTCTTACTGACATTACATTAAGTTTCTAAATGTAATAACTGACCTTGCTCTTGAGTCTAATGAGGAGGGCAATACAGGACAGGGCCTTGACACGCAGAGAATCGTTGAGTGAAACATCTGCGCTCACCTTAAAGAAAAAAAATCTGTTTACATGCTGATAATTCATTCATTTGTTGACCTGAAACCTTTAATGGGAACACAAGCTATACACTCTGGAGGGAGCAACGGTCCCATGCAAAGAACCAAACATTCACACACACATTCACACCTGGGGGCAATTTACAGTCAACATTCCACCCACCAGGACGTTTAGGCATTGGGGCGATTGGGGGTGGTTAAATAAAAAAGAAATCCACTAGAAAGCTTTCACAATTATGAAGAGAACATGCGAAACTCCTCACAAACAGTAGCTGGTAGAGCTCACTGTACCACACGACTTTACTACTAATACATAAAGTTGTTCTAATGTTCTGTAAAGTCTATAAAAGAGATTGCTTCCACGACAGGAATTAAATAAACAATCACATGAGAGCAAAATAAAGATTCTTAAAACCCACCTCCAAACAGAAGCTAACAATTTCAGCAATGTGTGGGACCACAATAGACACCTCACTCTCCATCAACTCATCAAACACCTCCATAGCCTCACTGGCCTGATCCTGCCAAACAAACCCAAGGAATAAAATTAAAAAGACACACATTAAACAGGTTTAAGAATGCTGAAAACATTGAACAAACAGCAACCTGATGAGTGCTCCACCGAGTAGTTAACACATGCTTTAAGTGAATAAGTCGGATGATGAATGCATTGTAAAACACTAACCTGGTCAGCCTGAATGAGGTGTTTTAGAGCTATTAACAGTTTCGGGATTAACGAGCGCATCAGGTTCTGAAAAACAGAGAACAAAAGCAATGTAAATGCTGTGATGATCATATAAACACACACAAAATGTAAAGTTTTCAAGCATTTTTTTCTGTAAATGTCTGTACATGTCTGTATATCTGATACATCTGTAACCTAAAAGTACTAATAGTATTAAAAAAAACATAACAGGATAGGATATAAAATATACTACTTTGTGAATTCATTTCATGAGTATGGTTTTGCTCAAATCCAGAAAAAACTGATTTGGATTGGAGATATATATATAATATAACATAACTAACCATCTCCTCTGTGCCAGTGTAAGCAGTGATGGCAGTGAGGGTGAGAATGCAATAGTACAAGGCAGTGGTGTTGGTTACATCCTGGAGCACACGGTTAAACAGCTGCAGCAGCTGCTTGTAGTGGGGCTTGAAGGGTTCAGGGTTGGATTCTACAACTTTGCTCAGCAACAGCAGACCCACCTGAGAGAAAAGAGAGGTGAGGGGGTTGTACATTATAAAACCACATTCTTAGCGGAAATTATTCAGCACAAATGAAAAATGATTACTATTGTCTATTTGTCGGTTTATCAAAGTGAAACAAACTGACTAAAATAAATGTTTTTGTCAATGACGCATTATGTTTCATCCTAATTAATTACTTCTTTAGCGCTGAATAAAAAGGTTGACAGAAGTTCTGTCTCAACAAAAGTTGTATATACTATAAAATTAACTACTGTGCAATATGCGTTTCATAACTTTAGTTATGTGTAAATGTCAGTATAAACCTTTTTGAGGTCTATACTGACACCCAGGGGCATAACAAGACTTCTACACCTTGTCTTGACTCCATCATGCTACATAGACAGATACAGAAAACAGACTGTAGGCAATGGGACTGTGATCCTACAAGATATTTATCTTTCATGATTTACGTTAACTTTTTTCCCCTTCAAAAAAGGGTCACTACAAATCAGTGCAATAATAATATTCATAATATGACTCATCAGTGATCAAACATTTCTATCTTTAAGGGAGGGGTCTCTTCCCAGATGTTCCCCATTTACAGGATATGAAAATGAATTTTGTTCATCATGATTCTCCAGGAGAACTTTCATTCATTTTCACATGATCTCTACCTGCCTGTCCTGAGGATTGTTGCTGTTGGTAGATTCTGTCAGCAGTGTAAACAGTGCAGGCCAGCGGTCAGGTGTTTCGTGTTTCACCATCACTGCGCTGAGCTGAGACAGAGAGTAGCGAACTGTGTGCCTTAACAAGAGAACCAGGGGAAAAAACATAAACCTGCATGTAGAAAAAAAAATATTGCAAATGTTGCTGTAAAAATACTTTATCATAAACATGCAGAGACTTACTCTGTTTCTTGCCGGAAAGCCTGCAGGACCACTTGCTTCAGACTAAATAAAAATAAATAGTTAATCTGATTATTGCTTTATAAATGTAAATGGCAAAATACATACAAGGTATGCTTTTAACCTCTCTCTGTGATCAGGAGAAATTTTCTTCCAATGCTTTTTGACTCTCATTCTCAACATCACCACAGCTGACTGCCGAATCTAAAGAGAAAGGGAGAATAAGTGTGATGTTAATGTGGAGTGATGTTGATGTGGGGTGATGTTGATGTGGGGTGATGTTGATGTGGGGTGATGTTGATGTGGGGTGATGTTGATGTGGGGTGATGTTGATGTGGGGTGATGTTGATGTGGAGTGATGTTGATGTGGGGTGATGTTGATGGTGATGTGGGGTGATGTTGATGTTGATGTGGAGTGATGGTGATGTTGATGTGGAGTGATGGTGATGGTGATGTGGAGTGATGGTGATGGTGATGGTGATGTATTTCCACCTGTGGATTTGTGGAGCTGTTCATAACTGCACATAGTGCTGGGATTATAGCCGGGTCTTTGAAAGCCTGTTTCAACTGAGAAGTTGCCTGAAATGGAAAGAAAAATAAATAAATCAGTGTGAAACATATTGAATACTGACAGAATATCTGAGATAACGCAGCTGTTATGTAATGTAACAATAGTTAAACATCACGATACCTTCTGAATAGCGGCATTATCAGGGAGGGTCAGCTGAGCCAGAATCTGCTCTAGTTCCTCGGACATATTATTCGCTGCAGAAATAAATGTACAGTAATAACAACACGACTCGGAGAAAAGCACCGGCTAGCGCGTTAGCACGTTAGCACTCTGTCTACCAGATGAACAGGAGGCTAAGAGACAGAGACAGTGTGAGAAATGTGGCCGCTCAGAAATCAGAGTCAAAGCAAAAAATTGACACAGGTATAAAACGGCACCTTCTTGTTTACTGAGAGACTCTTTATATCGGCTTCAAACTGAGCTGACAGAGCGTTAAAACAGCGACTGAAAGCTGAAAAGCACCCAGATAGCAAAGTTGGGTCCGAACTGAACCAACACGCGGGCTGAAGGGAAGACGTGTGGAGCCGGGCTGTTAAAGGGACAGCAGCGTTTACACACAAAGCCAATGTGACAACAACCAGCGCCGCTTATAGACAGGGAGGGATCACTTACTCACTAATAATACCCCTTCTCTTTTATACTGTATGTAAACACGTGTTATTTACAACAGAGTATGTTTTAGTTGTCCTCGATGTGTAAACACACACACACACACACACACACACACACACACACACACAGATAAGGCGCTGATGATCGGCTATTTCTACATGGTTTTACCATCAGAATGGCAGAGCATTAAAACCACAGTGATGAAGACAATAGGCTCGTTTACAAACGAGAAAACAACCAGATTACAAAGCAAGAAAGTCTCAAAGGAAAGAAAGGTCAAGGGGAACACGGATATGTATGGTACTGTACGTTTTATATATGTAGCAGTGTCTTCAGTCTAATCTCATAATAATACAATAATAAGTCACATGCATTGCATCTCCAAAACAGCAAATAAAATATCCAAGAACAAAAAAAGTGCTATAGGAACTTGCAAGGACAGCCATCTTTTCCCAATCTTTCCCTACAGCTGCTTCTGAAATGCTAATCATGTACAGGATCATCATTAACACATTCTTTTAGATTTAATCGGAGTATTAACAAGACAAAAAGAGTACATTCCCAACAAACATTTATATTCATGCATTCATGTCAGCCTCATCAGTGTGCTTTACATAGAATCAAAACAAGCACTCTTATAATAAAGTAACATGTAAATAGATAGATAGATAGATAGATAGATAGATAGATAGATAGATAGATAGATAGATAGATAGATAGATAGATAGATAGATAGATAGATAGATAGATAGATAGATAGATAAAAAATAAAATAAAATAAACCACAGTAAAAGAGTTACAGAATAACTACAGGTTCCGTTATCCACACAAGATAAGACAGTGGATTACAAAATGCTTGGATTTTAGATTAACAATTGACTTCAGACAGAGGGGGAAAAGTAAAAGTACAAGTAAATTACAATTTCAATATCAATATCATTAAAGATATACACTCTCAATATCAGATAAGAATAATTAATCCAGACCTGTTTTTTTTTGTTTTTTTTTACCTGTGATCAATTGAGTAATTTCACATTTTACTCCTTAAACTCATGTTCAAATCTTACACTTTAAGATTTTGAGAACTATACACAAGGAATGGCTTTCATATGCTTGTGCTTGACTTAAATGCTCTAAAATGAATAGAATGAATGAAAATAAAATTGAGCTAAAATGCTCCAGCTATCAATGTTTCCTTTTATCACTGAACTCTTTTTTTTTTTATCACAGATGTACTCAATATGTTAAGGAGAACAAAACTATTTTTTATTTTTACTAAGACAATCTTACACAGCTGCATAAGTTGTCTTTAAACGATTCTGGTGTACAATATATATTTTTAAACCCAAGTGGTCCATGTCCCTGTTCTTTGGTTGATTTTTAGGGCGTGGTTTCCAGGTAAATAGTCTCATTCCCGTTTCTGATTGGTCTGCCATTAATCTTCCGGCTACACCGGACCCACCCCCACACACACACCTGGCTTTATAAATTCCAGCAAGACGCTGAAAAGCTCAGGTAGATGATGTGAGGGTTTACTGGAAATAGGCATGTGGCTGGGGACTTGCTCGTAGCGGGGTTTCTGGAAACTGTGTTTGCGGGAGTTTAAATTGTGCGCTAGTTTTTTTTTTAAATCTGGTTACTTAGGTTTTTGACCCTGCAGAGATGGCGGATTGGAAGGTGCCGGTGAGCTACAACTATAGTCCGTCATACCATGCTTACGCGTATGGGTTGATGTATCCGCAAGCACCTGAGCAAACCCACGCTAACATGAGCTGGGCCGAGGCCGCTTATGGCTCTTCTGTAGGGGTGACGGGAGGATACTACACCTCTCAGCCGCCGTCTTCTCAAACTCCTCCCGGGAGTCCGGAGTACAACAACCCGAGTTCTGAAGGCCCTTATCCGGGCTCCGTGGTTTACTACACCGACTCGAAGGCGCACACGCAGACCGGTCGCCTTTTCCTCTCACACAACCGGGTTCAGTTTGACCAAACGAGTAAGGAGCAGGAGCGAGCAGGCAGTGACACGCCGAGCGACTCCGAGGCCCATACACCAGGTTTTTCAATTTGTTCATTTAATTAACGTCCAGCATAATTAACAGCATAATTAACCGTGCTTATTAAATTGTATATGGTTGGGAGTAACTTTTTCGCGCTTGATGCTGGCAGTGTGCACCCCAATGAGCCCCAGCGTGTGATTTAATCACTTCCTTACACCTACGTTGTTTATAATTGTGCTCTCCTCTTTCATTAGATTCTTGGAGTTCGGGTAGCAGTCGTGAAGGCAGTGCGCTCAGGTGGATGTAGATCTCCCTGACTGGGCTAAAAAAGAGCTCGCAAACAAGCCCGACAGCGGCAGTCCCGATGGTAGCGAGGTTGTGTCCAGCTCTGTGTCAGCGGCCGCAGAAGGCCCGACTTGTGTGAATGTGGATGGAGATTATGAATCGCCGGCGGTGTCCGCAACCGCTCCGTACTCTGAGCCGGTGGCAGCGCAGCAGCCGCGCAAGGCCAAAGCTCGCACCGCTTTTTCTGAGAAACAGATGAGCGCGTTAAACGACCGCTTCAACGTGCAGAGATACCTCACCCCTGCCGAGATGAAGACTCTAGCAGGACTCACCGGGCTCACTTACAAACAGGTATACTTTAATCCATACTGACTTATGTTTTCACGTTAGAATGAAACTCTGAACGTGAAACTGTCTTCGTTTAAAGGTGAAGACCTGGTTTCAAAACCGCAGGATGAAACTAAAGAGGCACCAGAAAGATAACAGCTGGGTGTCGGAGAGGTACATCACTGCTGGGATTCCAGGTGCACAGACTGCACATTCTCAGGTAGCGATCATTTATTGTGGGTTTTTTTCTTGCATCACTCGCCACTCTTTAACTCTAGTCATCCAAGTGAGTGACCCTACAGCTAAGTGCAATTTATTAAAGGCAGGATGAAAACAATACAAGTTGCATGTAATGCCATTGGTTCTTGTATGTTGACATTTTTCTTCTCTCTCAGTTCCAGGTAGATGCACCAATATTAAGCCAAGACTTTTATAATAATCCCCAGTTTAGAGATGTGGTATTCAAGGGCAGCCCCCCACAGACTCCATCCTGTTACCTCAACTACACTCGGCCTCTGTCCCCTTCCCAGGTCTCACCAAGGCCTCAAGGAAGTTGGCGTCTGCCCCCAGCTGTGCAGCACTATGAATTCCTCAATCCTTCCAGCTATGTGCCAGTTGGTGGGAATGCTGGTACTGGTGGTGATGCCAATGTTGATCCAGACAGCAGCCCTACACAGATGGCCACAGTGCACAATGCCACACAGTGGTCATCTTGATCAACTGCACTTGGCTGCCTGTGGTTCGAGATTGTGTAAATAGTTTGCTTTTGATTATAGCCCAGGCTTTGAGGGTTTATCCACTCATGAGGGACCCAGGTCTGATGCAATCTGATTATTTCTTTGCTCTCTTTATTAGCAGTGTTTGAGCAGGATCGTTTGTGAACAATTCTAGACCTTGACCCTCTAAGACTATTGTAGACTCTGTGAATAACTGTCATAAGGAGTTGTTACATATTTTAAAATTTGCTGTAAGCGGTCATGTACAAATTTGTAAATGCGTTGAGCATGGAAATTTTTGTCCCTTTTACTTTTATATGGAAGATCTATTTTTATAACTTCAATGAACCTTCCAGAGTATTTAATGTCTATCAGGAACTCTTGTTGTTTTTTTTTTTTTTTTTTTTTAATCCCTTCAATGCTAAAGTTGTTCTTTGGTCTTTCAAACTGTGCTTTCTGAACCACTCTTGCCTATACTACACTTGCATGTTATCATGGGGTGTTGAGGAATAAATGTTTTTATCTGGTGTTCCTGAAAGTTTCTTAATATTCATTTGCCCTCAAAACACATTTTTTTTTTATATATATTTCTTTTTATATACATACATACATACATACATACATACATCTTGAAACTGTGGAATCCAAAGCAATTTGTGTTGGTCATAACATTGTGTATGGATTTCTGTTTATAAGTAATCTAGGATGGATGCCTTTTGTACCAAAAGGTAATTCAGCTGTCATGAAGTAACAAATAAGCATATCTCGCCCCTTCCAAAAACACCAGCTATTGGGATGTGGTTTAGTGTTTTTGTATCTGAAGTTTCTAAAAGTAACATGATGCTCCATCTAATTTACATATGGTGCAATACTATATCAAAAAAGGGTTTTGATCTGACTTAACTTTGACTGTACTCTCAAAAGGAAGACTCATGACTTTTTTTTAAGTACAAAAGCTAATGTAATTAATGTAGGGAAACTCCTCTAATTTCCTTCTAATTAGGCTATGGCACAAAAAATCATGAATGCAGGGCCTCTAGAAACTCCAAAGAAGAGTTTTGATCTGTGTATGAGGTTCATGATAAAGTGGGCAGATCTCACACCACCTATGTTCTTTTTTTTTTTTTTAAGTTTTAGACAATACATGGTCATACACCTCAGCATGCTGGATGACTAATTATGAGCATTATAATTAATGAGGAAATAATTATGAGCAGAAGTTTTAAACTTTTCTTTTTTTGAAAAATGTTAACCTGATGTAGAAAAAAAACACAAACAGTATAGAATCACCCATGTGCTATAGCTTCAATTTTCCATGGCATTGAAATTGTCAGGAATTGTATACTGCCTTTTTAATTTCTATGATTAGATTAGATTCATTTCTATGTTCATATGAATGATTCATATACAGTAATTGCTGCAGGTTTCTCAGTCACACATTCATAAACCATTCCACCCTATTCTCCAGGGTGTGTGTTTGGGTTCAGAAGTATTGAATATTCTAACCCAGAAATATTGTAATGCTTGTTTGGATTTAAATATCAGAAATAATGGGAAATACACAGAACTTTTCATGTGCATAGAACCAGCTTTTATGTGTGTCAAGAGAACACATACACCACCATCCATCTGTTCACCCAAAGCAGGTTGAATGTATGGATTGATACTAAATTCTGATCATCTGCATATCACAGCAGAAATTGAAATTCATCTGGCAAGATTTTACAAGTTTGGTGAGCTTGTGTAGTCTTTCTTTAGATTTCTACTTTTGGCTAATAGAGCTGTCGCCCGTTTGCCTCAAGTTTGAACATGCTGCCTTTTCTCTAACATTCCTATTCACAATGGTTGTAAAGTGTAGTTATTTGAGTTACCATAACCTTCATGTCAGTGCAAACCAGTGAAATGTCCATCATTGTCTTCCGCTTATCCGGAGCCGGGTCGCAGGGTCAGCAGTCTAAGCAGGGATGCCCAGACTTCCCTCTCCCTAGACACTTCCTCCATCTCTTCCGGAGGGATCCCGAGGCATTCACAGGTCAGCCAAGAGACATAGTCTCTCCAGCGTGTCCTGGGTCCTCCCCGGGGTCTCTTCCTGGTGGGGCATGCCCGGAACACCTCCCCAGGGAGATGTGCAGGAGGCATCCGAAACAGATGCCTGAGCCACCTCAACTGTCCCCTTTTGATGTGGAGGAGCAGCAGCTCTACTCCAAGCTCCTCCCGGGTGACAGAGCTCCTTACCCTATCTCTAAGGGAGCGCCCCGCCACCCTACGGAGGAAGCTCATTTCGGCCGCTTGTATCCAGGATCTTATCCTTTCGGTCATGACCCAGAGCTCATTACCAAGGGTGAGAGTAGGAACGTAGATTGACTGGTAAAGTTCGCCTTCCGGCTCAGCTCCTTCTTCACCACAACAGACCAGTACATAGACCGCATTACTGCTGCCGCTGCACCAATCCGTCTGTCAATCTCACAATCCATCCTTCTCTCACTCGTAAACAAGACCCCAAGATACTTAAACTCCTCCACTTGAGGAAGGAACTCCCCTCCAACCTGGAGGGTGCAAGCCACCTTTTCCAGTCGAGAACCATGGCCTCAGATTTGGAGGTGCTGATTTTCATCCCAGCCGCTTCAAACTCAGCTGCAAAACCAGTGAAATGTGTTACATGTAAACATAGCCAATGTTCTCACATCAGACATTGCCTGTTAAAGACTCTCATGAAACATGATTGTTTCTGTGATTTAGTGATAAAATATGAAGATTTTATGCTCTTAAAGGTGCTGCCAAAATGTCATTCCAGCTTATTTTAACTCCCAGTGACAGTCACTGTTAAATAGCTTTAACATATCTTGATCCCACTGTAGGGATGACTTGTGTCACAACACGGGGTGCTCTCAGGCAATGTGGATTATGCACGATGGTGGATGTAACTCGCCCAGTCCCTGTTGTCATTATTGAGTTATTGGTTACTATGTGCTCCAACCATGACCAGGCCTCCATACAGAGGTTGAAGTACAGAGGACCCTAACACGGAGAACACACAACACATAAAAGTAGATTGAGAACCTTCCAGTCACATGAGGCAAATGTTATTGATTGTTTGTTGATTTCAGGCAGCTCATTATATGCACTAGCATCCTGTTGTGGATACTAGGACACCTGAAATATTCCATTGGCTTGGTTAGAAATTGTCTAACAGAAAAGTTTGTTAGGACTTCCATGGTTATCAGCCTAGAGACCCCAAATAGGACAGACTGAGGTACACATCCTAACCTTAATGAATGGAATACAGGCTCTTGCTTGCTAGAGAAGCAGTCCAATGAAAAGGGTCTAATTAGGAGTGACTAGTGGTGCTCACTGATGCTGTGGATGGATCTGTGTGGACAGCCTGTGATCAGGAGACAGCCATGGACAGAGCCACGTGGGGACTATAACACCATCATCAATCTGCCATTACACCTGTCAGCTTCTGACAGCAAGGAATTAATGTCTATAACAAACTCAGAAACTACATTGACCTAATAGTTCCTCATGGGCCCTTGGTTGCTGTTGTAGAAAGGACATTATTTAAATTTACAGTATTTACTGTCCAGTGTCACCCAAATGAGGATGGGTTCCCTTCTGAGTCTGGTTCCTCTCAAGGTTTCTTCCTCATATCATCACAGGGAGTTTTTCCTTGCCACCGTCACCACAGGCTTGCTCATTAGGGATAAATAGGGATAAAAAAAAAAAAGTTTAATAATAATAATAATTTAATTAAAAAATTCTTTTTTCCTTTCTGTTTCTCTACTTTTGTAAAACTGCTTTGAGACAATGTCCATTGTACAAGGCACTATACAAATTAATTGAATTGAATTGAATAAGAAAACCATCACTCACTGCCATTGACAGTCCAGGGTTTGTGATGTTTCTCAGTGCCTCAGTTAGAACAGTGAACGGCTATTACAAACAACAAGCAGAGAACGGCTACCGTCTTAAATCTTGTCACAGGCTCCCATCATGTATTTGTGCCCACAGTAGGTCAGGACCCTTGCCAGAATCTTGCCCTTGCTGCAGATCTCTTGGAGCAGCTGAAGAAGAGCAATAGAGCCCATGGATAGTAACCTGTGGATACGCAGATCCACCCCAAGGGCTATTCAAAACACTTCCTTGTTTTGAAAAGGGATGGCAGTGGAACCATTGCAGTGGGATGGCCTGTTTATTTGATTTTTCTGCTGTGCGCCGTGACACCTCAGCAGGCGGTTAGAGACACACAGCGTCTACTGGAACATGTTGTGGCTTTAGGATCTGCAGAAAAGCTGTTTGGTTCCTCGTCGGCCAGTCTGTTTTCTAGGGATGTACCTGGATCAGTGAGGGCTACCTTTGCAGTGTGCAGAAGGCAGGCTGTGCACAGGGTATTAGGTTCCAATTTCAATGCAAGCTACCCTACATAAGCTTTCTACTTCTGGATGGGATACTCGCCGCAGTCTCAACAATCATTCATTCACGGCTGTTAGACCTTTGCCCATTTAAATGCTGGCTAATAGCTAGATGGTTTGTGTCACAGCCAGCTGTCTTGCCTCACTGGTACTCTGCCAGTAGGAGCAGTTTCTCTGGAGGGGGGTATGGTTAGGGCCACCTACTGTGTGCAGAGAGGTGATTAGCACAGACATTTCTCTATTTGGGGCCCGTTAGTAGTGGGATCTGCAGGTGGTACTTGAAAGCTTTTGTTCAGCGCCTTATGAATAATTAAATATCTTTATATGAAGACTGCCTTCCTCTTGGCCATACAGTCAACCAAGTGAGTTGAAGGCCCTCTTAGAGAGCCCACAATACCTTAGAAGGGGACTTCAATTGATGCCTTGACCAAACCCAGCTTTCATCCCAAGGTGTTATCAACACAGATGTAGGTATGTGCAGTAACCACATGGTTATCACCTTCCACATTTACAAGATTCTACAACCTCCCTGTTGCCTCCCTACCTTCAGTTAGCTATGCTGTATTTCTGCACAAACTTTTATGTTCAGCCCTCGTGGGTTATACCTCGTGGTATACCTTCCACAATGTTTAACTGTCTCTGACGATCTGGAACTAAGAGCAAGAACACTGGTTACTGGTGTAAACATGGCTCTTTTTCTTTAGTGAAAGACTACCAGAGTCTCTGGTCACTCAGACTGACGAGAATAACTGCAGACACAGGCTAATGATTCTAATGATTATGCTAATATAATGTCTACCGTTTATCCGAACTATACTCGGGTCACGGGGAGCCTGTGCCTATCTCAGGCGCCATTGGGCATCAAGGCAGGATACACCCTGGACGGAGTGCCAACCCATCGCAGGGCACACACACACTCTCCTAATATAATGTGATTATAATAATGATTATACATTTATTTTAAAAATAAATGAATAATGGGGGAAAAAAAGAAATAATTTACAGATTCTGTTTTTTATAGAATTATAATTTTGCAGTTGGGGGAGGCACGGTGGCTTGGTGGCTAGCATGTTTGCCTCACACCTCCAGAGTTGGGGGTTCGATTCCCGCCTCCGCCATGTGTGTGTGGAGTTTGCATGTTCTCCCCGTGACTCGGGGGTTTCCTCCGGGTACTCCGGTTTTCCTCCCCCGGTCCAAAGACGTGCATTGTAGGTTGATTGGCATCTCTAAATTGTCTGTAGTGTGTGATTGTGTGAGTTAATGGGAGTGTGTGTGTGTGTGTGCTCTGCGATGGGTTGGCACTCCGTCCAAGGTGTATCCTGCCTTGATTCCCAATGACGCCTGAGATCCAAGGCTCCCTGAGACCCGAGAATAGATCGGATAAGCAGTCGACAATGAATGAATTTTGCAGTTGTTTACACTACACCAGATGATTCATTTATAATTAGGCTTATCTTCAAAGGTGTTGCCTTACTGTGGCAGCAAGCCCTGAGATAGTTTCATTCAGTTAAACCTTTTCAGGAATTCTAAACACCCGCATATGTAATTAACATAATTACTAGAAACTGTCACTCCCATGTCATGACACTTGGATGTACAGCTCTGAACTGGGTTTCTTCTTCGTCTGCTTTGTGGGTTGGGCTGACAGTTTACTCTGCATGGAGTTATTCATTATAGTACAGTATAAAAAGTACAGTGAACAACTTGTACATTAAAAAAAGGAAAAAAAAAACAGCAATTTATTTTTTGAGGAATACATTTTGAGTTAAGCATTATATATTTTAATGTCTTTTTTTAGTTTCTTAACGTTAGAAAAAACAGAGCCTTTGTTTTTAAAAGTCTACACAAGCAGATTCTTTTTTTGTAGGAAAAAGGTAGCTTTTATTGAAAAGATTGTATATACACATCAGAAATGAGATCACATCAAATGGTGACTATTAGTAGAACATATTGCTCCTATGTCCCACCTTACTCATGTCTGATAAAACCTGAATCTTGCACACATTTGTCCTGTTTCACACCAAAGACACACACAAAACCAACTGACCTTAAACTAGACAGTTCCTGTTTTGTGTATTTAGTTTTGTTTTCTAATACTGCTATAACAGATGTAATATAGCATTAATAGTTTTTTTTACTTTTGCCAGTTTGGTCTGATTGTTTCCACTTTATCATTATAAATCTTTCTAAAACTTTTCCCTTTATGAATATTCAATGCTCAGTCCTCTCACTGCCACCCAGTTTACCTGCTCCTAATGTTTTCATTAACCTTATTGTCGACGCCATGTTTAAAAGAACCTGTCCCTTTGTCCCATATATAAATGTATATATTCACACATTTATATGCACATGTGTACATCCACACACACACACACACACACACACACACATAGTATCTATGACACATCATATCCCAAAAGCTATACATTGAACCATTTTCTGATTTCAGAGCCCATATGAAGTACTAGTTCTGTGATTTATCTTTAAACTGTTAATCTGAATCACTTTAATGCACTATGCACTGGACGAACCAAATACCGTGACTAAACAAGTCAGATTCAGTTTCAGTAAACTTTTGTTGCAATAAATGAACATGCAGTAGTTTTCCACTCTGCTTTCAATGTCATTCAAATACAAATATTGTGAAGCAAATATTTGCTGATCATATAATTTAAATTAACTATGCATCTTAGGAATTGTAAGCATCAGTCTCTCTTTGAGAACATCTCAAATGTTTTAAAGAGTTTATAGTCCATTTTCTGAAAAACAACTATCCTCCAGTTTGATGTCAGAAACAGTTTCACAATGAAGTGTCCAGAAAAAAAAACAGGCTAGTGCACAAGTGTTCTTCAATCCATCTTCAGGCTGCGGTAGATGTAACGGATAAATGCCAGAGAGGCCGAGAATGAAACGGTCCCGAGCATGAGTGAGAATACGAATGCGGTGAGTAAGGAATAGCCAAAGAACTCCATGCTCTGCACCAGACCACTCATGTTTGACCGATTCCAATAGTAGAAAAGTGAGTAGACAAATATGAATATGCCGGTGGAGCCCGTACTCAGGATGCTTCGCCACCACCAGCGATAATCTTCACCTGAAAGCAGGAAGTAGGTGAGAGCCACAGAGATGCAGGCTCCAACAGACAGCAGGATTGCAAAGACACAGAGCAGGATGCCATAAAGCGTGTACTGCTCCCGACCCCACACGGTGGCAAATATGTAGTAGAGCTCCACTGAAATGGCACTGTGAAATAACAGGGTGGAGACACACAAACATGGAAATTAAATAGAAATTTGTCTAGAAATTTTTGGAATATAGCACACATTGTTGGATAAAGTCTCAAGATGAAAGTAAGATTAAGACAATTTTATACTCATTTTCTCACCTGAAAGGCAGGAATCCTCCAATGGCCATGTGCACAGCTGTGTGTTTGTACCAGGGTTGCTCTGGTATCTGGCGTGGAATGTTGCGTGTGCGACATGGGGCCTGAAAGCTGCCAGCTCGGTTCTTACCCACAATTCCCCCAATTACTGTAAGGGGAAAACCCACTAGCACCCAAGCACCTAGCAACAGGAGCACTGTAGATGCAGGAAGTGCCTGAGTGGAGCCACTCCACCAGTGTATGGAGTTTACTACACTCCAGGTCAGAAAGAGAGGGGCTGAGAGAGAGAGAGAGAGAGAGAGAGAGAGAGAGAGAGAGAGAGAGAGAGAGAGAGAGAGAGAGAGAGAGAAATTAAGTACAACAAAATTGCTACACTAATGGCTTGCTTTAAGTATACTGTGAACATTAAGGCATCAGTCTTAGAGGCATGGAGAGAAAAAACAAACGGACCTGTTGTGCACAGTCCATTCTAACAATGCTAAAGGACAATCTCTCACCAGAGAAGAGGGTAGAGGTGAGGATGATGTTCCAAACCCAGTGGTGACCATGGATCTGGGTGTAGAAGCTACACGAGCAGTATCCCGACACACAGCTAGTCAGTGCATACAGTACGATTGCTGCAGAATTTATAGCTCCGTGGCGATGCACGTTAAACATCCCTAGCAATGCCATGATGATAATTCCTAACAGTGGAAAGAGCAAGCCAGTGTATTTCATCAGATCTTACTGTGGGAGCATTTGTGTCAACGATAAAGATTAAATCTTTATTGTCACAATAAGTATACGATCAATAAAGATACAGTCCTCTCACAATCACAAAAGCCAGTGTGTGTCCATGCTGAATTCTGTAATGCACAGATTCTTACCGGTGGCCAAAGTGAGAAACTGAGCTCCTACTCCGAGCACAGCACACAGCAAGCTTTTATATGGTGGAAAACGAAAGACATCTGTGTGAATGATCTTCCAGCCGTTATCACCCTGATCCAGATCATCACAGGTCCCGTCTTCTTCTACATTATATCTGAAACAGTTATACAGTACATTGTAATTGTACTGAATCAGTGTCAGAGCTGCAGACATGACTAGAATGCTGTATATTCCTCTGGTGTACAAGCCTCCCTAAATCACCAGTAATTAGTGTTATAAAACAGACAATTAACTCCTCCTTAATGCTATATAAACATCACAGATGACTGAATGAATCTCTTGTCCAGATTACCTGTGTCTTTGATATATTCATCTTTCCTCACCTGGCAAAGTCATTCTTTAACACCCTCATAAGGATGATGATAACGAATCCTAGCAGCAGCACCACCAGCACCAACGAGTTGATGATCGACAGCCAGTGGATCTCCAGAGTCTTTGGGAAGAAGGAATAGTCTCGGAGACGCTCAGCTCTGCGTGCGTAAGGCAAGTGGCTCTCAAACCAGTGTACACTGTAGGTGTGAGTCACTGAGAGACCTCCATTATTGACATTTGCCCCGTCACCTCCTCCCTCGTCCAAAGGCACCGGCTTCACGTCTTTCACAGACACGTTGGCAAAGATCACAGAGTTGCCATTATATTCAATATTGATGTCCAAGTGGGTCCACAACCCAACCTGAGGAAAAACAAAAAGGCAGGAACGTTCATTACACCAGGGTTGTACAAATCATAAACCGAGTGGATATCCCATAGTGCAAGTGAAAACGCCAGTGGAACTCAAAGGTGTGAGGGGCTTATTACGTAAAATGGTATAGACTGAAAAAAATTCAATACAACCACATGGTCTGGAGTGCTTTATTCCCCGAATACCTACAAGTTGCTGACCATTAATAAATAAATGTCACCTAGCAAAACATCAACCATTAGAATTTTTTACTTTCTTAAACGTTTTATAAACCCAGCTATTATTAGTCTTAGATTATGTGGAGCTTCTGCCATACAAGTTTCTGTGTATGAGCTGTTACTATACAAACAACAGATTAAAATGAAGACATTAATAGTAATATTGTTAATCGTACAGTCAGAACTACTTTAGGATTCTGTTGCACTGAGATAAAAACAAACATATCAAATTTCTCAAAACTCATTATGTTCATTTTCTTTTGGGAAAGTCAATACAAGAGAGATTCTTTCTCTGGACTTTGTTCTAGCTCTGTGTACAGACAATAAGTGTACAGAATAAAGTTACTAGGCAGCAACGAGCCAAGCCAGAATGTCCATCTTCATGTGATATAGAATAAGAGAGGGAGAATGTCAGAGAAGCAGATTCACACAGGCTGACCTTGTGACTGTGAGGCAGGAATCCACTTTCCTCCATATATCCCACAAAGCCCCAGATTGGAATATCATCCAGGACAAATTCAAAGTAATACAGCTCTTCAATTGCTTCCCTCAACTGATCCACCTATCAAAGCAATACAGTCACATTGTGAAAGACATTTTTTTCTAAGATCAAATATATAGTATGATTTGTAAGGAAGAGCATTATATTGTAGCATCTGCATCATAAATAAACACAAATGTCTGAACAAAGATTACTGTTCTGTCTGAACATTACATACTGTAATATAAACAAGGATATGTCATGAGGAATAATCCTTAGCATGAAAGTAAATAGGAATGTCTTATGCAAACAAAACCTCTTTCTCCGACAGTGTGAGCTGACATAGTGTCTGTCTTTCCGTGTTCTCCCTGAAGTGAATGTTGTATAAAGACTCTGCCATCCTGTCACCATCCAAAACCTCTCCCAGGCTTAAGGCTTTATGTCGCACCTGTGCAGTGAATAAATCAACTGTAAAGACAATGGCGCAATGATGTCAAATCCAGCTAAAATCAAAAGCCACAATCACCTCTTTGGGTCTGCAGACAGGGAGTGTATAATAATGATAGGTTTCCTGGGGGTTATGATAAGGCCCCACTTTATTCACGTAAAGCATGACCGGATCACCTTCCTTGTAAGTGGCTGTCCAGGCAACTTGTGGAAACAGGCACAGGAGAAGCAGCCGAGAGCCCATGATCAAGCCAAGAGTGGCCATCGTAGTCCCTATGTGAGAGAAATTCATTCAAGAACACATTCTCTAAAAAAACATTTGGCTAACATCAAATTACTTAATGAAATTGTGTTATAAATAAAGTGTATCCATTTAAACATTAAAGGTCTTGAGAAATAGCTTCTAAACTGTGATCCGCAAACCACTTCAAAATTATTTTCCCCCACAACCAAGCAATGGTTAGAAAAGTGAATGGATTGCGGGAAGACACACACCCAAAAAAACCCACACACAAACCCTGTTTGCTGCCAACGAGCTACTACTGCAGAGCAAGACCCGCTCCAGCTTCAGTACTGTGCAAAGATTTTAAGTGCAGGCAAAGAAATGCTCTACAAACATAATGAACTTAATTGTTTCTACATTAAAACTATACCAAATCTTCTACATCGAGCACTAAATAGTAATACACTAAACAAAGTCAATATTTGACGTGGCAACCCTTTTGGCCACCAGTTTTATAAGGACATCAGCTGCTATGGTTGACTGAGCATCTCGGGGAAAATGCCACCGCTCATCTGAAGACTTTACATATGTGGCATATGCAAACACCCAGCAGCTGTGGTCTGTTATTTACACTGTACAAATAGATTACAGATAGACAAAACACTACTAACAACTACACTGGTCATTGCATAGAATATTCTTTTTTCTTTTTTTTTTATGTATATACATTTGCTTCGGACATAATACATGTTCAAATGGTACAGTAGTGCTATGTTATAAATGTGGGATTTGGGATAAGTAGCATGAACAAGGCTTTGGGCTGCATAAAACTCATTATGTTCATTTGGGAAGCTTTAATTAAACAGATTTCGATATTCAAATCATCCTGACGATCCAGATGACGTCATCCGGCGACTTCAAGCCTGCAGCAGTTACTTTCCCCTGAAAACACTTGGGTAGATGGATAACCTGTCAAAATATACTACCTGTAGTTTTCTGCTTGAGGCAAAAGACAGGTTTCTGCACTAAATTAAACAAAACTGCACAAAATACTCGCGGTGTTGTTTTACTAGGACACATAAACAGACAGTTTGGTAAAGAAATACAAACTGTTAGAACACCAGCATCATCTCGGCGAGGAGGACAGACCATAGAGTTCAACATTTCTACTTTCATTAGTTTAGAGTTTCCCTTAAAACCTCTTAATGCCGTATATCTTTAGGTAGCCAAGCTGAAAAGATGCTATTTTCCTCCAAACTGGATGTACGGATGTACTAAATTTCGCACTATTTTTTGGTTAAAAGCTGATAGCTATGTGGCTAGCCTGTACTGAACGCTTCCGTACAAACGCGAAATGCAACAAAAACCTGTTTCCTCTGCCTGAAGTCCAGAAATCCTCCTGCTCCGAGCTCGGAGGAAAGCCGCGCTCTTCTCTCTTTATTTCTTTATGGTCAGTGCTGAAGGAACACATACAGCCGCAGATCTGTGAGTATCTCTGAACACAGGGACAGAAACGGCCCGAAAACAGGTCGGTTTACTTCTCTAACACATCCAAATATCGAGAGGAGGCGACTGGCTGCCGTATCCACGTCACCTTAAAATAAAATATAGACAATTTTCCGGGATGGGCGTGGCCAAGAGAAACGCCTCACCTGTTTGGAGACTTTTACTTTCCACCAGTGAAATGTTCCCCTAAAAATTGCAACAAAAACATAAGAAGCCGGCGATTATCCTGCCTGTGTACTGTATTCATTTGTGTCCACTTCCGACAAGTCTCACGGATCGGCGAGTATTTCGGTAACTCTGATTTGACGCATGCGTGTTAGAGCCGCTGATCTCTAGCACTCATTCATACGGAATCCTTCTCGAGTATTATATGTAGATCATATGCTGTAGTTACGATAACCGGGAACTCGGAATTTTTCAACACGGAACATCCTACTTCCGACATTAGAGCGTTCACGGGATCTCAGCCGTCTGAAATGGGAAATAAAGCGAATACTCAGTAAACTGGCGATAAACTGATATTAAAGAGTTCTTTTGGTTAGGGTGATTAATTTATTATAAGAGTGGATGTGATAATTCTGTAAATAGAAACAAAAATTACATGAAAGAGCAGATTTTAAAAAATCCTTCATAAAAAGAAAAAAGACTAGTTTAATTATACAAGTATCACGATTTCAAATAGAAACATAGATTCAAAAGACCGCCTAAAACTCCTTAATCACACTGTTATTTCTTGTTCTTACTTATTACTATGCGCGCTACACCATGCTGAAGTGACGTCACTGGAATGCGTATCGGACTCGGACTTTCTGAATAGGAATTACGTTGGAGAGCCGACCACACCAGGCGGAACCTTCCCAGTTCCCACTTGGTTACGAATACGGCAACACAACTTGCAACCAAAGCCTGAGGCATTGCCGCGCACGAGCCCAAGTGAATCAATCTTGAGTAATCGATGTACTGCTTCTGGGCAACGTTTCCTGTATGATCGACTCGTAATGTCTGATTACGTAAGTCTTCTCAGCGCGCGAAAAGGACGTGTTTATCCCGCGTTTGAGTGTGCAGACTAGTGCATATAATATAATTTTTGGGTGAGTTATGGCGTTTGTTTATCTTTCCCTTGATTGCATTTTTACACGCTGTCACATTTAAATGAATGTGTAAAGTATGAATGTGTAAAGATCTCAAAAGCGTACACACAAGCTCTAATGTCCTTACAGCGAGTGCTCTGTTTTCTCGCGGTGTTATTTATGCACAATAATATGTTTTAAGTTACACACAACTGTGCTGTGTTTTAAGATAAAAGTCTGTGTAGTCTTTTTTTCTTTTTCTTTTTTTATACAAAGCTTTAATACTTATAGAAAGGACGAATGCACATGAATAGAGGGAACAAGAACGTGTGCAGTCGATAAGGACTTGTATGAAGTCTAGCTAAATTCTAGCTAGCATCTAAAGTCTTGCTAGCTTTCTGTCTCAGTCCATACAGAGTTTTAACAAAGCTCCATTTCTATAATATCATTCTTGCATCTTTCTCGCATTTACATTTATAGAGATTGAATTCAAAACAAACTGTATCATCACTTCCGCAATAAAGGAACATAATGAAACCAGTAACATCCAGCTTATTACTGGCTTTTTGTCTGGTAAATATAGTGAATAATCTTAAAACACGACAACTTTAATGTTATTGTTTTACACAAGACCCTGCTGTAAATACAAACACTTTTCCAGTCATTATATCCACATTCAGTGTTTGTCCAGTGGAAGAGATGTCCAGAGCCGTGTGTTACATGTTAGTGTTTCCTGAACATTTACACAATCAGCTTGAAGATTTTTATTTAAAAGTGACCTTCAAGACCTGATGGCATAACCTTACCTACATTTCCTTTATAATTGTTCTATAATTATATTATTATATATTATCAGTATATTTCCCCATTTTTACTTAAATGCTCTAATATTAGAATACTCATGACACCATTTGTTAAGGTTTAATATCTTTAAAAAAAAACCTTATCTTTGTTGTTCCTGTTTAATTCGCAGTCCTCCAGCTGATCAACATGGGAATTCACGGCCTTGCAAAGTTAATAGCTGACCAGGCGCCGGCGGCCATCAAGGAGCAGGATATTAAAAATTATTTTGGTAAGTTTTCCTACCATCAGAATTTTGTGGTCATGTGTCCAATAATCATCGCATGATGTGTTTTTCATGCTAAAAGCTTTGTTTCAACACTTGAAATACATTGTTGTGTCATATTATTATTTTTTAACTCCTTTTTTAAAGTATACAATAACCAGGATTACATCTAACGACTGAGAGCAAGAGCGTGGTCAGGCTATACACCGATCAGGCATAAAATTATGACCACCTGCGTAATATTGTGTTGGTTCCCATTTTGCTGCCAAAACAGCCCTGACCCCTAGAGGCATGGACTCCACTAGATCCCTGAAGGTGTGCTGTGGTGTCTGGCACCTGGCATCTTGATGTTAGCAGCAGATAGATACTGACCGCTGCTGACCGGGAACACCCACAAGAGCTGCAGTTTTGGAGATGCTCTGATCCAGTGGTCTAGCCATCACAATTTGGCCCTTGTCAAACTCGCTCAAATCCTTACGCTTGCCCATTTTTCCTGCTTCTAACACATCAACTTTGAGGACAAAGTGTTCACTTGCTGCCTAATATATCCCACCCACTAATAGGTGCCATGATGAGGAGATCCATGTTATTCACTTCACCTGTCAGTGATCATAATGTTATGCTTGTTCAGTGTATGTTGCAAAAAGAAATTATGAAGGAAATGGAAACAAGTGGAATAAAGCTAAGGAGCACTCACACAGTTTGAAAGCGTCTGTCCATTTTAAAGTGTTCAAACTAAGAATGCTTTTTATATAAATATGAAAAAAAAAATACAAATATTGGTGTGTTTCTGATAAAGGTTAATATAACTGTTTCTTCAAAGCAAATATGGTTATTGGTCTCTCTGTCTTTTTTTAATAGAAATCTTTGCCATAGTACATAACCACAACAAAGATAACATATTCATCATCTATGTCCATGACATCAGTGGACAGCAAGGGCCTTAACTGGCCAAATTTGCTGAATTATTTATTCTCAATTTATTTTCCACTCAAACCATTTTTCCAAATGTGTGATTCCTCATGCATTAGAGACGAACACAGAGAACATGGTTTACTTAGATCTTCATGTATCACATTCATAGCTCCAATCATTCCTTTCCTTGTAATCTAATGCCTGATGTTTCTAGTTATTTATTGGTGCAACTCCTTTAAGTCATCCATATTTTCCTAGAAATGATGTTAATTCCGGCACGGTGGCTTAGTGGTTAGCATGTTTGCCTCACACCTCCAGGGTTGGGGGTTCGATTCCCACCTCCGCCATGCGTGTGTGGAGTTTGCATGTTCTCCCCGTGCCTCGGGGGTTTCCTCCCCCAATCCAAAGACATGCATGGTAGGTTGATTGGCATCTCTAAATTGTCCATAGTGTGTGATTGCGTGAGTGAATGAGAGTGTGTGTGCCCTGCGATGGGTTGGCACTCCGTCCAGGGTGTATCCTGCCTTGATGCCCAATGACGCCTGAGATAGGCACAGGCTCCCTGTGACCTGAGAATAGTTCGGATAAGCGGTAGACAATGAATGATTCCAGCAAGAGATCAATCACAATAAATAAAAACATCTCCATTGACGAGCGTAGTGCACTTTTCTATTTCACCGTTATGTATTATTAGTGTGAACTGCATGGCTCTGTGTTTTATGTTTGTCTTTGCTCTACTTTGATAAACATTTAGGCCGCAAGATTGCCATAGATGCCTCCATGTGCATTTACCAGTTTCTGATCGCCGTGAGACAAGACGGCAACGTTTTACAGAACGAAGATGGCGAGACGACAAGGTATCGTACCAGCGACACTTCCACAGCATAAAGCATGCAGCAGTCATCACTCAGAAATATGCAGTACATTACACAAAGGTGTTTTGAATGAAAACCTAACTATTAAATTGGTAATGCCGATTAGAAAGTGGTTAAACGTGCCGTGTGCTTTGGTGCACTGGTCAGCTCAAACAGTGCGGTCAGTCCCCATGAGGTACACTGGAGTGTGCTGGATGTGTCTGGTGATTACTATAAAACTCCTTATATACATATTACTCTGTTCAGGACAATTCAGATTTATTTGTACAGCGCTTTTAAAAACAGACATTTTCACAGAGCAGCTTTACAGAAATCTTTGCTGCAAATTAAAAACATAAATATTAAATATTAAATTTAGTCATAATGTTGCAAGTCAGAGGTCATGGTGGTGAGGAAAAACTCCCTGTGATGATAAGAGGAAGTAGCCTTGAGAGGAACCAGACTCAAAAGGGATTGTGTGATTGAAAATTAGGAGCTGTACTATATGGTCAACTATTGCAATTGTTTCTCCATGAAATTCATTTTAGCTTTAAAATGAAGTCTATCTTGTTGACATTATTACATTAACTACATGATTCTCCTGCCTGGCAGCCACCTCATGGGCATGTTCTACAGAACCATCCGAATGCTGGACAACGGCATCAAGCCTGTGTATGTGTTTGATGGGAAGCCTCCGCAGCTCAAGTCTGGAGAGGTAATGAACAACAAACAGTCGGAGAGACTCTTAGTAAATAAGAAGTGGTCCAAATTTACAGTGCATCTCAGAGGGAGATTCTTCATTAATTCCAACAATTAATAAATGTTAATAAAGTAGATTAAAAGCCAGATTGTGATAGAAATACAGCCATATTTGCGGAGTGTTATATTGTATATATGTTTTATATGCCACTTTTGAACAACAGTGTAATATTGTGAATCACTCACATGAGGCTTAATTTATTAAATACCCTACGTTTTACTCATAGTTTTGATACTTTTGACGGACGCTATTACAGAATCGTAATGCTCTGAGCAGTGTTCTGCTGGGAAACGTTGGGTCCTGGCGTTCATGACACACACCACCTACCTAAACATTGTCGCAGACTAAGTTACACCTCTTCATGGCTACAGCATTCCCTATTGGCAGTGGCCTCTTCAGCAGGATAATGAGCCTTGATACACTGCAAAAATTGTTCAGGAATAGTTTGGGGATGTGTTGGACAAACAAGTCCTATCCACGGAGGCCCCATCACACTGTTTTTTATTAGAATTTAAAGCATCTTCTGCTAATGTCCTTGCCACGAAATTTAAGAGCTGTTTTGGTGGCATAAAGAAGACCTAGACAATATTAGGCACATGGTTTTAATCTCATGGCTGATTGGTGTATGGCAAAGATGGCATGTTAACATGGGGCTATATTTTAATTGTGAATAATATTGGTAAGCAGAAAGTAACATTGCAGCACATTTGTCTAAATGATGGTAGCTAATTTAAAACATTTTTTAAATTAAGAATATTTTGCATCCTTAATGCCACTGGACACTACAACCTGTAACTTTTTTTCAGGCTGTGCTTTTCTCACTGAGCTTCACTTTGTCTTTGCAGTTAGAGAAGAGAGGAGAGAGAAGAGCCGAGGCTGAAAAGCTGCTAGCACAAGCACAGGAAATGGGTATAACAGAAATGCCCTAATGTTAAAATCTCCAGTAATGGGATTAAACACCTCTGCTTTAGCACTGTTCTGTACAGAGCTTGGTTTAATGGCCATGACCTTTCATTATTTTTGGTCCATAGGTGAACAGGAGAATATTGACAAGTTCAGCAAACGTCTTGTAAAAGTCACCAAGCAGCATAACGAGGAGTGTAAAAAACTTCTCACCTTAATGGGGGTGCCTTATATAGAGGTATTGTTTTTTTCATTAGTTCATCTTAAAGCCCATTATGTCAGTATATAATTCTTCAGCACCATAGTTTAGATATTAATTTCAAAACAGTTACTTTTGATTGTGATGTATTATAGAGTTACAGAGCTCTAAGGTTTCACTTCACACTGAAACACTCATGAAAAACTCTTGTCCAGGCTCCGTGTGAGGCCGAAGCCAGCTGTGCAGCTCTGGTAAAGGCGGGGAAAGTGTTCGCCACAGCAACTGAAGATATGGATGGATTAACGTTCGGCACAAACGTCCTGCTGAGACACTTAACCGCTAGTGAGGCTAAGTATGTTCATCATGCTCTTACATCGTCACCGATGCTGTGTTATTTCATGCAACGTCATATATACATACACAAACACATATGTGCATAAGTGACTGTCTAATATATACTGTATAAGGCTTTACTGCACATTTTTGTTATTTCCCTTTACCAATATTTACCTGTTTTTAAGACATTTCATTTTACATTTACATTTCTGGCATTTGGCAGGCGCTCTTATCCAGAGCGACGTACAAAAGTGCTTTAGTTCTCAGTCACCACTTCTACAGATAATCATTATTTATGTTGTAAACTTAGATCTACCAAATAGCTAAAATATACCAGCAAGCTTCCAATACAGCAAATACCACTGTGTGTGTGTGTATAGGTTCATCAGTTTCACTCTTCCAACATCAGTGCCTGACCTCACAAATGCGGTTCTAGAGGAATGGTCCAAAATTCTCATAAACACACTCCTAAACCTTGTGGAAAGCCTTCCAGAAGAGTTGAAGCTGTTATAGCTGCAAAGGGCGGGCCAACTCCATATTACATTCATGTGCATGTAAAGGCAGACATCCCAGTTTTGGCCTGGCTCGCAGTCTCCGCTCTAAGTCATCCCAAAGGGGTTCTATGGGGTTGAGGTCAGGACTCTGTGCAGGACAGTCAAGTTCCTCCACACCAAACTCACTCATCCATGTCTTAATGGACCTTGCTTTGTGCACTGGTGTGCAGTCATGTTGGAACAGGAAGGGGTCATCCCCAAACTGTTCCCACAAAGTTCAGAGCATGAAATTGTCCAAAATGTCTTGGTATGCTGGAGCATTAAGAGTTCTTTTCACTGGAACTAAGGGACTGAGCCCAACCCCTGAATTCAATGATTTGTAGGGGTGTCCCAAAACTTTTGGCAATATAGTGTACATTGAATGAGATGATATGGTGGGGTCTCAATACGATACTGTTCTTGATTCAGTAAAAATAAGCATTACCTGAATGTGTGCTTTAGGTTTCCAGTTTCTTCTTGTTATAACATTCGTCATTATAAAAGCACAGTCATTGAGACCAGTGTTTGTGTGATTTATTCAGACTCGTAGCTTTCAGACACTTTTACTGGTGTGCAGGGCAAAAAATCATCTTTATTTTTGTGATTGGAAAAGAATACACTTCTTTCTTTTTTTTCTAAGTGTTTGCATCTTAACTAACCTCATTTACAATTCAGGAGTTACAAAATAAACCCCACACCATAGCAGACATATAAAGAGCTTTGTATCAAATGACACATCACAGTACAATAGAATAAACTGCATCATTACACACTGTTGGTTTCCTAGCAGTAGCTATTATTACTACACAATCTGCAGTCAACAGCCATGTGTGCCAAGATTCAGCATTACAGCATTGTACAGAATGAGGAGTCATATTTTACAACCGACATTTTGATGGTTATATTTTTGACCTAATGACCCTTTTTTTTTCTTCCCTCGCTTGTAGGAAGCTTCCCATCCAGGAGTTTCATTTCAGCCGCATTCTACAGGAAATGAACTTGTCACATCAACAGTTCATCGATTTATGTATCCTACTGGGCTGCGACTACTGCGGCACAATCAAAGGAATTGGACCCAAGAGAGCTATTGACCTCATCAAACAACATGGTTCAATTGAAGAAATCCTTGACAACATTGACCAGTCTGTGAGTTCACATACATTCACAAACATTGATCAGAGCAAGAAGCCATTTATTTTTGTTTTTATGAGTTTGAATCAAAAAGCATACAAGTGATGCCATATGAAAAGATGTTGATGATGAATCCTGTGTGTGCGCCAAGGAGCGTAGGTAAAAGTGATTGCTTTAGACATTTTAGGTATTGTTTTAGTTACATTTACAGGATTTAGCAGAGGTCATTGTCCAGAGCTACTTACAGAAGTGCTTTGTAGTCTCCAAAAAAAAAAAAACAACAAATCCTCATGCTTCCTACATGGGCAAATAAGTCAGGGTCTAACAATACTAACAAGTTTAAACCCTGTGAGAGAAAACAGCAAGAAAAACAATATAAGCTGATGGATTTTTTTAAAATGAATTTGTTTAGGGAAGAGGTAGGTCTTCACTCTATGTTTGATGATGTCCAGGGGAAATTCATTCCACTATCTAAGTGGCAGTGAAGAGGAGAGCCATATTATTTAAACAAAAAAAAAAAAGGTTAAATGTCTCCATGAACCATTAAAAACATCTAGTCACACTGTATCCTGCTTTATGTGGTTGTCCCTACAGAAACACCCTTCCCCAGAAGACTGGCTTTATAAGGAGGCTCGAGCCCTGTTTCTGGAGCCTGAGGTGGTGGACTGTTCCACTGTGGAGCTAAAGTGGAATGAGCCTGATGAGGAGGAACTGGTCCAGTTCATGTGCAATGAAAAACAATTCAGGTAAGCACAGACACTTCAGCTACATGCTGAGTCTTCTGATTTTACAGTTGAAGCAAGAATAAAACTGTCTAGTCTACATGCAGTTCTTACTAGTGAATGTTTATATGGAAACACAGGGCAACTGTCTGTATTAGCCGCCATGATCATCTTACAGAGATATACAAATATGGCAGTATATTGAAAAGTTATTAGGTGTAGTGCCCACGTACACTTTGTAACAGTTACTGTTTGGATTATTTTTACGTCCAGTGAGGAGCGCATCCGTAACGGCGCTAAGAAAATAATGAAGAGCAGACAGGGGAGCACTCAGGGGAGACTGGACGCATTCTTTACCATCACAGGATCCATCTCTTCTAAACGCAAGGTGTGTACTGCAGACAGCTATGACCTTTAGTTTTGCTAGGATTTTGGAAGGCTTCAGCTGGATGAAGAATATTTAACATTTAGTGAACTGCTTTGTACTGTTCCAATTAATTTTGATTTCTATTTAATGTACCCACAGGAACCTGAGACGAAAGGCTCAGCCAAGAAGAAACAGAAGACAGGTGCAACACCAGGCAAATTCAAGAAGGGCAAATGAAAAAAGGCTGAAGTGAACGTCTTTAAGAATCTGTAACTGTAGAGTGCACTGTAACAGTCCTTGTGTTGCTTCCTGTGGCCTTTTCATATTGAAAAGTTACCTGAAACAACACAGCACAGAAAAAGCTGTTTTTATTAACTTGTTACTAAAAGCACTAAACTGCTTGATTTAAATAAAGAAACGTTTTCTCCCCCCGTCACGTTACACTCAAATCACTTATAGTCGTTTGGCAACCTTTTCCTTCACCAGAATCAAGTAATGGCCAGGCCACTGTTCTGCAAGAGGAGTGCCTTAAAATCCTTCTGGCCACAGGGCAGGACTTTGCAAAAGGAGTCCCTACACCATACTAATAAACTAACTGCTTAAAAAAAATCACAAAAGAACAAGTTGTGTAGCATTGGAAAATAAATGTTAAAAAGAATGTAGTATTATTGTTATGCCTTAGAGGCTGAAACAATCAGAGAATTAATGTTAGGCCAGGTAAATACTGACTATAAGCAAAAGACAATGAAATCCAAATGGTGGAAAGATGGGTAATTAAAATAAACGCATATTTATTTCAAGGAGTTAAATACCTGATTTATTTGAGTCAGTTATGTAACCCTGTGTTCAATTTAGCAATATAATGCTATATAGCTTTTAACACTAACAGTATTTCTGTCTTTGGTACTTCTTCTCAGGCCTTATTTTTCTTTGTAAAGCTTATATTGTACCTGTGAGCGAATCAGAAAAAACCTTATAATTATGAAACCTTATAATTATTAGATTATACAAATATAATTATATGGGCATTGGTGGCTCAGTGGTAGGTTTCTCGCCTATCATGTGGGAGGCCTGGGTTCAATTCCCATCCACTGGATGCAGTGCCGGTCCCAAGCCTGGAAAAATGGGAGGGTTGCGTCAGGAAGGGCATCTGGCGTAAAACATTTGCCAAGTTGTCATGTGGACCAGTTGGTCCGCTGTGACGACCCCGAACAGGGAGCAGCTGAAAGCACCACACATACAAATATAAAAAAACTTTAAAAAAAAAAAAAAACTAGCTCTTGGGTATAATGATCCCCCACACACACACCTTAAAGCAGACCACAAACAAAATAGTAAAAGGAAAACCTCCTGAGCTACAGGAAATCTTAGTGCTGCTAGAGCAACGTATCTTTCCACCCTAAGTGAAGATAACAAAAATAATCCTTTTTCATTTAATACTGTAGGAAAAAAAAATAAACTCCTGTAGAAAAACATACACCATCAATATGCAGCAGCAATAATATTTAATAATATCAGGTGAGTGTATAGAAAGTTTGCCTCCACTTCAAGAGACTGATTTAATTTCACAAATTTCTTCTTCAAAGTCATCAACGTGTGTACTAGATCCATTACCAACATGTTTCTTTAAACAGATATAACCAGTAGCTACCGAATCTCTTCTAAAAATAATCACTGCTTCTCTTAGCACTGGCTATGTGCCTAAATCCTTTAAACTAGCGGTTATCAAACCCCTGATTAAAAAACTCGACCTCGACCACTGTCAGCTTTTGATCTATAGGCCAATATCAAAGCTCTCCTTTATCTCCAAGATCCTAGAAAAGGCTGTAGCACAGCAATTATTATCATACCCACATAGGAATAACATTCATGAAATGTATCAGTCAGGATTTAGGCTCATCATTGCACAGAGACAGCACTGGCTAATGTGTGGTGAATGACCTGTTACTGACCTCTGATCAGGGTTGTGTCTGATGTTACTCGATCCTAGTGCAGCTTTTGACAACATTGACTATTGTATGCTACTTGATAGACTGGAAAATGTCCTGCCTCAGGAAATTTATAATCACACTCTTCTGCATCAAGGATCGGTTCCTTCTTTGGGTCCTCTCAAGGTTTAATCCTTCATCCCAGGGAGTTTTTCCTTGCCACCATAGACTCATTAGGAAAAAAAATCTAAATTCAAATATTGAATTTATTCTGTATTTTTATATTCCTGTAAAACTGCTATGAGACAATGTCCATCGTTAAAAGCGATATACAGATAAAAGTGAATTAAATTAATCAACTACTGATAAATATAACTGGATATCATGGCAATGTAATGTCATGTAAGGATAATAATATTGTTAAGGTCAGGAGTCAAATCAACCTTTGTAATCTATGGAGCTTCATGCACCTTACATTAATGATAAAGATTCATTCATTCATTCATTCATTCATTGTCTACCGGTTATCCGATCTATTCTCGGGTCACGGGGAGCCTGTGCCTATCTCAGGCGTCATTGGGCATCAAGGCAGGATACACCCTGGACGGAGTAGCAACCCATCGCAGGCCACACACACACACTCTCATTCACTCACGCAATCACACACTACGGACAATTTAGAGATGCCAATCAACCTACAACGCATGTCTTTGGACCGGGGGAGGAAACCGGAGTACCGGGAGGAAACCCCCGAGGCATGGGGAAAACATGCAAACTCCACACACACATGGCAGAGGCGGGAATCAAACCCCCAACCCTGGAGGAAACAGGCACTGAATTAAATCGTTCAGTACATCAACAAAATCAACACCAGTGTAATTCCACCAGTACAAAGGAGGTTTGCTCAAACACTCCAACATGTTTTCATCAGTAGTGTGTTATTTAACTGGAATTGAGGTCAGCGATGGTGGTTTATTCTGACCAGGCATCTTGTAAACTTAGCTTTAATTACTCTAGAGTTTCTGACGTTAACTTTGCAATGTGTTGCGTAAAACTGCCTTTTAAAGCTAAATATGTTTTACATTGCTGCTTTGTAAGCATGTCAGTTGTTTAATCTTGAAATAGGAGTAATGGTGTTATATTTTTTTGTTTATCAAATGCATTGACAGTGCACATCGATATGACATCAACTTCCTGGATTAAGATAGTGTTTGGGTAACAGATTTGTCTGAAATACACACTGAAGAAGGGTTATTTGCAACAAGACCTAAAGTTGATATATCCTGTCACACACACACACACACACACACACCTCGTCTCCAGAAATAAGATGAGTCAGCATCTGTAGTTGCTCTAAAGCTAGCAACAGTAAAGTGTATCACGTGATGTAATATCATACGTTTTAATCAAAGTTTAATAAGTGTCTCTATACATGATAGGTTATTATTTATAGACCAATTTGTTAGTTTTTGAGCTATTGAGGTTTGGATTAAACCTGATTTCTATAAACCCACTGCTGTAAGAAAAGAAATAAATCATGGGGAAAAAAACAGGGGGTGGAAGCTGATAGTAAATGTGTTAATGAGCTAAGCCCAGAACCACTTTGAAAAATAAGTGTTAGTGTATACAGAGAGAACCCACTGTGTGAAAGCATCAAGTAAATAATATCCACATAGGTCATAATATCACGGAGAAGGAGACAACGCCCATCAATGGAATAGAAATCATAAGAAGAAGGATTTTCTCCTACATCTCCATTAATCAGCTCCGTTAATCAGCTCCATATTGTGTTCCTCCGTACTGGCAAGAAGAAAAAAAGAAATAAATACTGTGTCATGTCACAACATGCTAGATGTTTTTGTGAATAATTCAAAGGGTGCGCATGCACAGGGGATTATTCAGGTATTATACATCAGCCCTACTGCATAAGAGCGCTGAAATCCAGTTTTCTCTGATTAGGAGTATAACAGTTATTAATGCCACAGAACTAATCTGTTATGCGAACTATTCCAACAATGTGGGTCATTATAAAACACACAGCTATAAAACACTATTTTGGTCTGATGTGATTATATGAACAAATTCTACAAAAAGACACTCAACATTTAAATGTGCCCAGAAATCTAGCCATGGCTTGATAAACATTTTTTCCTTTTTGGTCTACTAATTGTTGGCCATCTTTCAAAACAGTTCAGTAATTTCATTTAGAGTTTATATAATAATAATAATGATGTAAAAGGGTGCCAATACTTTTAAAATTATTTATTTATTTCAATCATTCTAGAGGGCAGTTGTCATTTAGCTGTGCATCAAAAAAAAAGGAGTATAATAGAAATACTTTTCCTATTAGATGAAACATTGGGCTTTAATCATTTCTCTTTAATCACACTAACCTTGACTTGTGGCATATTTTAGCAGATGCTGATCCTCAGTGGAAGGGGAACCAGGGCTCCTGAGGAACTTAACCTGCTAAGGCACAATTTCTGCGAGTGATGGACAGAGTTATTTTCTGCCACCATTTCCAGCAGTGATACTATTATCTGTAGCTGAGATCCCAGTCAGGACATTCACCCTGATTCACAGGACAGATATTCAGGCAGATAGCTTATCAAGTGAATGTGTTTGGTAATGGATAATGAACAGATTGTTTCAAGCATACTTGTGTGTGTGTGGGTAGGGCAGTGGGAATACAGTCAAGGTGACCAGTCACCTTGAGAAGTTTTGGCCTTACACAAAGCAGTTCAGATCCAGTGCTTCTGAAAATGTGGCACTGAGGGGCTGAGGCTCATTTCGAGTGTTCCTTTCTATCTTGTTATAGCCTTGAGAAAGCTTTTTTGTAAAGAAAAATAAATATGATCAGTTATTTCTACAAAACTAATATTGGAGACTAATATTAGATTAAAATACACTGACAAAACCAAATTTCTTATATGAACTTAAAATGCTGTGATATTCTGAATGTTGAACTGATCAAAATGATCTCTAGTGCTGCCACTGCCATGGATATACACCAATCAGGCATAACATTATGACCTCCTGACTAATATGTCAATTTTATTTTGTCCATCTTTTGCTGCCAAAACAGCCCTGACCAGTCAAGACATGGACTCCACTAGATCCCTGAATGTGTGCTGTGGTAAAGGATACTTTTGATAGATACTGACCACAGCAGACCACAAAGAGCTGCAGTTTTAGAGATGCTCTGATCCTTCCTATCACTTTTGATAGATACTGACCACTGCAGACCAGGAACACCCTACAAGAGTTTTGGAGATCCAGTGGTCTAGCCGTCACAATTTGGCCCTTGTCAAACTCGCTCAAATCCTTACGCTTGTCCATTTTTCCTGCTTCTAACACATCAACTTTGAGGACAAAATGTTCACTTGCTGCCTAATATATCCCACCCACTAACAGGTGCCATGATGAGATCATCAGTGTTATTCACTTCACCCCTCACTGCTCATTATGTTATGGCTGATTGGTGTACATCTCAGTATAGTCTACACAGAGCACAACACATAAATATGGCTTTGGAAATAGTGTAAATTTGTGAAAAGGAAAAGAACTTAGAGAACCGTTTCGAATGTGGTTTCGAATGTGGAAATATTTTTGCTGATGCAGAAAACAAGTCATTTATTATTTTCAGACATTTTGGGTTTTTTTTTCACTTTATCCTTATATAATGTGAACACTGAAAACTGCAGGTGCAAACAGTCATATTGCTTGCACAAGATGGCCAAAGGTTTTTGACACCTGGCCATCACACCATAAGTTGTGGCAAGTATGAAAGCACACGCTTGTCTAGAATGTCTTTGTATTCTGTAACTAAAGGGACTAGATTCAACCAAGCATTTAGGTATACACTGTATGGCCAACAGTACGGGCACCCCTGAGCATCACACCTCATTCCAAACCTAATCATTATTAGGATTAGCACAGAGGCAGCCCCACATTGCTGTTACTACAGCCTTCACTCTTATTTAAAGTCTTTCCACTAGACTTAATCTAGGGCCTGGACCTGCTTCAGCAAGTCAGTGGCATTGTTCACAAAGCAAAAGACCATAATGGCATGGATTGGCAAAAACTTATCTGGAGAAACTCAAGTGTTCCCAAGTTCTAACCTCAATCCCACTGAATGCCAGAGGATTGAATGGGAAAGTCTGCCGCACAGGAGGCCTTCTCACCTGACATCAGAGGATAACTAATGCTTTTGTGGCTGAATCTGCACAAATCCCTACTGCCGCGTTCCAAAGTCTAGTGTAAAGCAATGGGGGTCTCCGACTCTGTGTTAAACCTAATAACCAATGAGTTTGGAATGAGTGCACATGGGAGTGATGGTCAGGGGTGCACATACTTTTGGCCATACAGTGCATGCCTAAATGCTTGGTTGAATCTAATCCCAAAAGACTAGCTGGATGATACTGCCTGAGATGAAAAAGTAGTGTTTTGTTATTGTAAGGTAGCCTCAGGAGAGACACATTGTTTGCAGTAGTATATTTCAGATATTTTTCTCTGTGTTCAGAGGAAACACTGCTTTTGCAACTGTGCTCTAGACAAAATGGCTTCTACAAGATATGGGAAGTCTTTAAACTAAACCTGAGAAGAATTGCACATGCTTTTCACCAAACTTAACAATAGCTATATGCTACTGTGGAGTGTTACCCGATGCACATTTCCATATGAGATGGCCTTGATGGAGCAGACATCATAATTGCATAAGGCAGGTCAGAAATCTCCACTGGTTAAAAAAACGTTACTTATATAATAATATGTCCTATAATTGATCTGGGATTAGTTTGCCCTGTCCATACCGCTTTGGGATCTGAAACGAAATCGTATTAGAACATGTGACTTAAAAAAAATGTATCCAACATGATCAACATTCTTTTTTTTCCTTTTCTTTTTTTTTTTTTAAAGAACTGTGCTAGCAAGAAATCTCTTAATAGCAAAAGTTGTTGAAATCTTCCCAGGTGTAGCTCCATGTTTTTGGGTCCGTTTCGGGTTTGAATGCAATGGTTGAAACTGTTCTTCTTATACGGTGGTAATATTTGAGAGACATGGACTTTGTGAAAGTGCCGGGTCCGTTTCCAAGCATCGTCACTTTAAACGTGTCCCACTGATGAAGTTGTACACCAGAAACTGTGAGGTTCCGCAGTAATGTGTAGCGAAAAGCTTGCCGTCAGGTGTTGGGTCTGAGAAAGCAATCTCATCTTTGCTTAAATGCGACCCATAGATGAAATTGTTCCTGAAACAGAAAAAGAAACTGTATAAGTGATAACATGATATTAGATTAAAATAAAAGAGTTAAATAAAGAATGTCTGCACTGACTGTGTATATATTTAAATATTTAGGCTAAGATGCTTACGCTTAAGACAAATACACCATATACTGTATATGACAGTTTTAAAGTATAACAATTATAAATCTAAATACACTGATTACTGATGGTGGTGTGTTCAAGAATCGACAGTATTTTGACTATAATGTGTCTAAATATACAGATTAATTTGAAAAAGGCAAAACAATTCAAATGATCAACACGTTTAACATTAAACCTGTTCCCCTATTAGTCCATTTCCTCATGGCACTAAAGTTTAATTTTTTTTCTGACTATAGATGTGGTACAAGAATCATTTGTATAGATTACTGAAATTAGTGCATGATTTCTCCTCAATGTGGAATGTGTATCATTACCCAGTCATTTTAACCAGCAAACCTGTGATAACCAGCTAATGACTAAAAGGAAGTGTGTGTTTTTCTGCAATTTGTGTGTGAATGAGTCATTTGGTTTGTTTGGTGTGTATATATATATATATATATATATAAAATTCTGAGTCTCAGCCGTGTGGATGGTTTTTGACAGGCTAGAGAACAAAATACCCATATTCCATAAGGAAATGTAAGGAGATCACAGATCAGGTTGCTGAAAGTGTAAATGTAAAAGTATCAGATAATATAAAAAGTAATACACGTGGCCTTATGTAATCAACTATTCAAAATTTGATAGCCAAAATGAATTAAAGGTTTTTCTGTCATTTATGTGGCAGAAAGTTTCTTTGTATGATAGCAGAAAGGCAGAAGTGGAAGTTTTTTTGGCTCACTTTTCTGCCAAAAAATACTTAGCAGTGTAACAGCATCTGCATTGCTCAGAATCTGGAGACGAATTACACCACCACTGGTGCTAATGCACACCACGCACATTACAATATAACAGAACAGCTTTATACGGCAGCTTTTATCCTGTCATGTATAAATCTGAGGCATGGTTTATGGCTTATGCACAGAGCAGCCAGTCCTCCATTTATACACTGGCAATTTTTTTGTTATAGTTGAATGATTGGTGTTATTTGTCTTGATTTATTGATTTGTGTTAGCCTGCTGTCTTTATTTTCCATATAGTCTCCAAGAGACAAAACAAGAAGCCCAAAATCATACATACTCTTGTCTAGTTGTCTCTTGAGGTCTGATTTGTATAGGCTTGCTAAAGGCAAGACTGATTTTCATAAATTTGTGCTTTTTCAGGACCACCAGCGATTACTAACACCACTTCATAATTACCATAACTACTCTGGTAACACTTGCATTGATGAAAAGTCAGGATCTTGCTCAGGGCCAAAAAGTCCCCTCAACCCATGACTATGGATTGTAAAGCCCATGCTTTCTTTCATAACGCTTCTTCATATTAATTTCCTGAATTAGAACAACAGTTCTCTTGACAGGCAACACACAGATTTACTACAGCTCTCAATGGAAAAAAACAAATCTGATTTCACTTGGAAATTTTGACTCTAGCCATGACAAAATACCCTTTGCCAATTAAATTGCAGATCTAATCATGGAATGGTTTCCATGTCATGCTGGAAATATTCCTCTGAGATTCTGGTTCATCTCCCAAATCTCCTGTTCTACACATCCCTAAAGTGTTCTACTGGATTCAGATCCGGTGACTGGGAAGGCCATCCCTGATTATTAAGAGCACTGAGCAACTTGTCTTAGTTTGCTTACAGAACAAAAAGATTAACAGAAGATGCCATTTCTCTGACACCACATACATTTTAGCCCACTGTAGTGTGATGAGATACTTACATCTTACTCAAATCTATAGCTCACAATATCCAGTGTTTTCCACCATTCCAGAAAATTTATATAAGAGACTATATTCATTTTTGCTGTTGACATTCTGGATCTTTTTTTTGCTGAATAGTTCATAATGATGTCTTGCAACAAGGCTTGATTTGTGGACAGCATCTACACAGCTTTCATGCTGAGAGGCAGGAGGGACGACTTAAACCAAATACCATACAGCCTGAGAACTTCCAGATTTCCAATAAGTCTGAGACTTATTATTGTAATCCCTGAGCATAGAGAGATTTTGTGTGCTTGGAATAATTAATATGCTGCAGCTTCAAGGAACAAAGCATACAACACAGGTTAGAGAGGGTACCCTAGACTGACCCTAGTCTGGTTTCTCTGAGCATGTCAAATGATTGAGTGTGTTCCACTGGTCATTACTATTGCTGAGAGAGTAGAGTAGATAACATAGCCCAGACCACCAAATTGTTTACAGTACCACCAAAAACCATTTCGATTTGACTCTACTGATAGCTCATTCAATTCGATTCAATTTATTCGTATAGCGCCTTCTACAATGGACATTGTCTCCAAGCAGCTTTACAAAAATAGAGAAACACAAAGGAGAGGGGAAAAAAAAGAATCATTAAATTATTAAACTATTTTATCCCTATTTATCCCTAATGAGCAAGCCTGCGGCGATGGTGGCAAGGAAAAACTCCCTGTGATGATATGAAGAAGAAACCTTCAGAGGAACCTCAGAAGGGAACCCATCCTCATTTGGGTGACGATGCAGGTTGGATCATTTTTACACCACGGCAAATTTGACATACGGAGGAGGAAAAAAAACACATGGATGCTTTCTTGCTCATTTTTTGTTAGCAACAGTGAACTGTGTAGTCAGTGTTACAGACATTATCCAATGACTATGTTGACTGACTAAGTAAATATTTGGACGAACTACTCCTTTGTTTACTTCTGATGTTGTGAGCAGCCATGTTGATTTGACATATACTCTTTAAACTGGGAAGGAATTCATAGCTATAAAGACTATCCCAAAATTGTTGAAAAGTTTCATGTCGACAAGATGTTTATTTATTTATTTCTTTTTTCTGGTCATTCTGCATCCAAGGATAAGGTTTATCCAGACATATGGTCAATGCTTTAACTTTGAGACACTTTGAGAATTGAATTGATAAGGGAAATCAATTTCATTTGAACATTGGCTATTGCCTGTATCCTTCTTTGGTATTAGAGAGAAAGAAAGGCACTCATGTATTTTTCAAAACAATCCTTTACTATTGCAGCTGCTGTTAGACTGAGTGGAGAATATCCCAGGAATGTAGAAGTAATTCTGGTGGAATCTGATTCGTCCCCGGAGTTTTGTGCTTAGTTAAAGCTCTATGTGATGTTTTGGGTAAGTGTTACAGCTTGGCCTGGTTATTGATTCAGAAGATTCACTGGGAGTTGAAATGCCAGTAGTTTGCTACTCTGTGCATGATGAATTATATTGTTCAGTTTGTTCAGTTATATACAGGAGATTTTCAGCAGATTTTCCAGGCTTTAACTATTTATTTTTTTCAAAGCTTAAACATTTGAAGGTTTTGTTTTTTTCAGAGCTTGAAAAAGGTTTTCCAGATTTCAAGTTTCAGATTTTTGCTTTCCTTGTTTTTTTCAGACATGAAGCAAATGAAGTTGATATTCCTTATAAAACTCTATGATGCATAGAAATTATAACTCATGATAACCATATGATACATTGTTAGCATTAAATACTGAAATTCTGTGCTCTGGGGACATTACAGAGCTAACATTACAGGCTAACAGGAGGCTATGAGCTGACATTTTTACCCAGTTCAAGAGTATGTTTACTGTCTGGCAGAAAAGAGTGCATCATACCTGCTGGATGTGCGTTGACTTTGCTATAGATCTTGTGAGGTTCATTTTTTGCATGAAACAAAATGGTTCATTTCTTCTGATTTTGAACATGCACTCACTTTTGTAGCACTTAAATACGAATCTTTAAAAATCAGCTCTTATGGTTGTGTTTATTCTCTCTGTGAAGTGGCGATGTGTACACATCTGCGAAGATCATCAGTTTCATGTTGAATGTGTACTTTATTTTAACCTGGGTCTCCTTCTAAATAGCTTGCCATCTTAGTCTTTTTAGCACTATCTCAGTGACAGTTATTGGAAAATGTGGGGATTTGTATTGGCAACATCTTTTGAAGGAACCTGACAGAGAGGGAGAGAGATGACCCTAGCTCTTTGTTCATGTCCAACATTCCTACAGTGTCCCCTCACTTCAGTAGTGCTGTCCACTCTATCCATGAGATTATATACAGTGACTGAATGGAGTTTTGAATGCTGAATGAAGTGATTGTATAACTTGAGAAATATTCTACATTACCACCTGAGCTGCATTTTTCAAATTTTTTTTCCTTTCTAGGAAAAGAGTTCAATAATGGGCATATTTTTCTTTTTAAATAAACAACGTAATATATAAGTGATAACCTGAATAAAAACATTTCCATCATTCTGGTCTGACGACAGTACAGGAGTTGACAAAAATATTATGCGCTGTCCGGTGGGGGAACTTATAGCATTTAGAGAAACTGGTTGATGAACTTTTAGGTGATTCTTCAGTAATGCAATTAAACAATGAAACAAAAACTCATAAATATAAATGTGTAATAGGGGCACAGTGGCTTGGTGGTTAGCATGTTTGCCTCACACCTCCAGGGTTTGGGGTTCGATTCCCGCCTCCGCCGTGTGCGTGTGGATTTTGCATGTTCGCCTCGGGGGTTTCCTTCGGGTACTCCAGCTTCCTCCCCCAGTCCAAAAACCTGCATTGTAGGTTGATTGGCATCTCTAAATTGTCCATAGTGTGTGTGTGTGTGTGATTGGGCCCTGAGATAGACTGGCATCCTGTCCAGGGTGTACCCTGCCTTGTGCCCGTAGTCTCCTGGGATAGGCTCCAAGGTTCCCTCTGACCCAGTAGTAGGATAAGCAGGTATAGAAAATGGATGGATGGATAAATGTGTAATATCGTGCAGGTATTATAACATTCTTATTGTTATTCATGGTCTGTGACCTAGTGAACCAGTATTGTATTCATTGATGGAGACTTCAAAGCGCTTTTGTATGCCGCTCTGGATCAGGGCGTTTGCTGAATGGTGTAAATGTCAATGTTATATCACACAAGCATGCTGCGTAATATAATTGAATTACTATCAATATCTTGTTTCACAATCATTTGTTTCTATTTATCTAATTTATTTACAATCTACATCTAGGTTTTTATGCACATTTTATGCATCTGCATGTAGTGTAGGGTTTCTCAAATGGTTTCTTAAATGTTTTGCAGACCAAAAGTGAAATTTCTGTCCATTCAAAATTAAAGGAACCCATTAATCAAAGTGTATGGCTTCAACAACCACACTCTGGCATGTTAGAAAGAGCTTTAACACATGTACCTGAAATGACTAATCAGACTTGTCTGGACCATGTTATTATGTATTATGTTTATTTTATTAAAAGTGTTGCTGCACTGATGAAGGATTATATAATAACTGATGCTCACCTGAGACACTCAATCATCCGTGAAGCAATGCCTCTCCTCCTCATCATGTTGAAAACCCAAATGCGACTGATCCCACACACTGCTGGCTCAGGAACAGTAGAGCAGCACCAAGCCCTCTGACGTTCAAACATCACCTTCTCCCTCTCCGAACCTTCGGGCACTGGCTCTTCGATCACCCTGTAACCCTATATACAGAAACAAATAAATGAGTTACTGCATGATTATCGACACACACACACACTATACACCAATGAGCCATAACAATAAAACCACTGACAGGAAGTAAATAAGGTTTGATTCTCTTGTTACTGTGACACCTGTAGGATATATTAGACAGGAAATGAAGAGTCAGGTCTTGCAGTTGTGTGTTTCGGGTGGAAAAAATGCGTAAAAAAAAAAAGGCTGTAAAATGGCAGGTCTTGTCCAGTGTGTATACAGTCGTTGGCTACCAAAAGTGGACAACTGGTGAAGCAGTAACAGGGTCATGGCTCATTGGCGTGTGTGGGGAAGCAAATATGCATCGGCGATGCACCTTATTTTCTGAAAGCCTTCCATTAAACCCAACAATTTCTGCTACAGTAGCTCTTCTGTGGTATCGGACGAGACAGGCTAGCCTTCGCTTTTGGTAGGCACTAATCACTGCATACAGTCTGCCACAGTTGTTGAAGTTGCTTAGATCCTTACACTCACCCATTTTTCCTGCATCCAACACATCGACTTGAAAAACTGACTGTTACCCAATATATCCCATCCCTTTTATATACCATTCTACATATTCATCATCCATATAAAGACAAGAAGTCAACTCAAATCCTACTGCTAGTTACTAAGCTGAAAGGCTGGTGTATAAATGGAGGCTGGGCTGTAAACTGAGCTGTTGCAAATGGCAGAATTGTTATTACTAGAAGAGTTTGCGCATGATGGCCTTAAGAGTCAACGGATATTTCGAGACTGGCATGAGATTTTTTTTTCCCCCCAGAGAATGAAGGCTGGCTTATAAGTTGGTTTGGTTTGCTACAACACCTGGTCAATTGTAAAAAGTTTGGTCATTGTTTGGCCTTCCTCAGGAAACTGAGAAACTCTTGATCTGACATGTTGTGAAGGATGCCAATAAATTCACCTACATATTTTCTCTCTATATTTTGGTAGAAATGCTGCAAAATATTAGTGTTTCTTATCATATACATGAATCAAAAATACTTCAAATTCTGAATTTGGACATTTAATAGCCATTTTAGTTTTGTAGGTATCACCACATGCAAATCAGCTGTTGTGTGCAAGCACCTAGTACTTTACAGGTAACTGCCATTTAGATACATGCATATAAAGATAGTGAAGATTTTTTTTTACAAAATATCTGCAATTCTGAATTAATATTTCGTCTGGTGCAAGTTACGCAACTATTTACACACAACTTGACTTGAACGTTTGTTAAATGAGGCCCATTGTTTGGTGATGGCCTGCTTGCTCTATGGCTTATTGCTATATCTAGTACATGCTAGTAAGAATTTAGCACAGTATTCTGTAGGATGTCACTAGTGTGTACAGCTTCACACTGGCTGCTCCAATTTAAACTGCTTTCACATGTTCATGATACTGGAATGAGGCTTTTACAAAAACTCTCTGACCTCTTGAATGTGTTCAGCAATCAGACACCCCGTCACCTTCTTGTCATTTGAAATGAAGAGGAAGGTTTTGGTCTGAGAAGGGACTTTAGTCTCCACTTGCTGGAATCCCAGATCGTTGTCCACCATTTCTCTGATCTCCTCCACCTCAAAGCAGACAAAATGAACACAAGCTTTAATTTAGCACCAAGACCAAGGAATAAAGGACTTAAACTACCCCAGCACCAAGGGTTCATCTGTGAACAGTTTTACCTTTTTTAGCGCATATTTCGGGTCATCTGGGAGAACAAGTATAATCTTGCCATCTGGATATTCCCCTAAAATCCTTTCCTTCTTCCAACCCTGTAAAAGATTCAAAATAACTTGCACTGATATCAACGAGTCCAAAAAACACAGCTTACGTTATACAGACAGTCCATCAAGAGGGTCTTATATTCCACTTCTGAAAATGATGTGAAGGATTTTAACCAGAATTTAAAATAAAATTGATCAGAACTGTAATATCTTGGAAAGTAAGCTGAAATGCGCACCACATATCTGACAGCGCTGATGAACTGGTTGTGGAAGAGCAGGTGCTGGGTCTCGTCCTCCGCGATGGAAGGAGAATACAGCATCCCGCACACGTTACAGGTCGTGGCTCCAAATGCATTCTGGTTCTTGTCCTTGGTTACATCATATATATTGTAAAGAGTCAGAAACCTTTCATTAATACTGTGTACAACTCGAGATGGAAAACATGAAGCGGTTTTTGTGTAGTCTTAAATTATAGGTACGATCATCATAGACTTGATAAAAGTACTGATTCAGATAATATTTGCACGTCACTTTTGAATAAAATTCTGACATACTAACAACTGAACAAGTGAATATAAATAGAAGAAAAATGATACTTTTTAAAGCATTCACTATAATTACACATTTAAATCTTAAGAATCTATCATCTTGACTTCTTGGAGCTCATTATGAAATTAAACTTACAGTGGTTTTTTGCTCTCCTTCCAGACTCAGCTCGGTGTCTGACCCACTGCCACAGCTGCTCCTTAAAAAAAATAAAAAGACAAAAAAAAACCATAAAGTGGAGCATATCAAGTACAAACAGTGCACTGGGGAGATTACTTTAACAGATCATCCTCAGGACTGAGGAGTGGAACCCAGTGTGATCTTCTGCTGTTGTTGTAGCTCATCCGCCACATGTCAAGATGCTTTTCTGCTCAGCACGGTGATAAAAAGTGATTATTTTACTTTCTATATCTTTCCTGGTAGTTGTCCTCTGAGCTCTCGCATCAAGGCATTTTTTACCCACAGAACTGTCTCTCACACTATGCTTTTTTTAAATTCACAGCATTCTGGGTAAACTTACCTGTGTGAAGAGGAAATCCCAGAAAATCAGCAGTTTCTGAACTACTCAACCCAGCACATCTGGTACCAACAGTGATCAAATTTCTTTCCCACTCTGATGTTTTACATGAACATAATGTGAGCTCTTGGTCTGCATTTGCAATATTTTTAATGCAACATGCTTGCACAGATGTTCCTAAAAAGCTCTTAAAAACTTTTATTAGCATTGAAAGGAAATGACACAATACCTGTTTTTGTGGTCTGAAATGTCTGTTGGGGTTTTATGAGAACTATCTTGTTGGTTAGAGGACTTTATACCTGTAGATACTGCAAACAGAAACAGAATATTCTGAATGAATGTAATGGGTTTTTTGGTCATTTTTGTTATTGAAAGGAATAGATCACTGGAAGCTTATCAGCATTTATTAAACACACAGCAGTGGAACAGCCAGTCTACATTTGATCAGTGAAGAGTGACTGGTGTTTACCTGGAGGAGTTTTGATGCCCGTGTGCTTTTCCAGTGTCCCACAAGACTCCACAGCCAGAGATGAGGGTTGCTCCATTCGGCCCTATGAATAAATTACACATAAAAATGGAATAACTGTGTGTATGTTTTGTGTGAATATTTGTTGATTACTGAGCGTAATGGTTGTCAGAGCAACATGACATGCACACTGGTCCTGATGTCTTTACCTCCTGTTTGGGAACAGCTGGCTTGCTGGTCTCCTCGCCTGGCTCATCCAGCTCAAAGTCATCTGGCGAGTATTTTGGTCTGGGATTATATGGTTTATACTCCACAACAGGCCTAGGTTTTAAACTGGTAATACCATTGGGCATGGGTGGTGCCATAGCAGGAAGTGTTCTCCTGCACTCACTGGATCTCACCTTCAACACACTCGCTGGAGCAAGTGGCGTAGGAGAATGAGGAGGAGGAGGAGGAAGAGCAGGAGGAAGAGGAGGAGGACTGTCTTGGCTGGTTGATACTGAAACAGGCAATGTCTGTGTGCAGTCCTTTACTTCATCCTGATTAGCTTGATCTGATTTCAGCTTTTTAACACGTGTCCATGTCAGTTTGTCCCTCTGCAGCTCAACCTGTCTCAGTTTCTGGAATCGGGACAGCTTCTTTTTTTCTTGGGTTTTAAGGGGGATGGACACTTGGCTGAGGAAGAAGCGTTTCTTAGGAGCACTCTCATGTGCCCTGGGCTCCAACATCTCTTCAGTGAGGGTTTCTGGTATGGGGAGGTCACTGGAAACAGTGGGAATCGTAGCGTCCTCGACCTCATTTTTAGTCTGAATCATCTCACTGGATTCGACATTTTCTTCTGTCTCTATATTTTCTTCTGTCGCTGCCGTTGTGTCGGATGCTATATCGTCTGCGATTTCCTCGCACAGAGCCAGGAGATTGAGCTGCTTGGGGGGTTGCCTCTTAGCAGCAGCTGCTCTCTCCTTAGCCATTGCTGCCAGACGAGCCTTGGTTCTGGCCTGAGGGTTCATTGCTTGTTTCTTGGGCGGTTCTGCACTGGCCTGTGCCAGAGAACCTTGTGTGGAGTCTTTTGCGCTGTCTTGTGGCAGAGAAGGAGTTGAAGTACTCTCCTTGCACACCACAGCTTTGCTGGTTTCTTTGAGTCCCATTAATTCCTGCAAGTCCTGTGAGGGCTGCTCGTTATTGTCTAAGGCACTGGTGAGGTCGCTGTTCACTTCTTCCAACGTTTCAATCTCAACTACACAGTGTTCAATCTCGATATTGTCCAGTGTTTCTGAGGTCAGAGGGCCCGGTGTCATGTCAGGAGCACCAGAGACCGCCAGATTCTGTAGCGTATCCTGTAGAAAACATGTATTCACCATGGCAAATGCATCAATATCTGAAATGTTTTCACTACCTCCGTCACGTACGTCTGAAGTAGACTCCTGAATGATGCTTGAATGATTCAGAGGCTCTCTCATCACACCTACTCCAGCATCTACATTCACAGTCATTTTCCCCAAGGGGTCAACTGAGAGTTCTTTCTGTTCTTCCAGCATCGTTTTAGCCTCAGAGTACTGACTCACTTGTGTCACGGCATGATACACTGCTGCATCGTGTTCATCGTTCAGCTCCAGACCGAACAGGTTGATTCCTCCAGCCTTGTTTTTGTCCGGCAGTGTTGTTTCTTCACTGTGTGAATCAGGAGGCTGACCATAGCTGTGCTCTGTTAACACCGGGTACAGCACTGCCGACACTGTGCAAGCTGCTTCCGAAAGCGGAGACTGACATTTATCCTTCTTCAGTCTTGAAGAATATTTCCTCCATCCTTTTTTAAGGACATGTGAAGTCAAACACAATTTATCTCCATCTTTGTTTGGTGCTTTAATGCAAATTTTGGAACCTGATTCCTTTTCCGCTGCAGGTTTAATTGAGTTTTTTTTCGTTTTTACTCCAGTCACCTTGTTCAAGGGGGTTTTCAATCTAGAGGAGCGACGAGGCGGGTTTTCCACATCATCTCTTAGCTGTGTCAAAGATTTTCTTTTGGATGTGACGGACACTATATCCTGTGGAGTTCCTGACCTTTGGGACCTCTTGGGCCACAGAGATGTTCGGCCGGGATTATCAGACAGCGACAGGCTCGGATCCGCCGGTTTCTTGTTCTCTTGGGGTTCAGCAGACTGCATTTTTCTTTTTTGGCATGGCATTCTAATTAAAGGTGCAATACTGAAACACAGGAACATATATGTGAATATTTAACACCTGAGCGATGGATTAATAAGCAACAGAAGTTTAAAGATCAGTAATAATGTTAACGGCAACATATGAAAGATTATATCAGTAAAGAATACATGAGCAACTATAAAGAACCATCGCACACTGCCTTCATATCAGAAAGACCTGACAAAATTTGGCCAGAAAAGAAAGTTGTTCTAAAATGGATGGATGGATGGATGGATGGATGGATGGATGCACCCAGATAGCACTGATGTGGGTGCTGGATCCATGCTCCATGCACTATTAGAAATAAGATATCTGAGCACATTACTGATATTTGTGATATTTTGTGAAGTGTGTAACATAAAACCTGTGGAATGTGTGTGTAGAGAGAGGGACAAGAGCGAGAGAGAGGGACAAGAGAGAGAGAGTGGGACGAGAGAGAGAGAGTGGGACGAGAGAGAGAGAGAGAGAGGGACAAGAGAGAGAGAGAGAGAGAGAGAGAGACAGACAGACAGAGAGGGAGAGAGAAAGACAGAGAAACCAACAAAGAGAGAGAGAGACAGAGAGAGAGGGAGACAGACAGACAGAGGCAGACAGACAAAGAGAGAGACAGACAGAAAGAGAGAGAGACAGAAAGAGAGAGACAGAAAGAAAGAAAGAAAGAAAGAAAGAAAGAAAGAAAGAAAGAAAGAAAGAAAGAACGAACGAAAGAAAGAGACAGAGAGATAGACAGACAACACAGACAGAGAGAGAGACAGAAAGAGAGCGAGAGAGACAGAGAGCTATATCACTAGTCTGTCTCTGTTACACGCAGTATAATGACTTAAGGCCACAACATTACTGGTGCTGCTCAAAAAACACAACAGACCTCCAGCTTTGCTAGAGATCTAGTGTCAGACTGCAACTTTTAACATTCTGAAGACTGTGGTCAGAAAAGCAATAATAATAATAATAATAATAATAATAATAATAATAATAATCAGAGGCTCTGTAATGGCATGGGGCAGAACTTCTTCCTCAGTGAGATCTTATGCACTGCTTGTAAAGAACAGCTGGTTGAGAAGAAGAAGAAGAAGAAGTGAACGAAGTATAAACTGAAAAGTTGAAAACTGTAACAGATCAGCATCAAGTCAGTATGATCTGTGTGTTAGTGTCGGAAACCTGTCTTCTCATTAAAGTCCATTCTAGACACTGGATCTCATGTCAGAAGCGAGTTTTATGCATTTAGGAGCTGAGAAAACACAGAAATCCAAACTAACGCACTAAACAACGTGTCCTAATAACAGAGTAGGAGATGAAGCTGACGCACTGATCTGACAAGCTGCTGATATCTGGAGTATGTGCTTCTGGACGCTGCCGTAGCTTTAGCAAGAAAAAGCTAACCTGCGGACATTCAAAAGCGATTCCTGCAACAGAAAAGCGTTGTTGGAAACCTAAAGAGATCCAGAGATGCACGTAAAATGCACAAGACGCAAATACAATGAAGGAGAAAGACACATACGACCTAAAACTTACTTATCTTGCTCGCTTTTCAGAAACAGCTGTTCTGTGCTGTGTGAAGTTTACGTTCCCTTCCGGAGCTTAATGTTGTTTTCGTCGGCTTCGACATGTTGAGCGTTTGTGTGAATAAGCGCCACCTGCTGGATTGGAGCAATGAGCTGACGTACAACCTATAACAATTGCATTAAACGTAATCCAGACGAAGAAACTCTTGCATGTCGATGTATTTAGATATGATTTTTGCTATTTTACTGCAAATGTATAATTACTACAATTTTAAGGCCATTTACACGTTGTGCTCTTTTTTCATTCCAACCTACAGAGGGCGCTAGAGCGTCTCTGCACTGTCTGATGGACGTACAGCTAGAGAGCGAGTCTTCGATGGCTGAATCCCAAATGCTTCATAGCTCCTTAGATGTGTACACTATTTAGGGTATTGAATAATTCACTTACGCGCTATATAGTGCACTATATAGTGCAACACGAAGTCATTTGGACGTGGACCAAACACTTCTGGCGCCGTATTCGTTTAGTTTTTCTAATTGAGGCTGTAAAGTTCTAGCCGAAGCCGTGTGTACTGTTTAGGTACGAACGAACTTTTATCGTTAGTTTCGGGTTTTTTTTGGCGTTAGTAATTTGATATTTCGATACAGAAACAATAATAAGGACATGTTTTTGATTTTTTAGGTTATCTACGTAACATAACAATAGCTAGCTTAACGCTGAAGTTGCCCCTCTCGCGTTAAAATCGGTATTTGTTCATAAAGGTTTTGATTTCGGTTCAGTTTTCTTTTTTCCCTGCTAGTTTCTGGACACGACCCTTTAGAGAGTGGTGTCGTCTTTGCTCCTAGCTCCTTTAAAGGCAGGTTTTTGTGCTGACTGAGCGGCTGAAGTGAGGTGAATGAGCGCTGCGCAGTGTAGTGATGAGGTCTGCACTCCCGGAAGCAGCACGGGGCACTTCCACGAGCTGCTCGAGCGCCTCAGAGACTGTCATGCTAATGCAGTGCAAGGTCATTAATAAAATCATTAAATCTCTCCCATTTATTACTAACACCACATGCTCATGCCAGTGTAGTGATCATAACACACTCTGACCCTCTGATGTAGGTGTTTGTTGGTTGATGTAAGTGGAAGCATCACCAGGTGTTCAGGTTACATTATACCTTAACCTATAACTTGTTTTTTTTCTCTTCCTCTTAGAACTGCAGTTAAAGGTGAATAAACTGAAGAAGGAGCGTTGTTCGTAAGTAGCTTTAAAGAAAAACACAGATTTCCCAAATCCATTTTTCCTCAAATGTACATTTTTTAATTCAGGTGGTTCGGATCCAGGTATATTTCCATTCAGGTGAATACCAGAGGTGGGCAGAGTAAGAGAAGAAGATTACTACTACGTGTGCATAATTTACTCTTTGCAGTCTTCTTGAGTAATTTGTTGACAATTTCCTTTAACAGACCATGTTGTTAGACACAAATACTGTGACGTGGCCCAAATCACAGTGGAGACTCTCCCAGGCCGCTTTTTCTCTATATGCAGGTGTGGTTTAAGTGACACAGCCCCTACAGGACATTATTACATTATATGCAAATATGAAGACTTTACCCTAGTGAGCATCGAGCACGTTGACCTGATGTGCGAGTGCAGAAGTATAAATGTGTTGTGTAGAACTGGATGATTCTAAGATAAAGAAGAGCTAAGAGAAACTGTCTGTATTATTAAATGGTTTCTTTTATTAAACAGATTAAAGGGTTTAAATGTAAGCAATGTCGCACAAGCAAGAGTGTTATGCCGGTATATGGCAAATCAGCACATCTGGGCGCATGCGAGAGTAAACAGCTGTATATGTGCTGTCCACTTTATTAGGAACACCTGTACCCCCTCAAGTTATCTAATCAGCCAGTCATGTGACAGATACAGTTGAAGAGCTTTGGTTATTGTTTGCATCAAGCATAAAAATAATGAAAACAATGTGGGACTTTAACCGTGGTGTGGTTGTTGGTGCCAGATAGGCTGGTTTGAGTTTTTCAGAAACAACTAATCTGATATTTTCACACACAACAGTTTCCAGAGTTTATACAGAACGGTGCAGGAAAAACAAAACAAAAAAAAAAACCATTGAGGTTTTTGTTTTCCAGGCAACATTATGCCCAGATACCTGGAGAGAGTCTAGGTTAAGGTCATGAAATGGCTGAGCATTTTATGTATCTCGCCTAAACACTTTCAATTAGCACACAAAATGTCAGAGCAGAGAACACCAGATTAGATTTTTTAATGCAGTATTTGAAATGATCAGACAAACCATTTCTCACTTTCAGTACTTTGTGCAAGTCTCTGTTTTCTGCTGTAAGCTATTTGAATGAGGAAATTCCTGACAATTTTTTTTTTTTTTACCCATTTTTTGTTTATTATAATATCATCTTAAGCACCAAAGGCTGATAGAAAGATTTCTGTGATTTGTGTCTTTGTGTGGCTCTTACTCAAAAAGGCGACAGTTGACTGTCCTGCATGTGGAAGAATCCATGCATAGAATCATTTTTGGTAGCTTGCTTGTTATTTTCTATAACCTTTTCACTTTACATAATTTATTAAAGCATGCATCACAATCAAGCTGTAGTCACACTAGGAATTTGTAGTGCTCTTCTGCTTAATAGGCACAAATTATAGACAAGTCTTACTTGTATTCAAAGTTTTACACATATTTGGCTGCCCTGCCTGCCAGCCAGCCTTAGTGGGTTGTTAGTAAGCTATCTAACTTGCCAACCATTACGAGTGACAAACAAATTGCTGTTCAGCCTTCAGAGCGATGCACCTACTGCTCCCTTTATATGGCTTCCTTTGTAGTTAGAAGTTTTATAAAAACCAAAGTTCTTCCAGCTTCATCTCAGCTCCATGTACATGTATTATATGTGTATACATATTTTAGTCTCATACATAGTTTTTACAAAATAAATCCAGTATATTGTTTAAAGATATGTTTATATGACTTTATTTCATTTTCCTCTCAGTCTGTCTGCTTGTTTTCTCCATTAGTGATGCCCAAAGACTGGAGGAGTTTTATAAAAAGAATCAGCATTTACGTGAGCAACAGAAAACACTGCAGGAATCCATTAAAGTACTGAAGGAAAGGTACTTCATACATCTCAATTTTATATCTTTTCTCCTATGAACACTTGCTTGAAAGACTTTACAGTTTATATTGATGCACTCTATTTAGCAAAAGGTTTGAGGCCAGGTAAAAGAAATTAATTATGGAAATTATTTGCCTAAAATATAGCTATATATGCAACTTTTACATTTGTTTTTGTTTGTTTTCTCCATCCCAT
>JAUCMX010000003.1:28683607-28911107 GCA_033459395.1 Hemibagrus guttatus | reverse complement strand
ACTTGAGCCACCACTGCCCCCATTAATAACATTAAGGGAACACTCAAATTACACATTATATCTCAGTGAAGAAAAAATTTAAAATTTTCTCCCTGTCCTGGATCAGTGAGCTCCTGAACAGTCTTGGTGCTATTTGGCGGGAGCAATACATAATGTCCCAGAGGTTCTCAGTTGAATTCAGATTGCTGTCTGTGAAGTTTAATTGACTTGGTGTTATAATGTGGTGATTAAGGGTTCCCCTTTTTTCAGCACATAATCATGGAAGAAAAAAGAAAAAAATCCCACGTGTTTGAGTTGTATTGCTGACTTACGTTAAGGATGTTGACGGATGTGAGCAGTTATTCGCTGGTAAATAACGTCTGTGATCGTCATGTTTAGTTGCAAGCAGACCTCATTCTCAGAGCGAGAGGAAGGCGTGATCCCAGACTCACCAAAGCAACCACTCTCATATCCTGTTTTCAACAAGATGAAGCGCAAGAGAGATCAGAGCCACGTTCGCTATGCTGAAAAACTGCTGCCACTACCTGGTTAGTCCTGCAGATTTACAGTCACATGCACACTATATTCAATTTTTAGCCTTGATTTTGTCTAAAGTGAAATACAATCTATCACTCCATATTCAATTTAGCTTTAATTGTACAATGTAATTAACTATATAGTTAACTATATTGTACAGTCTTAGCAGAATCAAATATGGATCGATAGATTATTATTATTTTATATTTTTATTTGTAGATTTTTTTTATGATGTCAACATACTTAACTATATTTTTTAGGTATGACAATAAATTTTTCAGCTGGATATGGTCAAACTCGGCACTTTTCCAGAAAAGCACTTTTATGGCAAAATAGTTCAAAACATTCAATGTGTTTACAGTGAAGTGTCATATCTAACCTTTAGAAAGTAATTTAACATGTTTGCTTTTGCACACTGGTCCGGACTAATGTGGTCAATTTGCCCTATCGAGTCCGTCATGGTAGAAACTGATGTGCATGTACTGAAGCTGTCTAACTGAGTATATATGAGTTATCATTAAATAATAAATATGTTTTTCTTTTCTTTCTTTTTTTTTTGTCAAAGTCAACCAAAAATGATAAATTCCCCCAAGTAATTATAGAGGGTGTACCAGAAAGATGTAAACATTTTTTATAACAAGATTTAAAAAATGAACTTGTACCAGAATGATGGGAAGAATGGGGTATGAAGAATGGAAGGAACTGCTCAAGATCTGAAGCATTACCACCTCATCTAATGGTGTGGACGTGTGAGAATACCAGTGGAATTGGTTCTCTTGTATTTATTGATAATGTGACTAATGATAAAGCAGTATTAATTTGAAGCATATACGGCTATATTACTGCTCAGATTTAAGCAGATGCTTCACATGGACACTTCAAAAGCTACCCAAGACTTTTTTAGGGCAAGGAAGTAAAAAGTTTTGTCAGTCACCTGAGCTGAATCCAGTTGAGCATTTCATTTGCTGAAGGTAAAATGATTAAAGCACAAGCAGGAACTGAAGACAGTTGATGTGTCGGCCTTACATGGCATCACCAGAGACGAAACCCACTGGCTGGTGATGTCTGAGTTTTCGACTTCAGGCGGTCTTTCACTGTTAAGGACTTACTTTCAAATTAAAGCTGAAATTCATATTCCGGTCTGATTCATTATTTAATTTCAGTAATTTATTAAAACTAGTATACTGTGGTAGATAACAATAACTTTGTCTTACATCCAAGTGTTAATGGACTGACTGCACATAAAGTATAAAAGTCTTTTTTTTTTTTTGTGTGTGTGTGTTCAACAGACCCCCAGAAAAGAGAGCTGACTACATCGTTGGGCTGCCAAGCTGGATCTGTGCTTGTTCCAGAGACATGTGATATGGATGTGACGTGTATTTCAAGTGAGAACGTTATTGATTGATGTCTAAAATCATATGACATCAAACTATATATAAAACCTCGTTCTCAATATTTATTAACAATCAGAAGGGATTAGTGTAATTTTTTACAATTTTTTTTATTAATTGTAATTACTTATACATCTTCATTCTCTGCTGTTTCTTTTTCTAACCCTTCTTAATTGATTTGTCTGATTTATGTAGAGGGCAATACCAAGATTCATGGCAGAACTGTGGTTGCAGAAAGTTGCCATATAGACCTAAATTCTGAGCAGGTTTGTCAGAAATGTTATTGCTTTTTTAATTAAATGTGCTTATTTTGGCTAGCATGGATTAACACACAATATATTTAATGAACTGCTATTTTTTATGGGATACATTACCAAAGACCATAGTTTAGATCAGGTTAGAAATGATTGTCTCAGGATCGATGTACTGACTTATGTAGGGATTAGGAATGTTGTTGCTGTGTGAATGAATAATGTGAATAGTTGTACTCTACACATTGTACATTTGGACCCTACCACTATAAGTTGTGACAGTGCATTTAGTTTGTTAACTTTAAGCATCTCTTGCTTTAGATGCTTGTGAGTGATGTAAACTCTGAGAGCTTTCTCAGTGAACCTAAGCACACGGCAAAGAATTTCACTAGGTAAGTCGAGATTCCCAGCAACATGACTTTCTGTTATCAGGAAATTAACCAATATCAAAAATGTATGATATTTGGTTGATGATTGAGTGTTAGAGTCTTGGTTTACTAATATTTTCTTTTTCACCTGCTACATGTCACTCGTGTGTCTCCATATCCCATGACTTGCCTCTTATTTAGCAAGGAGATATGATGGATTGTTTTGGACATAATGCAGATAACTTCAGGCAGCAATCCCAGCTGCATGTCCTCACTTCAGCTAGACTTATCTTTAGCATGAAACAGAAATAATTTTAGCCCTCTTGAGGGAGAGAAGCAAAAGCACAGATTTGTCTCTTCTCTGTCCTAATAGTTGTTTGGGGCCTGAAGAGCAGAATAAGGGGAAGAATCGTTATGACACAATGTCTTCACAGCAACAGTCAGGCAAGCACACTGAGCAGGTCAGTATCCAGGTAATACAATGTGTTGGGTGTTTTTGCTTCTTATAAACAGTTTGTAGCTCATACAAGATCAACTTTTTCACTTTTATCGTCACTACATTCTGGAGTTAGTTGAATGACATTCTTATAAATACACATTTCAAGGATTCATGCAAAAGAAGAAGCTGGGAGACAGAACAGACCAAGCCTGATGCTCCGTGTACGAGTCCACGTACTCCATGCACGAGTCCTTTGCCAAGCCTGGATTGTAGTCCAAATGGTATGTATGCAACTTTCCCTAATTTTACAGCTGCTGTGGACAGAATGGACACATTTGTGGTCATTATATAAAAGTAAAAATGTATTTTAATTTCCAATTTTGCGGAATATATCGTTTTACCAAGATGAATGTGGCTGTTAATCTAGTGTTCAAGCATTGCTAGTAGATTACAGGCATACAGTACTGTCAGTGATCACAACACATTTTAATTTAACATTTAAATTTACAATTTAACTTCACCAATGCTCCAAACACTGTTTATACTGTCTATACATTGCACACGCTTTACACTTTATTCATTAGTATATTCATACTCATATCACCTTATCAGTCATCATATTCACATGGAATATATTGGGTTTTTTTCCTGCCATATTTTGTCTATTTATTTTATCTCATACAGCCTCCTACTTTATTGTACAGCAGATTGCATTTTATTTCCTTATTATTCTTTTTGTATTTTATCTTATTTTATTTTGAAATTCTATTTTAAATACTTTTTTCTTAAAATCATGATTTCTTTTATACATGGTCAGTCGTGAAAAGCATTTCGCTGCATGCCATACTGTGTATGATTGTGTATGTGACAAATAAAATTTTAATTTAAATAACATTTTTAACGTGCTGTGTTAAAACACTCTGCTTTGCAAATTCAGGAATAAATTAACTTGGTAAAACATTTTCATTTCTAAAACTACAAATGACTGTTTTCCAATCTAATACAGGAGGACTGGCACTTCTCTGTATCTACGCAAATAATTATATTTTCTCAATACTTTTCAGATGAGAGCTGGAGCATGGACCCAGGAGCCGCTCTGTCCCAATATGACACAAGTGTACTTCCTCATCCAGAGGTACTTACTCTCAGATACATAATTCTTTAGCTTCCGAGAAATTTTTTGTGTTAAAATGGTTAATTTTGGTGTTAAAATCCTATTTTAGAGATACAGATTATTCTCAGTATAAAACAAAGCACAATAATCTGATCTGGTATAAGTGTTTATACTCTATGTTGCCAAAAGTTTTGGGACATCTGCCTTTACATGAATGTAAGTTGGCCCACCCTTTGCAGCTATAACAGCTTCAACTCTTCTGGGAAGGCTTTCCACAAGGTTTAGGAGTGTGTTTATGGGAATTTTTGACCGTTCCTCTAGAAGTGCATTTGTGAGGTCAGGCACTGATGTTGGACGAGAAGGCCTGGCTCTCAGCCTCCGCTCTAATTCATCCCAAAGGTGTTCTCTGGGGTTGAGGTCAGGACTCTGTGCAGGTCAGTCAAGTTCCTCCACACCAAACTCGCTCATCCATGTCTTTTATGGAGCTTGCTTTGTGCACTGTTGCGCAGTCATGTTGGAACAGAAAGGGGTCATCCCCAAACTGTTCCCACAATGTTGAGACCACAAAATTGTCCAATATTGTCTTGGTATGCTGAAGCATTAAGAGTTCCTTTCACTGGAACTAAGGGGCCGAGCCCAACCCCTGAATTCAATGATTTGGAGGGGTGTCCCAAAACTTTTGGCAATATAGTGTATTACTGTGCGATTACACCATGCAGTATACTGTGCTTTTACTTCATGCAGTAATTGATTTGCATTGGATTCAGAAAGCATTCAGACCCCTTTACTTGATTTTACTTGACCCTTTATTGTGATTTTCATTATTTTTATTGTGGATTTCATTTTGAATGGTTATAATTGGCATCAAAATGCAACATGTCATAAATCAGACTTTAATGACTGTCAAGACGGGAACCACTGTTGAATCAAAGGTGTATGAATGCATGAAGGACCCTGGCAACATGTGGAAAAAGTTTCTCTAATCTGATGAGACAAAAATTTAATTCTTCGGGCAGAACAAGCAGGACCTCTGGCAAAACGCAGGCATTGCACATGACCTGGTCAATACCATCTCCATCACTAGCATCATGCTATGCAGGTGCTTCACAGCAATTTACAGAAACATGCTTGAAACAGACCTCCTCCAGAGCACACACAAACTCAGTATGGGGCGACAATTCACCTTTCAACATCATGATGTAAGCATACAACACTGAAGACAGCAGTTCATCCATTCTGACTGAGAGGATCTTCCATGAAGAATGTGATAGACTGACTTAATCTAGGTGTGCAAAGCTTGTAAAGACGTATCCAAGAACGCTTGTAACTGTAATTGTTGCCAAAGGGGTTTCTGTAATGTACAGAATAAAGGGTCTGCATATGTTTGTGAAGAAGAGATTTCAGTTTTTATTTTTCTAATGTTAAAAAAAATTTCTAAAAATGCTTTCACTTCATCATTATGGACAATTAAGTGTACATTAATATGGAAATAACAGTAATAACCACTCATCAGTAGATATCAGTTTTTCACTTTTTCTTTTCTTGCAGCCCAAAATACAGGCAGAGACTGTAGACCTGGACTGCACATATGTGAATCATAGTTTGCTAGTAGCTCACCGAAAGGAAAGCAAATTGGAGCAGACAAACATCATCACAGGTATCTGCGATTCTATTGACACTATCATCCGAACATTAGAAGTGTGTCAAATGTGATTGCTCCCAGTGCAGCGGCAGGAAAATTGCTCTAATATTTTATCTTCAATAATATTTCAGAAAGGGAGGCATGGTGGTTAGCACGTTTGCCTCACACCTTCAGGGTTGGGGGTTCGATTCCCGCCTCCGCCATGTGTGTGTGGAGTTTGCATGTTCTCCCCGTGCCTCGGGGGTTTCCTCCCGGTACTCCGGTTTCCTCCCCCGGTCCAAAGACATGCATTGTAGTTTGATTGGTGTCTCTAAATTGCCCGTAGTGTGTGATTGCGTGAGTGAATGAGAGAGTGTGTGTGCCCTGCGATGGGTTGGCACTCCGTCCAGGGTGTATCCTGCCTTGATGCCCAATGACGCCTGAGATGAGCACAGGCTCCCCGTGACCCGAGAATAGATCGGATAAGCGGTAGTGAATGAATAAATGAATGAATATTTCAGAAATGACCAAATCGAGCGATCTGAGACAGTAGTCATCAGCAGGGCACAGCTACACAGTGCTTCTCAACCAATTAAGGTTTAAGCCTTAGACATATTTGAGTATATTTGGTACCAAAAACTTTACTAACTAGACTTTAAAAAATATACTTAAAAACTACATTTTATGATGAGTGTCAGGTTTTACATTTTGCTTTTTTTCATTGAAGAATCCAAACTGTTGTCTACTTATTATTATTATTATTATTAATGTTGTTGTTGTTGGCTTTGTTGTTGTTTTTTACTGGCTGCTATGTTCAAAGAATATGTAGCTGTTATGGTTAGGTTCAGTTCAGCTGAAACCACAATCGTAATTCTACAAATCTAGGAATATTTTAATAATAAAAACTACATTGCAGTTTAAATCGAAAGAGCATTGGTGCGTGTACACATTTTGTGCTTTTATAAAAGGCACTGTTTTAAAGCATTGACTCGTTCATTATACTTTACTATCTGACAATCTTACAATAGACTCAACTAAGTGGTTTCCTTAGAAGGGATAAAGTAGTAGTTTACATGCTCAAATATTTTTTTTCCACAGGAATAGGGCAGAAGGCTAATGACAGCTTAGCAAATATCTTTGACACCACCGGGCATGAAGATTATGAGTCCTGTCCTCAGGATGAGACAAGTGCCTTGGAGAAGGAGTATGTTCTTGAGAATGAGGAGGAGGAAGAATGTGAAGAACAGTATGAGGAAATGAAACAAGATGAACAGATGGAGGAAGATGGAGAGGAAGCACAGTTTATGGATGGTAAAGACTTTTTACACTTTTAAAGTAGTCCATTGCAACATTTCCTCATGTCTAAAACACTGGTGCTTTCATCTAGAGCAGGGGTGTCAAACTTACGGCCCACGGGCCAGATCAGGCTCGCAAACGGGTTTAATCCAGCCCGCGAGATGATTTGACCTTTAAATTAGCTGCAATTTTTCAATGAAAAATTTTTCAAGGAAAAAATTGGTGCAATTTCAAGAACACAATGCCTCAGTGATTGGAACTTAAACTTCGTCTCATATCTATCTACTATCTACTCAGTAGATAGTAGATAGACACCAATTTATTCCTCAGAATTTTCAACTAATTTGAAGTGTTTTGTAAAGAGCATTATTTGTGATGTGTTCAGAATGTGCTTGTACTATTTTGGACCAAAGTAAAACAAAGGAAACAAATCTGAAGTTGTCGTTATTTTTAAGTTACTATGCCATGATTTTACCGGTCTGGCCCACTTGGGAATAGATTTTCCTCCATATGGCCCCTGACCTAAAATGAGTTTGACACCCCTGATCTAGAGCAATGAAAGAGGTAACTAACATTACCTCTAAAGAATAGATTTTCAATGCCTTTCTGCATATTATTAGATTAAGCATTATTAGATGTGTTTGGATTACACTTACACTTACACAAATTGTTTCAGTGCCAGTATTACTATAGCTTTCCACACTATCTGGAACTGATTTTTGTGCAATAGATTCTGATACACTATATTGCCAAAAGTTTTGGGACACTCCTCCAAATCATTGAATTCAGGCGTTATAATCACTTCCATGGCCACAGGTGTATAAAATCAAGCACCTAGGCATACAGACTGCTTTCTACACACATTTGTGAAGGAATGGGTCGCTCTCAGGAGCTCAGTGAATTCGAGTGTAGTACCATGATAGGTTGGCACCTGTGAAATAAGTCCATTCGTGAAATTTCCTCACTATTAAATATTTCAGGGTCAACTGTTAGTGGTATTATAAACAAAGTGCAATGCAAAGCGTCAGATGCAGTGGTGTAAAGCACGCCGCAACTGGACTCTAGAGCAATGGAGACGTGTTCTCTGGAGTGACCAATCACGCTTCTCCGTCTGGCAATCTGATAGATGAGTCTGGTTTTGGTGGTGGTTGCCAGGAGAACGGCACTTGCCTGACCGCATTGTGCCAAGTGTAAAGTTTGGTGGAGGGGAATTATGGCGTGGGATTGTTTTTCAGGGGTTGGGCTTGGCCCCTTAGTTCCAGTGAAAGGAACTTTTAATGTGTCAGCATACGAAGACATTCTGGACAATTTCATGCTCCCATCTTTGTGGGAACAGTTTGGGGATGACCCCTTCCTGTTCCAACATGACTGCACACTAGTGCACAAAGCAAGGTCCATAAAGACATGGATGAGCGAGTTTGGTGTGGAGGAACTTGACTGGCCTGCACAGAGACCTGACCTCAACCCAATAGAACACCATTGGGATGAATTGGAGTGGAGACTGCGAGCCAGGCCTTCTCGTCCAGCATCAGTGCCTGACCTCACATATGCGCTTCTAGAGGAATGGTCAAAAATTCCCATAAACACACTCAAACCTTGTGGAAAGCTTTCCCAGAAGAGTTGAAGCTGTTACAGCTGCAAAAGGTAGGCCAACTCCATATTAAACCCTATGGATTAAGAATGGGATGTCATTAAATAACTTTCGCTCACTCTGATGCTTTCTGGAAAATTCCAGAAAATTCTTAAGCAATGGCTTCTTTCTATCAACCTGCCCATAGAGTATAGTTGTACACAGAGTTCTTGATATCTTTGACCGATGCACATTCATTCTAGACCCTGAAATCTCATCTCCTTCATAATGACTGGTAGTCTCTCTGTGCTTTCCTCACACGTCCCCTTGTTCTAATGCTGAGTTGTCTTGCTCTGATGCCTGGGTGGAAAGGAAGCAGCTTCCATTTCTATATAGTTGATTCAACAGTACTTAATGGGATTTCCAAACACTTTTCTGTATGTATTATATTATTTTTAGCATTTTCCTGTGCATCCCTATAGTCTCTATAATGTCTGTCATTCATTCATTTACTACCGCTCTCATTCTATCACAAGTTACAAATGTGATGAAGAATCCTATATATTTTATTTGCTTTACAGTCTAGTTGCAACATGTCCAAAGACAATTATTAATGTCATTGTCATTAATGTCAAATTATCACTTTATTTGTACACAGAAGAAGATCCCACTGGAGATCCTGCTCAGAGGTGAGATCTGATGTACTGTTCAGAAAAAGATGCATTGTTAACAAGGAATTTTACACGAATGCTTAATCACGCTGTGTTCTTCCTCAGTGCTAAGAACACGTCTGTTGCTTGTGTAGTTGTTGTACGCAAGAAAGCTGAACGAAGAAAACTTCATGGCCACACATGCAAAGAATGTGAGATTGTAAGTAATGTCTTTTCATCAAAATATTTATTCTCTCAAACTGCACCACATACAGCCTCTGTCAAAAGCTCTGGACCAGCAAGGCCAATTTTTTTGTTTTTGTTTTTGTTTATACAAACTTGGGTTTGGGATCAAGAGATAAATATGAGATGATGGATCAGAATTTCAGCTTTCATTTCCTACACCAAGATGCGATGACTGCGTAGAGCATGAACATCTTTGAGTGGCAGACCACCCATTTTTTAGGTGAGCAAAAGTATAGGAACCGATTACACTAAATAACACTTAACATTGTGTTGCATAGCCCTTCCTTGCAATAAGTGAATCAAGCTGGTGACCCACTGACATCAGCAAACTGTTGCATTAGTTTTTTGGTGATAGTTTTCAGGCTTGAACTACACTTTCTGTCAGCTGTTGTTTGTTTTGGGGAGTTGCTTCCTGCAGTTTTCTCTTCAGGATGTGAAATGCTGCTCACTTGGATTAAGGTTTGGTGATTGACTTGGCCGGTCTATAACCTTCTACTTGTTTTCCCTTTGAAGTCCTTTATTGTGTATTAGGTCATTGCCGTACTCTATGATGAAGCTCATCCCGGTTAAATTTAATGCACTTTTCTGTATTTAGCAGACAAAATGTTTCTGTGGACTTCTGAATTAACATTGCTGCTACCATCATTAGTTCCACCATCAATAAAGATTTCCTGAGCCAGTTCCTGAAGCAGCCTTGCATGAAAAAACCATGAGACTACCTCCAGCATGGGTTAAACATGGTTTGAGCTTCTGAGCTTTCTGATCCTTTCTTTCTGCACACTTTGGCCTTTTCACCACTTTGGTAGGCTAATTGTGGTTCTAAAATGTTTGTGGCTTATCGCTGTTATTTTTGTGTAAATTCCAATTTGGCCTCAAGGATCTTACAATGTTTTTGTCATCACATTCTGCTGTTTTCTTTGGTTGACCCATTCACTGTCTGGTTGTTAGTACACTAGCAATTTCTTTTTCAGGATATTCCAAATTGTTGTATTGTTTATGCCCAATGTTTGTGCTATGGCTCAGATTGTCCCACTTTTCTCAGTTTCTGAATGGCTTGCCTTTCTCCCAAAGAGAGCTTTCTGGTCTTCATATTGGTTTATCCTTTTTAAAAACAAATGCAGTTTTTACATGCAAAACCCATATATCTGGGTACAATATGTACAAATAAAATTGAATTGAATTTTCTTATACCTTGAAAAATACCACTTGAAAAATGGGTTCAAATAAAAGGTGCCATGTTCTAAGTTAACATACTTAGATGTAAATATCAGGAAATGAAAGCTAAAATTCTGATCCATCATCTCAAATGAAAGAACAGAAAAACAAAACCCATAGAATTGGCCTTGCTGTTCCATTAGTTTTGGAGGGGACTGTCTGTCACGTTCATTCAATCAAAAATAATGTCAAATTTCACACAATGTTAAATGTTTAGGATTCAGGATTCTTAAATGTCGCCAGATGACATCATTAATTCGAATGGCATCATGTGTTATTTAGTATTATGCAGACCTCCCTGAGGAAGAGCGGAGGAAGAAACTGACATCCTGCTCACGGCATCGCTTTCGGTACATTCCTCCTTCCACCCCAGAGAACTTCTGGGATGTGGGCTTCCCTTCTACACAGACCTGCATAGAGAGAGGTACTGTCTTTAACAGCTGGTCAGCATTGTAGTTTTTACTCCAGAATTTTTTAAAAATGAGTTTTTAAGTCAAACTCTAAATCACAATTATTGCTTAGTTCCATTAACAGAAGTTGCTAATAGAATATTTTCACTGTTTCACATGACATGAATATTTTGAGAATTTTGGCTTCTATTGTATCTATAATCCATTCTTTAAACGGTTATGTAAATACAGAGGTATACTTCCAGGTTGCAAAGAATTTGCTGATAGAAGTGTTTGTATATGAAGTATCAGATGTCTTCAACTCAAAGAAGAGAGAAAACACATATCCTACATATGGCTCATGCTGGCAGCACTGATTTTCTTGATGAATCTACAGCAAAAAAAAATTTCTAGGATAAATATTACTTTGTTCTGTTCATCCAACACAACTGTGATGCATTAAGTCAGCTCTAAAATTATTGATACGAATTACTTGGTAATTCACCTGATCTCTCACTGACGATATGAGTGAACTCTCAGCTTTAACTGAACCCATGATACCAGAATTTTAATTCAAATTCCAGTGTTAACAATTAAACAATATTTATAAATCAAATAAATATCAACATACACCTTTGGCCTCATTTATCAAGCTGGATATGAGAGGATTTATTTGTAAATTCATGCATTCTTTTCTTTCATTCATACACAAGAAGTGCTTTGACTGTTCATGAAAATTGCTAAATTTCGGAAAAATAAAGGAAATCCAATCTATCTGCGATCAATACATACATTTTGTGCATACAGCATGGGTTAAGTTTAGTCACATAGCATAATGTTTAAAGTGGAATTACAGTTTTGTAGCCTTACAGAAAAACACGTTTTTTATAGTGCGCTTTTTGAATGAATCGACACAGTTCAGTAATCACAATCGAGGCTTGTGTAATCTTGTAAATTCATTATATTTTTAACAGGATACATCAAAGAGGACAACGAGGCGGATCCACGTTTGAGGAGGAGGAGACCTTACCTTGCTACATTCTCACCAAAAGCTAAACCATCGTAGCAGCACCATATACACCATGGTAGAAACTCCTCATAGGGGATATTCATATCCTCTTCCATTTTTTGTGTACGGAACATGATGCTGCTCTTTAGCCTGTGGAAAGTACAATATTAATATTTTGTTATGGAAGCTAATTATTTTTACCTGATGTGTTTAATGTGTGATTACTGGTTGATTCCGGTTGTAAATATGAAAATTCTGCTTAAAAAATGTTGAAATAAATAAGAATAAAATAAATGAACACCTGTTTTTGATCCTTTTTTCATTTGATCAAGAACATAACAACAAGCAACATAACACACATTATGGAAAAGAACATAATTTGCTCTATTGAGATGTTTACAACTTCTCCACATATTTGACTTATTTTATATATATATATATATATATACAGTTGCAATCAGAAATATTCAACCCCCAAAAGATTTTAAGGTTTTGTCAATTAAAGTTTATTCAGAGAGCAACATTCTGCTATGGATGACTTCTTTATGAGTTGAGTGATAAATAAAATTAACACAGAAAATGCATGATGTAGCATTTGTGTGTAACAGGATATTTTGTTAAGTTAGCCATGTCACAATTATTGAACCCCTATATAATTTTGTTGTTTTTAAAGCTTTCTGACAGATTTTATGGCCTAAAGTGGAGTTGAAACATAATCAAGCCTTTGCCAACTCTATAATGATCCTTCATTTGCTTCAGCTGTGATGCATATATAAACCACACCCATAAAGGTATTCAAGGTGAGTTGCAATCATGGGAAAGATAAAGGAGCTTCCACAAAAGCTGAGAGAGAAGAGATTATGTCATCGTACCTGAAGGGCCTTGGGTATAAGAAGGTTTCCAAAAAATGTAACATTCCAGGGCACCATTGGGAGCATTATAAGGAAGTTATGAAACTTATGGAACAGCTGCAAACCTGTCTGGCTGTGGAAGAAAGCCCAAAATTTCATCAAGTGCCCGTACCAACTTAGTTGGGACAGTTAAGAAAAACCTCCGTGTGACTGCAAGACACCTACAGGATGACCTGATGAAGGCTGGTACAAGTGCTTTAGTGTCAACTAGAATATGCCAGGAGTAATTTGGATAAGACTACAGAGTTTTGGGAGTCAAACTGGAACTGTTTGGACATATGGACCAGCAGAATGTCTGGTGTGCAAATGGCCAGGTTTATGACCACAAGAATACCATCTCCATGGTCAAGCATGGAGGTGGTCATTGATGATGTGGGGCTGTTTTTCTGTGACAGGTACTGGGAATCTTGATTATCTACCTGGCATCATGGAGTCCAGAAATACCAGGCCATTTTAAAGAGGATCATTTAGATGTGAACAATGTGTTAACTTTTAAGATGTGTTTTTAATTTGCACATGTAGTGGAATATTAAATTAAGATGCTTCACAAGAAAATAGCTGCTCTGTAGTTATGCAGTATTATGGAAATGAATGCTAAACAATATTAGTCTAATCTATCTTTTAAAAAAAGTTGGAGATTTAAAAACGAGTTCTGGGGTAAAAGAATCATAGATTCATCATTAATTAATAGAATAAGCCTAATTTAGAGGCATTGGTGGCTCAGTGGTAGGTTTCTCGTGTACCATGCGAAAGGCCCGGGTTCGATTCCCAGCCAATGCCCAAACCCCAGCCACTGGATGCAGTGCCGGTCCCAAGCCTGGAAAAAATGGGAAGGTTGCGTCAGGAAGGGCATAAAACCTGTGCCAAATTGTTGTTGTCCTCTGTGGTGACCCCGAACAGGGAGTAGCTGAAAGCAACCTTTAATAGAATAAGCCTAATTTGAGAGAGAAAACACATTTCCCATATCCTCACACCACTCTCAGCCAGGATGAGCCTTGAACTTTTCTCTTTATTAATTAACATCCACCTGCTGCTCCTTACCTCATAATTTTGCTGCATAAATGTCCCACAGTTTATAACCCACAATATTTTATACATTTATATTTATATATATTATTTATATAAATAGTATTCACCATCCAATCCACACATTTTAGATTTGGCTCAAGATTTTTTCCCAAACTAGACACCCTTCCTGAGGCAACCCTCCGTTTTATCTGCGCTTGGGACTGTGTTAACCCCGCGATGGCAGGATTGTTTCCCTGCTCAGGAATCAAACCCAGGCCATGATGTTGAGAGTGCAGTATCCTTAGCTGCTGGACCACCAGGGAGTGAATAAGCACTATATTTGGTTTCTGCTTGGTTTCTGGGTTGCTCTCAAATAAGACTTGTTCCATTAATTATCAAACATTAAAAATTTAATACCTAATGTAAACCTCAGACTGCATAATTGTACAATCTGGCCTATAAAAATATCATAGATATCTACATCATAGATGTACACACACCCTCCAGGTTAATAGGAACACCTGTACATCTACTTATTTCTGCAGATATCCAATCAGCCAATCATGTTGCAGCAGGACAATACATAACATGATGCAGATGCAGGTCTTGAGCTTCAGTTAAAATTGAGCACTAATAATGTAAACAAACAAAAAAAAATCAAATGCCATGAACAATACACTCAGTATGTAATGTAATACTGAGTTCAGCTGAGAATATAAATTGTAAAGCGGCAATTGGGAATTGCTGAAAGAGGCAAGATCATACAATAATGCAATGGAATGATGAAATACTAACAAATAATAAACTAGTTTATAAACATGTCTGGTTTAGTTACAGTCATAAGCTTAATCTAATGCAAGTCAAATCTCTTTCATTATTACATCATGCAGTTATTAATATAAAATATATATCAAGATTTTTGACCCATTGGTTAATATTTTTAATTACAGTGTTTGGCCCGTGTAGATCATGCTCTCAGCATATTCATATTACAGTACAAAATTACATTTCAGGTCTGATCACAGATATGCAAATATACAAACACCAACATCTGGAAATTCTGTTCTCTGATATGAAATTCTCGATGCTCCTCTGAACAGTTATGATTGTCAGATCTTATATTGCATAATGTTATAAAGAAAAGAAAGATAAGGCAAGGTGCAGGAATGTGATTATGTAATGAAATTTCTTTTCAGCTCTCCAGAGCTTTGTTAGCGTGAATTGACAGCGCTTCACCAGCATGGTTTGTCAGGATGCTGTGAGGAGAAAAATGTAAAGGTTCATTTTATAGTACTCTGTGCTATTAAACTTCATGATCACAATAATGAATGAATCACAAAATGTTTTAATAATAATAAGGAATAATGCTGTCACCTCACCAGCATAATGTTAGGGGTCTGAGATCTGTGCTGAATATAAAAATGGACAAACCAGAAGCCAGTATCTGTAAATGATATGAGATAATATTTAATAATGCAAGACGCAACAAAAATGAATAAACCCTAGCACATTATTATTAAAATTGAAATTTTTTTTTTGGAAAATACCATATAGGCACCGTAGAGGTGTCAGTTTAATAAAGCTGAGGAATATGTAAAGGACATTAGACAGTGGAAGCTTATTAACTATGTCCTACTTATTTCTGATTTTCATGTGCAGCAGTAAAAGATCTTGGTGTGATTGTTGACTCCAGCCTTTCGTTTGAAGCTCATGTAGATAATATCACTAGGGTAGCCTTCTTTCATCTCAGAAATATTGCTAAGATAAGAAATATGAGGTCACTTCATGATGCAGAAATCCTAGTTTGTGCTTTTGTTACCTCTAGGTAAGATTATTGTAATGCCTTACTGTCTGGATGTTCCAGTAGGAGCATAACTACTGTAGAGCCAGAAGAAAGGATCACATCACTCCTATCTTGTCTTCACACCTATAAAACATTGTATGGTCTCGCACCACAGTACCTGAGCAAACTTTTTTTAATTTTTTATGATCTGCCACGCCTACTTTGATGAAAAGGTGCAGTCTATTTGTTGGTACCTCCAATTGTGAAGGCGTCAGCAGGGAGCAGAGCTTTTTCTTTCAAATCCCTGCAGTTATGGAACAGCCTTCTGATTAGTGTTTGGGATTCAGACACAGTCTCAGTGAAAACACATTTGTTTAGTCAAGCCTTTTATGAATATTTTTTCTTAGGTAAAGGAGCAGATCTGGAGGGATCATGAGCATCGAGTGTTTTGGTGAATTGGGATGTTTGGATGTTGTCGCACCCCAAGTACATGGGTTCACTCAGGTTTGTAGATAGTGGAGTGGCTGGACATTTGGTTGGAGTTTCATCACTTGAAGGCTGCTCACTGATGCTGAGGATGGCCCCACATGGACAGCCTGGAGATTCATCTGTGGATTTCTGTGAGTGGTACCATTTAGAAACTAAGGAGGCTTTTGACTCTAATTGCTACAAGTAGTTTTGCACTCAAGTCCCCATCAGTGAAGAGCTGATAACTTCAACAAGTTATAACTAGAAGGAATCTCCAGACTTATTTTTAACATGGTATTTTATGGATTTTGTTTATACCATCATGGCTCTGCATGGCTGACACATTGAGAAGTTAATCAACCAGATAAAAACCACATGTAAACCTTACATTTATTTAATTTTATACAACTGAGAGTGGAGGGTTAAGGGCTTTGCTCAAGGGCCCAGCAGTGGCAGCTTGGTGGTCCTGGGCTTTGAACTCACAATCTTCCAATCAGCAGTCCAACACCTTAACCACTGAGCTACCAATTCCCACCTTAATAACCTTACATCCTTAACTGCATTGAACAGCTTTTAGGAATGTTGGTTGCACACAAGGCCTTCTAACCCCACATTTGTCAACTTGCTTGTATTCTTGTGGCTGTTTGAGTGCAAATCTTCAAAGCCAGACTGCAAAATTGAGCGAAAAGCCTTAAAAATAGTAAATGCCGATAACGCAGCAAAAGGGGAACAAATGAATATTACTTCCCATGTTTTTTTTATTTTTTAATTGAATGTTTGATAATTAAGTGTCCACATGCTTTTGGCCATATGGTCTGTCATTCACACACAAATCACACAGCTTTAGTCTATATTCAGGCCCAGTACATTCAGATCTGTGGGCAAACACTGCAAATCAATCAACTGGCTTTGCAGGGTTCCATAAGAGTGTTTCTTGTTGTGTCCAGTATGTGCCCTGCAGTACTATTTAATGTATGGATGGATGGTTGACGGCCATCTGATCTTCAGACCCAGAGTCACATAGGAAAGGAGCACTGTTGGTTCAAAAGGTGGCCCAATGAGTGGATCATAATCATGAGATATATTCTGGGTAGATGCCAGGCCACACCCATGAACTGCCTGTGGGAAGTGGTAGCTCAGTGGTTAAGGCATCTGGCTAGTGATTGTAAGGCCCTAGAATCCTAGGACCACCAAGCTGCCAGGCCTGTCCTTAACCTTCAATTGCTCAGTTGTATAAATGAGAATGTAAGTCACTCTGCCAAATGCTGTTAATGTAAATGCCCCTCTATGACAATGCCACCAGGCCACAACTGATGAAATGCCCCTGAAATCCATCACCTGACTGGAATGCTACAGAACACCTTTTGGGACTCTTAAAAATAGACAGTAATGAAAGGAAAATCTCCAGCAAAGAAAAGGTAAAAAGTAAAGAATTTTGTTCTCCAAAAATTTCCATGCCAAGGGAGTTAAACAACATCATAAACAACAAAAAATTAGACAAACAAATGAAATGCCACCATGGAAGGATGTACCAGTCTTGCAGTTGCTTTTTATTGTATGGACATTAAACTGAAATCATTTGTAATATAGTAATACTTCCTAGCATTGTAGTAAAAGTAGACAGAGGTCTACAACTTCTTCCACTCTATACTGTATATAAAGAACTGCACATTAAGTATTATCCTTAAGGTTATTACTTTAGGAAACTGATGAGCTCCTGCAGCATTTCAGACATAAAATTTTTAACGTCTCAGGTTTCCTTATTGTCACTTGAGCGAAAGCTTTTTTGTAAAGTAATGCTGTATTATTCTATATTTCCATGCACACTACTAATGTCATCATTTTACATAATGTTGAAATGTCTGAGGGTGAATGTGAATAGATTTGTAGTGAAAATGTTAGATTTCTTCAAATGTTCTGTAAAAATCATTTAAATATGTCATTTATATAAGAATAATGTCTTCTAAAGAGGAAAAGAAAACATGCTAAAAAACCCTACTCATTTCTAACGAAGGAGTAGGAAAGAATATCTCTGACCTTGGCCAGGAACAGCCAGATGGAGCAGTGCACCAAAGAAAGTCCACTCTTCAACTTTACTGCTGCCAGCACCAGAAAAAAGCCAAGTATAGCACTGTTGGTAAAAATGGGTTTTTTAATATAGCCACAAGTTTTTAATTACATCTCTTTCTTACTACATGACTTAATATGTAGATATACAGCAACATCCCAAATTATTGCGCAATCTCTCATAAGAAATGATGCTTACTTCCCAATCTTACACAGCATCAGAAACACCATTTCAATCTAACCTCAAAGATTATTTGGAATATGTGGAAACCTCCTACCTGGCAAAACATCCACTGTGGAACTTGTAGGATGCACGGAAGGGAAAATCCAGAGCACCAAAAAGATCACCTAGGTAAAAAATTATCATTTGAAAATTCAATTTAATTTTATTTGTATATTGATTTTAACAATGGACATTGTCTCAGAGCAGCTTTACAGAAATATAAAAATTTAGTATAGAAATGACAAAGTTTAAAATGAACCATGGTGAGAAAAAACTTCCTGAGACGATATGAGGAAGAAACCTTGAGAGGAACCAGACCCCTATAACAACCGCTATTGGATATTAATGACAGTACACACTCTCCTAGCATAATATGCTGCAATAGAAAGCAATGTGTGATTACCTGTTGGATGCGCTGCAGTAGCCAACAGCAAGACGCTTGGGGAAAAAAAAGAAAAAGATGGATAAATTTTTAACAGCAAACTGATTCATCTGTAAAAATAAGTATGAGACAGTTTATTTACCTGACTGTGTAGTTGATTAACTGTTGCTCAAGATCACTGAAAAACAAATTAAAAAAATTTTTAACCAACAAACTCACAAACGTCGTTGACATTTGCCAAACACTGAAGACATTTTCGTTTAATATCAAAAGATGAATCTGTGACGATCGATCAGAATATCAGTTTTCATTTCCAGATATTTATTTTTTAAGTGAGCAAAAGTATTTGGAAAGACGTAAATAACACCTAATATTACCTATCGAGAACAGGTTTGAGAGTTTACAAGACACACTAACATGCCAAGAAGCGTGAACTTGAACCTGATGGAGTGAAAGAGTTTTGTTGCTTTCTGTTGAGTTGAGAAAGTATGCTGAAAATTGTGAAATAAATAAACGTGAGCTCAGTTAAAGCTCTACCCGTCTCTCGGGGTTCCACAGTTACATATCCCTTACCTGCAATAACTACATCAACCCGTAACCCACTGCCATCAACCTCAAGTTCTTTTCTGATTATTATTTTGTGATGCCTTTTCTGGCTTCTACTGCAGTTTCTTTTTGCTATTTGTGGATTGTGATATTTTTAACCCTGCCCTGTGGAGGTTTTAGGTGACGTCACTGTTGTTCAGAGGATTTTTCCTTCTATACAATGTCTGGTTACACCTGTGGTTTCTTTCTTTTTTAGCACATTTCAAATTGTTGTACTGGCTAAACCCTAATGGCTCAAATAGATTTCACGTCTTTTCTCAGCTTCGAAATGACTTCATTTTCTCCCATAGGCAGCTCTCTGGTCTACATGTTGGCTTATCTTTATATGACAAAAAATGTAGTCTCCACAGGCAAAACCCAGGGCTCAATCCTAGAGTAGACATTCAGAGCTATTAATACTTTAAACAGTCAGTCTAACAGGACTCACCCGCGCAACAAGAAACACCAGTCAGTCACATATTTAGATACTTTTGACACTTGAAAAATATGTTGTTTAAAAAAAGCTGCCATGTTTAACATCTAAGTTACATCTGTGTAAATATCAGTAGATGAAATTTTGTGACGAATTCGGTTGTATCATATTCAACTTCTGATCTCAAACTGAAATGTCTGCAGTGTATAGCAAAATCAGAATAACTGGCCTTCACATTTTAATACTGCATAAATATAAATGTTCATATTTCTTCATATTATTTAAAAACAACAGGTAAAAAAAACAAGAGTACCTGTTCACAGTAAATAACACAAATATCACAATAGCAAACATTTCAGTAAAATACAAAAAGATCAAAATAGCAAAACTGATCAAAACAGTAACCTGAGATGGCCAGACTTCGAATTCCTCTGGAACGCTTTGTATGACCCTGAAATAGCAAAAAAAAAAAACCCAACAACTTCATCATTACATTGCATTGTATTCCATTTTTTCCCCCATTGTCTGTACCGCTTATCCGACCTATTCTTGGGTCACGGGGTGGCATCTCCGGCATCACGCATCATCATGCAGGATACACCCTGGACGGAGTGCCAATCCATCGCAGGGCACACACACACCCTCATTCACTCACGCAATCACACACTACGGGCAATTTAGAGACTCCAATCAGCCTAGAAGCATGTCTTTGGACTGTGGGAGGAAACCCACCAAGCACGGGGAGAACATGCAAACTCCACACACACACAGTGAGCGGGAGCATGACTCGAACCCAGGACGCTGGAGGTGGGAGGCAAACATGCTAACCACTAAGCCACCGTGCCATTGTATTTACTGTTATTATTATTATTATTATTATTGTTATTGTTTAGTTATTGAATTATTATACAACACTTATTTTTAGTGCAATCATTTGATTACAGAAGCGATGCTCTAAGAGTGCTGATATTTAGTATAACTGCACGAGTACACTTGTCTGTATTCGCTACATATTAAAACAATTACTACATTTACTACAGCCTGTCAGTCACTCTGCACAAAGCTTGGCAACATGTTTCGCTCTATCCAGCTGTGGGAAATAGTAAGAAAGTTGCTTCTGGAAACAATTTTTGTTGATGGAGCAAAAATACTTGGAAACAAAATACTTGATCATAATATGGCTGTCGTGTACGTTGCTCAATATTAGTTACAAAGCAATTTAAACACAACAGTTATATATTTAATGTTAGATTAAAGAAATATCACACTCGCGACAACGAGGTTGAACATCAGCACCGCTGTGATTACCTGTGGCCAAATTCTCGCCAGGTTGATATTCACACTTGCACTCTCGCTCGTGTGATAGTGCTTATTTATAGGATATAATATATAGAAGATTTGCAAATCGATTTTATAGCAACCGACATATCACACCTCTTGACATGTGCCACTGTAACAAGATAATCAATGTTATTCTCTTCACCTGTCAATGGTACTAATGTTATGGCTGATTGGAGTACGGAGGAAATCATCATTAAGAACTAATATTCAAGATTTCATAACTGTTATCACTGCAAAATTAAATAAACATACTCACCAACACAGCAAAAGTGGATGACAGACCAGACATAACCGTTTAGTCCAAACTGAAACAAAATGGAGTCATTAAGCAAACAGAGGACAACCAAACTGACATCACTGATGGATAAAGCTCAGCATAAGCAAATGTGGTATTATTTTTGTATTATACTCTGTTTAATGAATAATTTGGCTACCAAAAAATAATTTGGCTATCCAGTACAAATCTGACCTACTTTGGCCCTCTTCATCAAAATATTAACAACACATCTAGCTGTAAATATAAATGATGTAAATAATTCCTGTTAACTTGCAGAACAATCAGTTGATGTTTATCAGAAAAGGGTTATAAAATAAAAAATCAGGACGTTCTGAGGGAAATATAACCATCATTTCACTTTATAATAGACATGACACTCATTTTAAACTGTTCCTAACAGAAATGTGCATCAAAAAACCTCGTTTTAAACTGGACACACTCGGCATTGTGTACACTTTAATAAACGAATATTAGGATTATATGTATTTCTTTCAGAATCTTTTTTTCTATGAGGTCCAAAAATCTGGTGTAGTTTGAAGATTTCATTTCATTCACAATCATTAACAATATTTTAAAAATGTGAATTGATTTTGTCTGGGTTGTTTTGTGTGTATAAAAAACAAGTTATTTTACCTGATGATTATGAAGTGCAAGAGTAATAGCTGACATCAACATCAGGTTTTCACTTGAAATAATTAGACATCAAAATTACTTGACGAGAAATGCAAATAAATTCATCTTTACAGTAAGAAATAGTGCCCACATTCAGTTACATTTTATTTGTATAGCACTTTAAACAAGGGACATTGGCTATCACGTGTATCTGCTAATAAAAATATACATTGCTTTATAAATTCCAGAAATTTAGGGCTGGAGATCGGTTATAATTTTTTCCCTTTCTATTTTTTCTGTACTTAAAAATACTAAGAGCTAACTAACATGTGATGGTGTACATGTGATACAGCAAATGTCTGTATTTTTACTGCACCCTGCTATTACTTATGTAACAAAAGTTCTCCATTCCTGAATATATTTGAATAAAATGAATCCCTACCTGAATGTCTTCATCCATGATGACCTCTTTATAAAGAAAAACAGAAAATAATCATTTTTAAAAACCCTCAGAACTGAGATAATTTAAACGTATATCTACCTGGATATTTAGAGAGAGAGAGAGAGAGAGAGAGAGAGAGAGAGAGAGAGAGAGAGAGAGAGAGAGAGAGAGAGATAGATAGATAGATAGAGAACACTAAACAAAAACATTATGAAAGTGAGAATTGGATGGTTAAGTATATAATAATTCATGCGTGTATTAGTATTAACAGTGTAACAGTACATTGTAATCTACGGAAAAAGTTATTTTTGTGCTCCTCACCTCTTTTTGAGTGAATCGAACAAGAACGGAGAAGACCACTTCTGACACATTTTGCAACACAAAAAAGAAGGGGATAGGCTAGCCACAAAACAAGCAAACAAATCAGTAAAAAAAGAAAGAAAGAATGTGAGGCACCAAGGTCATTATACATTTATTATCTGTTCAGAAATTTCAGACATACCAGAATGGACAAGGCTTTGGATCCACTGTATATGTTCCCTAAAAACAGGACTGATGCTGGAAGCCAGGACACTGCTGCAGATCTAGTCATTTTAATAAGGGATCATTAATATCTGCTGTAATTGTGTGAAGACTTAACTCACAGCAAAATAAAGCAGGCCTCATTTATCAACCTTGATGAAGAAAAAAGATTTTATTCAGAGATTATTCATATGAGAATTCACAGAAAAAAAACTTTTATTTTTGGACTCATTTGGATCCTGCTTGTGCTCCTGGTTGGGTCTAAATTTACAAATTAGATGACTAACCTTGTTTGATCAGGTTCAAATCATATTATTTGAGAAGCAGTTTTTAAAGTATACAGATTATGCGTCTAAGTTTAAATTGTTTATTTATTTAAATTAAGACACAATGGCATTCTCCATTTTCTGCTCTGTGAAATGGCCTTTTATGAGCTTGTGTTGTCAGCTATTCCACATATTTACAGGTGACTGGCATTCAATAATATATGCAAGTGCATAGAAAGAAAATCAGTTTTTCTGAAACTTGCAAATTCAAGAGAAATGTTTTGTTTTGTTCATGTTGGTCTATGCAAACTTCTATGCACAACTTTACTAAAAGATTGATGAATGAGACCTAATTATTCGAATTATATTATAAGATATTATGGCATTTTTCTTGGCTGGTTTGGACTGAGAAAGACTATACTGGTAACGTGCGATGCCAGATGTCCCAAGCTACAAAATTACACATCTGCCAGCTTTATTCCAACCACAGGAAATAATTATTTCATGCTCATACAGCGTCTTTCCCCACAGTTAATCCTGAGTGAAACTACATCTACATCTACATGATTTGATCATTATATGATATATTACCTGGGAAAGCTTTTTATTTCAACCCATCCCAGTTTCCCAGTCACCAAAAGCAGAAGAGCTCCAATGCAGGTTTGCCACCTGGTAGTCAGAGTATAACAGATAAAGCCAAAGAATAAAGTAAATTAGAGAATTTTCATGGGTGTCTTCAAGAGCAGGATGTTTTAAATTATTATTTTGGTAGTAAAAAGAGAAATCAAGAATATGTGAATAACAGAGATAATGAAGCTCAGATCTGCTGCATAAGGATGCTATTAAAGCAACTTCTCAGACTTACCCCTGGAAAAGGGTGGGATATGTAAACTTCAAGACAGAAAGTACATACTGCAAAAAGGAAATACATGTTTTAGCATTTAATGCATTTTCTGCACAAAGAGACATACAAAATACTATAATGACACGATTACACATAATGCAGTTTATGAAAGAGAATGTCTCAGCCAATCAGATTGTGTTATGATTACAGTATTATCAATGTTTTTCACCTTATTTGTGAAACAGGATCCCACGAAAAAAATGCAAAACAAAAGGCCTGGAGTGACTCGTGCTACATTCATGGGTCAGAAATCCTTTTTTTGTAAGTAATTAAAAAAAAAATATAAGAGCTAAAAAGAATATGTAATGAATGTCCATTAGAATCCGAACTTTACCGCGGTCAGCTTTCCACGTACAGCTTTGATAAATAACTACTTCCGGTGTAACAGTCGGCGCTTGGGTACGTTGTTGTAACCACGAAGACATTTATTCTGGGCTTATTGGTCAACGATGAATAAATAATTAAATATTCTGGCAAAAAAAATTTTTTTTTATTATTATGAAATGTATAAATACCATACTCTGTGAAATACATTAAAGTTTTTAATTACAAAGCACGTAGAAGTACTTTTATTTTGAAGAGTTTTTTTTTAATACCGGCTGTCAGTGTTACTCAGCCGCATCTCGAGCTGGAACTCAACAGAAAGCAGTGAGTGAGTGAGGTCTGCTCGTTTAGTGTCAGCTTTTCACTTCAGGTTTTAATATACAGCCGAATCGGGAGAACTCTATTTGTGTGTTGATAAACTAGCATAAGCTTTTTATCACCTGTTAATTAAGTAATTTATTCGAGTTTTCTTCAGTTTGCCCAGTACGCGTATCTCCTTCGGGCCGTGAAGCTGCCGTTATGGATCAGGTTGAGGTAGTCTCTAAAGAAGTAAAGGTGAGTCTTCCTCATTACAAAGCTGATACAGTGACCTAAGAAAGAGCCTGTGTTTATGTTCGTCTTTATGTTAGTGCTAGTGTTGGTGTTAATTAGCTGATTTAGATAGCAATGAGGTGTGAAAGCCCAGCAGGCCTACCCCTCGGGAACACACTAACTAGCCCTAGTTGTTATGACGTACTGTTTTGACATCGTGTTTGTTTTGGTAATATTTGATTTTAATGGGGGTTTTTTTCTTTTGGTGTTAAACATTAGGGTTAAGGTATTGTGAAGGTATTAGGTAAACATTTCTTTTAACACACTATGACATGTTCAGTGAAAGGTTTGGAAATGAGCGAACTCGTCATGTCCTACTGCTCTACCTTGTATTATTATTATTATTATTATTATTATTATTATTATTATTATTATTATATTTTCTAAGTTGTTCTTTCCGCCCTAATTGTCATCCCATGAGGGATTCATTAAAATATATTGACTTGTTTGGACTTTGACCAACAGTGACAGCATGACGTCATCGCCAAGCCCAGTGTTGTGCTGTGAAAAGCAGCCGCGTCACGAGAACGCGCATTAAAAAAAAGTGAGAGATAAACGTACATTTAAAGATAAAGGTACAAATAATAACCTCAGGACTTTTATTCACAAGTGATAAATCAACTCGTATTTTCGTTTCGTTGTTACTATGAGTAACAAACTACACAAATCAACAGGGTTCTCATCCCACGTCACTTTCTGTTCAAATGTGATAATCCAGATATAATTAGAAAGGGTAGATTAGCACCAGGGTAAGGACTAGGAAACCAAGAGACTGACACTTTTTCTGTACTTTTTTTTTCACCCCTAGTTCAAACTTGCACCAAATATTGTGTTTGAAACTTTTGAAAAGAATATTTGTCCTTTGAACAATACAACTTAAATATAATAACACGGCACACATGCTAATCTGAAAAATATTTTCTTAGCTCACCTAATTGTCTAAATGACACCTTACTGTAGTGACGACGTCCTCCTCCCAAATTTGTAGTTTACTCTTACCTTGTTGTTTTTCTAAGGATTTTGGGGAATTGTTTCAATTTTGTTCTTTAGGGGTACAACCAGTTAAAATAGAAACATCTAAACAATATGTCTGCCACCCATCTAATCTGTCGCCTCTAATAAAGATTGGAGACGAGTTTACTCAGACAGCTGTAATGAACAATTGCCTGCATACAAAACCGAAAAAACAAACAAAATCTGAGGTCATGTGCACAGTTTGGGCTGAGGTCATTTGAGGTCAGTTTACTATTTCTCAAAGACCACAAGGTTGAAATTTTGTAGACTGCATTAAGTTACTATTGAGCCATCGACATGATTCATAATGGTTCAGGTAGAGACTTTCTAGTACCTCATGCAGTCCCACTAACATTGGACATTGGGGGATGCACAGAAACAAGCATGTCCATTGGAAAATAAGTGGTAGAAAGTAATGCCTTTGCTTGGCAGATTCACAGAGGGTGCAGGTTATATAAGATGTTTTTCAGGAACAATAAGTCCTAATTAGTAAACTCATGGCCGTCATCGGCCAATCAGATTTCAGCAGGCATCTGACAGCATTACCACTGAGCTGTTGTCTCAATACTTGAGTGGTAGGTTTAGGAAGGGTGACACTAGTATTTAATTTAATCTCATTATAGCTGGCCACTGTAGGCTGCTGGTCCTGTCCTTGCACACAAAAACAAGCATATATTTTGGGTCAGACTTTTGTCCCATGTAGACTAATTGGTATGAAAATACTCCAGTGTGAAACTAAATGTTTATTAAAACATACAGTTCAATCAATCCACGTATGCCATCTCTCTCTCTCTCTCTCTCTCTCTCTCTCTCTCTTTCTCTTTCTCTCTCTTTCTCTCTCTCTCTCTCGTTTTTTCCCTTATAAGAACCCATGGGGTACTGTAAATGTGGCAGCAGCCACTTGTTCCCTGACAGATGTGATGAGTGAACAGCTGGCCAAGCAGCTACACGAGGAATGCAACTCCTTCCTGAACTGTCCTGAGTGAGTCTAAGTACTGTAGGGCTTTTATTCTTCTACAGAGCCTAACATAGGGCCTTATTTATCAGTCTGTTAGGACAGTTGTGTTTAAAAGTGTAAACCAATCCAATAATCAAATATTTTTGATAGTTCTGGAAACTTCTGGCATACATATGTTGAGCACAGGTGAAGTCAGACAGCTCATTTGCCTAAAGTCTTACCCACCAAAGTCCGTAAAAGGACAAAGGGGTGAAAACATGGATGTTGAGAGAAAAGGCTTACAGCTGGGCAGACAGACCGTCCTGTCTTCTGTTTTTATGGCGACATGCCGTAAATGAACGACTAGTTTTATTTATTCTGTTTAATGAATTTTGCTCAATAACACTCTGTGACAATAAGATAAAAAGATTTGCTTTCATAAAACTTTCAGAAGAGCGAACAAATATGAAGAAGTCTGTTGTATCCAGTCTGATAAATGAGGCCCATTGATGCCAATCTTGAGTCCTGTAATATTGGTAAAATCAGTTAGAACACTTAAAGCTAAGTCAGAAATGTTTTATGGAAAATTTCTTAATGGTTGAGTTTTGTTCTTTTCAGTGACTTGGACCCTGCTAGTATACAGCAGGATTCAGATACATCCAGTGACCTGATGTTGGCTCAGATGCTTCAGATGGAGTTTGATAGGGAGTTTGACACACAGTTGCGCAGAGAAGAAAAGAAATTCAATGGAGAGAGCAAAGGTAAATAGTCTTTCCTCACAAAAACCTACATGTTTTTCATGCCTTTCATATTCTGTGTGAAAAGAGTTTCTCTGATTTTGAGAATGAATTGAGCCTTTTTTCAGTTGTCTGTTTGGGGAAAAATGTCCTTCATTACAACCTACAGTTAGGTCCATATGTATTTGGACACTGAGACAAGTTTTGTTATTTTAGCTGTTTACCAAAACATATTCAAAATACAGTTATATAATTAATATGGGTTTAAAGTGCAGACTCTCTGCTGTAATTTGAGGGTATTCACATCAAAATTGGGAGAAGGGTTTAGGAATTACAGCTCCTTAATATATAGCCGTGTCTTTTTCAAAGGACCAAGAGTAATTGGACAATTGCCTCAAAAGCTATTTCATGGGCTGTTGCCTCGTTAATCCATCATCAATTGAGCAGATAAAGGTCTGGAATTGATTCCAGGTGTGGCATTTCTGTTTGGAAGCTGTTGCTGTGAATCCCAGCATGCGGTCGAAAGAACTCTCAATGGAAGTGAAACAGACCATCATTAGGTTGAAAAAAACAGAAGAAATCCATCAGAGAGATAGCAGTAATGTTAGAAGTGGGCAAATCAACAGTTTGGTACATTCTGAGAAAAAAAGATTGCACTGGTGAGCTCGGGAACTTAAAGGCCTGGACGTCCATGGAAGACAACAGTGGTGGATGATCTCAGGATCCTTTCCATGGTGAAGAAACACCCCTTCACAACATCCACCGAAGTGAAGAACACTCTGCAGGCAGTAGGTGTATCAGTATCTATGTCTACCATAAAGAGAAGACTTCATGAGAGCAAATACAGAGGGTTCACCACAAGGTGCAAACCATTAATCAGCCCCAAAAAAAGGCAAGATTAGACTTTGCCAAAAAAAACATCTAAAGAAGCCCAGTACTGGAACAGCATTCTTTGGACAGATCAACCTGTACCAGAATCAAACCTGTATCAAACTAAGATCTACCTGTACCAGTATGATGTGGGGGGGGGAAGAAAGTATGGAGAAGGCTTGGCAGTGTGATGGCATGGGCATGCATGGCTGCCAGTGGCATGGGCCACTCGTGTTTGTTGATGTGACAGCAGACAGAAGCGGCCGGATAAATTCTAAGGTATATAAGGATATACTTTCTGCTCAGATTCAGCCAAATGCTGCAAAGTTGATTGGATGGCACTTCACAGTGTAGATGGACAATGACCCAAAACATACTGCAAAAGCAACCCAGGAGTTTTTTTAAAGCAAAGAAGTGGAATATTCTGCAATGGCCAAGTCAATCACCAGATCTCAACCCAATCGAGTATGCATTTCACTTGCTTAAGACAAAACTTAAGGGAGAAAGACCCACAAACAAGTAACAACTGAAGACAGCTGCAGTAAAGGCCTGGCAAAGCATCACAAAGGAGGAAACCCAGTGTTTGGGGATGTCTATGGGTTCAAGACTTCAGGCAGTCATTGCCTCTGATGGATTCTCAACAAAGTATAAAAAAAGGAACATTTTATTTACAGTAATGTTAATTTGTATCAAGGGGAAGGTGTAAAGGACAGTGGTGAGAGCGGCCATGCTGTATGGTTTAGAGACAGTGTCACTGAGGAAGAGACAGGAGTCAGAGCTAGAGGTAGCAGAGCTGAAGATGTTGAGGTTCTCTTTGTGAGTGACAAGATTGGACAGGATTAGGAACGAGTACATCAGAGGGACAGCTCATGTTGGACATATGGGGGACAAAGTTAGGGAGACCAAATTAAGATGGTTTGTACATGTTCAGAGGAGGGAGAGTGAGTATATTGGTAGGAGAATGTTGGACATGGAGCTGCCAGGCAGGAGGCAAAGAGGAAGGCCAAAGAGGCGGTATATGGATGGAATTAATGAGGATAGGAAGCTAGTGGGTGCAAGTGTTGAGGATGCAGAAGATGGGGATAGGTAGAGAGGGATGATTCGCTGTGGCGACCCCTGAAGGGAAAAGCTGAAAGAAGAAGAACGTTAATTTGTCCAATTACTTTTGAGCCCCTGAAATGAGGTAACTCTGTATTAAAATGGTTGCAATTCCTAAATGTTTCATAGGACATTTTTGTTTCCCCCTCTAATTAAACCTGAAAGTCTGCCCTTCAACTGCATCTCAGTTGTTTAATTTCAAATCCAATGTGATGGCATGCATAGCCCAAATCATGAAGATTGTGTCACTGTCCAAATATTTCTGGGCCTAACTGTATTTTCTAGCACAGTGTTGTGAAGTACTCAAGTTCATGAATTATTGGTCTTGTCTAGTGTCAATTTCCTTTGAAAACTACCGCATGGTTCATCCATTTGAGGATAGTGACAGCTCTGATGATGGAGTTGATTGGCAGGACACACGCCATGACCCTTATCGCCTTGGTGAGTGTTTCGTTTTCATTTTCTTTCTTTTTTTTAATTTTAATATATTTCATTTGTTCTACCATCTGACCAATATTGCAATCTGCATGAGACAAGTAAAGAGCAAGGTCAAAGAGCTGGGTCAGATAAAATTGTTTGTCATCTTTATTGTACCAGTTTGTAATGTATCAGAATCAATACTGAACAGATCTTTTCAGTACCTATTGCACTTTTCAGTGTTGGAGAGAGTCTGAGATGACACTGTACTGTCAATTTTGGGAAAATGAACCCCACATGGCCCTGATATTATGTTTGATTAACAGAAAAGCCAACCACTACACCAAAGAAGGGTTTTGCAGGAAAAGGCAAGAACATTACCACGAAACATGACGAGGAGGTCTGCGGAAGGAAAAACACTGCACGCATGGATAATGTAAGTTAGTTTAAGCTTACCATATTTAGAAAATTCAGAATGGGACACGAGTATTTTTCTTGGATGCTCAAACCTACACAGATCAGCCATAACATTAAAACCTGGCTAATACTGTGTAAGCGCCTCTCGTGCTGCTCTGAGCCACTGAGGCATGGCACCTTTTTCCATTGCTCAGAGGTCCAGTTCTGATGTGTCCAGTCCAACTCCATGTGACTATAAACTGTTGAAGAAAGGACATTATTTACATTTACATTATTTAGTGTCCAGTGTCCCCCAAATGAGGATGAGGTTCCCTTCTGAGTCTGGTTCCTCTCAAGGTTTCTTCCTCATATCATCTCAGGGAGTTTTTCCTTGCTACAGTTGCCTCAGTCTTGCACATTAGAGATAAATGTTAGGGATAAATAGTAACTGAATTTTAAACTTTATAATTTTTTAATTCTATGTTTCTATACTTCTGTAAAGATGCTTTAAGACAATATCTATTATTAAAAGCGCTAAACAAATAAATCGAATTGAATTAATGCTCGTCCTCATTGTAGCCACTTTTGCCAGTGGCCATGGGTCAGCGTGGCCACTTTGAGCCTTCTGTGCCTACGCACCCCCTTACACAGCAAACTGAGATGCACTGCATGTTTTAACACTTCTATAGTAGCCAGCATTTTCAGCGGTTTGTGCAACAGTAGCTTTTATGTTTGATCAGACCAGACAGGCTAGTCGTCACTCCCCATATGCATTAAAGATCTTTAGTCTCTCATGACCCTGTTGGCAGTTCACAAATTGCATTTCCTTGGACATCAATGCCATTCACTTCCCAGCTCAGTGGTTTCAATGTTCTAGCTGATCAATGTATGCTAAGCACATGTTGCCTGCTTTTTCTAATTTTTAATAAGAATTCTGGTTGTATATCCATTAATTGGGTATTATATTTATTTTCTTTTTCTGGTTTTCTTCTTTCCTCTGCCTATAGTATTCCTTCTCAAATGTCCCCTGTTTGGTTTATGTTGCAGTTTGCTCCAGAGGTACATGTTGGTGATGGGATAAGCATGGACCTGAAGTTGTCAAATCATGTGTACAATGCTCTGAAAAGACATTGTCAAACTGAGCAGAGACGCAGTGCCAGACTTCATGAGAAAAAGGAGCACTCAACTGCTGTGAGTCCTATACAGTAATGCAGAGTGTATTCAGAAAGGTTATCACTACTCATCAGATATTTGCACCATTATATGATATATATTTACACTTTATTGTGTCCCAATTTCAAATATTTCTTGCCTATGCCCCATGTACGGTGTTTTGTTCATGCCAAAAGTATGACAGCACTCCCATATGTGGGCCATCCCCAAACTTTTCTCAAAGTTTCCTGAGGCAAGTGTCTAATGTTCATATGCTTAAAATTTCCCTTCACTGGAACTCGACAGCAAAGGGATTAAAAAAAAAAATCTAAAATAGGATGTTCGAAAAAGCACAGATGGGTGTGATTTGGTCAGGTGCTCACATCATTTATGACACAAATGAAAAATCAGGAAGTTTTAAAGATAATTGATAAACATTAATAATGGATAAAAATGAGACCAAAGACAGAAATATGTTGCCATAAGGGTACTATTAACATTTTAATTGTTTCCATCGACAGGAGCAAGCGGTGGACTCCAAGACCAGATTGCTCATGTACAAAATGGTGAATGCAGGAATCCTGGAGAACATTAATGGATGCATCAGCACAGGGAAAGAGTCTGTGGTGTTTCATGCAGATGGAGGGAGGTGAGTTCAGGCTCTGTCTGTGAAGTATCCAGTTTCCTAAACTACAGCCCAATCTAAGACTCAGAGAAATTCACAATTTCCTCTTTTGTTTCAGTCATTTATTTTACAAATTAATAATAGAATCATTAAAGATGGATGCTGTGCTAGTATTTAGAAATTTTCCTGGAAACCACATTTCGATAAGCCACATATAAATGAATAGAGTAATTTTCTTTTCACTATTCTGTGGTAGCTTAGTGGTTAAGGTGTTGGAGTACTGGTCGGAAGATTGTGAGTTTGAACAGTAACCAGCTTTCCTGTTAGAGGTAGCATATGATTTTTAAAAAGCAGTGTAATGTAAAACTCCCTAATGACACTTTCTTCTCTTTTTTTCTTTGTTGAATAAAATGTATTCTGCTGGATTTTCTTCACTTGGTCATGTTTTGTAATTTAATTACAGAAATTTACAAAATGCTAGTGGCAAATGCTCAAAAGAAGCTTCATATCTGTAAAAATGATTGTTGTTATGCTGCTCAAAATTGTCTCTTAGCTTTGAGGAGATGCAAATTCCAGAGGAGTGTGTTCTCAAGGTCTTCAAGACTACGTTGAATGAATTCAAGAACCGGGACAAATACATTAAGGATGATTACCGCTTTAAAGACCGTTTCAGTAAGCTGAATCCTCGAAAGATCATTCATCTGTGGGCTGAAAAGGAGATGCATAACCTGACCAGGTGAGACTCCAGCACTCTTTTACACAAATAATCAAATCTCCACTGTGACTAATTTTGAGTATTATATCTCTTACTGTCCTGAAATATCAATTTAATATTGTTGTTCGGTATAACTTACTGATTTAGCTGTGGGGGGCACAGTGGCTTGGTGGTTAGCATGTTTGCCTCACACCTCCAGGGTTGGGGGTTCATTTCTCGCCTCCACCGTGTGTGTGTGTGTGTGTGTGTGTGTGTGTGTGTGTGTGTGTGTGGAGTTTGCATGTTCTCCCCATGCCTCCGGGGTTTCCGCCGGGTACTCCGGTTTCCTCCCCCGGTCCAAAGACATGCATTGTAGGTTGATTGGCATCTCTACATTGTCCGTAGCGTGTGAATGAGTGTGTGTGTGTGCCCTGCGATGGGTTGGCACTCCGTCCAGGGTGTATCCTGCCTTGATGCCCGATGATGCCTGAGATAGGCACAGTCTCCCCGTGACCCGAGAATAGATCAGATAAGCGGTACAGACAATGGAATGGAATGTTTTAGCTGTTTTACAACTAAATGCACACTTTAAGATTTAATTTAAAGGATGCCATACAGCCCAACCCTGTTTATGTTGTTGTTGTTTTTTAAAAACTAGGATAAACTAGGATGATAAATGACCACCCGAATCCACTGGAACCCATGACATGACCAGAGTCTTTGTTTCTTTCTTGTCCATGGTCTTCCAGGCATTTACTGCAGCTGTCTTTAGTTCATGCTTTTTCTTGGGGTGTTTTGTCTTACGTTTTGCATTCAGTAATTGAAATGCATGCTTAATTAGATTCAGGTCAGGTGATTGACTTGGCCATTGCAGAGCATTCCACTTCTTTGCCTCAAAACGTCTTTGTAATGCTTTTGGCTGATTCTGAGCAGATAATACTGTATAGCCCTTTACACATCAGAGTTCAACCTTCAGCTTTTGTGATTGGCTGCATGAATAAATACTAGGGAACCAGCTCCACTGCCAGTCATTACATTTCCATGCTATAAGATGAGGTGGTGTGCTTCAGATCATGATATTTTTGGTTAAATCTAATCTGGTCTTCCAATGAGGGGAATAACACACCTGGCCATGGAAGAGCTAAGCAGCCATTAAAAGAAGTACATTAAGCCCATTTGGTCCATTAAAAGAAGAGGGTGTTGCATCTAAAAAGTGTTGCAATTCCAACACCGTTCGTTCTAATTAAATGTAAATGTAATAAATTCAAAATAAAATCAAATTAAATAAGATGTAATGTACTGCGTAGACACCTAAAATTACAGTAGCTTCATCAATGTACATAATATTTACGGACCTGACTGTCTTTCTTTTGTATACGTACACAGGATGAAGAAAGCTGGGATTCCCTGCCCAGAAGTGGTTATTCTAAAGAAGCATATTCTTGTGATGTCTTTTATTGGTAAGAACCAAGTGCCAGCTCCTAAACTAAAAGATGCCTTGCTGACTTCTGAGGACCTGAAGAAGGCATATTACCAAGTACTACAGGTACATTTTATTTTGTTGCCAGTTTCCAATTTACTACACACACACACACACACTTATTACCTAGGAAAAAATGTGCTCGTAGGGCACTGTAGTTAACTTGACCTTCTGTTTCTTCATAGATGATGAAGCAGCTGTTTCAAAAGTGTAACCTTGTTCATGCTGACCTGAGTGAATATAATATGCTGTGGCATGATGGACAGGTGGGATACACTTTCTAAAGTCATTTTCAAATTCTATAAGTTTTTAAATGCTTTTTTTTTAATGATTTTAAATGATTATTAGTTTATTTCTTTTGTAGGTATGGTTAATTGATGTGAGCCAGTCTGTTGAACCTGCTCACCCTCATAGTCTGGAGTTTCTGTTCCGGGACTGCAGGAACGTATCCACAGTAAGTGTCTCCCTACAAAAATGTTACAGTTTTTATTTCTACATATTCACAATACCTGGGTAAATTGCACTGAATAATTTATTCACATGCATTTTCTTCTCATTAAAGTTTTTTCAGAAAGCTGGAGTAACAGAAGCTATGAATGTGTATGATCTGTTTAACACTGTGTCTGAACTAAATATCACCAGTGACAATGAGGCAGATTTCTTAGCCCAGGTAAGTGTGTAATGCTTTAACATGAGTTTTACTAAAAAAAACTCAACTACTATAGTCTTGCTTTGATCGCATACTACATAGGATTTAACATTATGGAGTTGTAATCTCTGCTGCTTAGACATTTCTGTATGTTCATGAGAAGTATCATAATGCTTGAGTGTTTTTGGGTGTGTGGGTGGCCATCAGGATATGTTTGCTTTTATCCTTACAGATTCAGGAAATGGAGAAGATGAATGAAGACCATGTCCAAAAGCGATGCAAGAAAGCCTGTACCAATACTTGTGAAGATGGCCCACCTCTTTTAAATGAGGATGATTAACAAGATGATCATCTAGAAAATGAAGGTCAACTCACTAGTCGAGAGGGTGAAATGGGAGGATGTTTGAGTGCGTTCCACAGCATTTTCCGCTGACTTGGGCATCTGAAACACCCAACCTTACTCGCCTTCTTTTGATGGATGGCTTCAAATTACAAGTAAATGGTGTATTAATACATCAGCTATATTAGTACAATGCAGCAACAGATCTGTCATTTGAGCACAACCGGTCATTGATCGGTGTTGCAGAATGAGCTAATGATTGGACAGAATGACGTGCGTATAACTAAATTGGTTAAATATGGCAAGGAGTCATATTTCTCTCTCCACATAAAATATTAGTTAGCATGTATTGAATGCTTATCTAAAGCATTTGGTCTGTGCTAACCATGCTTGATGTGTTGGTGTATTTTGATTGTGGATTTATTTTGATGTTGCTGTGCCCTGGCTTTGTGATGTTTTAAAATGAATAAAGGTTGAAACTGGAAATTGGCAATCAAATATTTAAACTACTTAAACTTCTTGTTACTAGAAGATTATCATCTACGGCCTCTGTTATCTGTTATGGCATAAAGAAGATTTAGGAAACTCTCCAGCCAACTGTCTTGATTTATTTCTCAAAGCTGCTTAGAAATTGGGAGGAAAAAACCATTTGTGTTGACTACATTTTATTCCCCTGGGATTACACCTGCGAAACAACTTGTGGGCCTAAGACTTAATCTGCTTCCCTTTCCAGGTATTCTGAATATGGTTCAATAAAAAAATACTATAAAAATGCATTTTGTTAGCCAACAGTTTGCAATATACACACTCTCTTTGGTTCCAAGTGACTAATGAGGCATGTAGCAGGACTCATGTCTAAATTCCCTGGAACAGCTGTGTGTCTGCTCAGTATTGACCGTTGTGGAGAAGCGTCCCTAATTATTACCTGCTGATCATAAAAATTCATGCACAACTATGTCTGATATGTAGAGCAAAAAGCCAAGAGACAACTTAGAAGAGAGATGATTTAGCTGAAGAAACATGGTCTCTACCTCAAGTGATGGCAAGCCAGCCTAAAAAAAAAAAAAGCTGGTATAGCTATGGGCATTGTTAACACTAGCAGTGCTTAACCACAAGTCTGTTGGACATTTAGAAGGCAAGGCATGGGAAGATGAAGCAGAGGTGTCAAGACTGTGCAAAGGTCTGTCTAATGTATTCACAGGCCATAGTTCGTGGGTGATGTGGAAAAGCTCAGAGCATATATGGATAAGATGGATCTGGTAAGAGACTGAGTGAGGTTAGTATAGTATTAAGCAACAGAACAGTTGATAACAAGGCTAGCAAGCTAATAAAGGAACCTAAAACAAAATCAAGGCTCCCAAAAGTACAAAATGCCCTTGATGCACGCTAGATTATGAATATACCTTAACCTATACCACTTTCTAAGTGTTTTAAAATGTAAATGTCTAAAAAATGCAGACATGGACTCCATGCTATTAAATTAATATTAATTTGGATTGTCTTAGCCAATAGTTTGAATACTTGTCTAAATTAGATATTTCAGGGTTTTGTTTTTTTTTGTACTTTTAATAAATTTGTGAAACCATGTAACTTAGTGTTGAAATACTTGGTCAGTTTATTTCACCATTATTAAGTAATGCCAGATGAAAGCCCAAGCATCTTTTGTCACTGTGTCCAAACTCACAAAGCTCTGGCACTGCTCTCTTATGGTTTAAGCTGTACCCATCTTACAGACAGTATTTTATATAAAGTGCCTTATTTTATATAGTATCTTATTTAAACACAAATCCTCCACTGCCCCACCTATGCAAGGTATTCCTTGGGCTCTAATGAAGAGAGTGCCCCCTACTGTTTATTGTTTACATGCTGCCCCTTGCTCATATTATCTTGTCATTTGTATCATCCTTGTTCATGGTTTTCGCTGTCTCTGCTATGCTGATATAGATCTCTTCTACCCATGTCTTTAGCTGCCCATATCACTGACATAAGACAAAAGATAAACTAAAGAAGATTTAGAAGATTTATAAATCTTCTAAAATTAAACTCTGCTAAAACTAACAGCACTACAAGCAGCATGCAGATGGAGAGTGCTGGAGTAGAAGACATGTTCATCATCTCTGAGCACAAGGTATAGAAGAGTAAATATCAGGAAGGCAGCAGGACCAGACCACTTCAGAGGTTAGGTCCTGAAAGCCAGTGCTGACCAGCACTTGTGTTCACCAAGATATTCAATCTCTCCCTGGAAGTCTGTAATACCCACATGCTTCAAACAGTCCACTATTGTTCCTGTCCTGAAGAAACACTAGCCCAGCTGCCTCTAGGACTCTCTCCCAGTAGCCCTGACCTCAGTCATGATAAAGTGCTTTGAAAGACTGATAGATAGATAGATAGATAGATAGACAGACAGACAGACAGCTTAGTCTCTAACAAGATACAATATCTTGTTGTCTATACATACACTATACTGTCAAATGTTTTGGGACACCCCCTCCAAATCATTGAATTCAGGTGTTGTTTTTCAGGGGTTGGGCTTGACCCCTTAGTTCCAGTGAAAGGAACTCATAATGCTTCAGCATACCAAGACATTTTGCACAATTTCATTGGTCAATTTGGGGATGGTCCCTTCCTGTTCCAACACTGTACACCTATGACTATGACACCACTTCCAACTTCACTACCATCGTCAAGTTTGCTGACAATGCTGTTTGGGTGGGCCTGATCTTGGATGAGATGGCCTACCTAGAGGAGACCTGCATTCCATCTATAGCAAGTGGGGCTGGACCAAGGCCAGGAAGATAGTGAAGAACCTCAGCCACCCCAACAATGGACTCTCTTCTCTCCTTCTTTTTCTCTCAACCAGGAGAACACTAGGCTAAGTATATAAATATAAATATATATACACACACAGTTGTGTGAAAAAGTGTTGGCCCCCTTCCTGATTTCTTACTTTTTTGCATGTTTGTCACACTTTAATGTTTCAGATAATCAAACACATTTAAATATTAGTCAAAGATAACACAAGTAAACACATCATGCAGTTTTTAAATGAAGGTGTTTATTATTAAGGGAAAACAAAATCCAAAACTACATGGCCCTGTGTGAAAAAGTGTTTGCCCCCTAAGCCTAATAACTGGTTGGTCCACCCTTAGCAGCAACAACAGCAATCATGCATTTTCCATAACTTGCAATGAGTCTGTTACAGCGCTGTGGAGGAATTTTGGCCCACTCTTCTTTGCAGAATTGTTGTAATTCAGCCACATTGGAGTGTTTTCGAGCAAGAACCACCTTTTTAAGGTCATGCCACAGCATCTCAATGGGATTGAGGTCAGGACTTTGACTAGGCCACTCCAAAGTCTTCATTTTGTTTTTCTTCAGCCATTCAGAGGTGGACTTGCTGGTGTGTTTTGGATCATTGTCCTGCTACAGAACCCAAGTTTGCTTCAGCTTGAGGTCACAAACAGATGGCCGGACATTCTCCTTCAGGATTTTTTGGTAGACAGCAGAATTCATGGTTCCATTTATTATAGCAAGTCTTCCAGGTCCTGAAGCAGCAAAACAGCCCCGGACCATCACACTACCACCACCATATTTTACTGTTGGTATGATGTTCTTCTGTGTGAAAAAGTGAAACTTTTTCACACAGGGCCATGTAGTTTTGGATTTTGTTTTCCCTTAATAATAAAAACCTTCATTTAAAAACTGCATGATGTGTTTACTTGTGTTATCTTTGACTAATATTTAAATTTGTTTGATTATCTGAAACATTAAAGTGTGACAAACAAAAATAAGAAGTCAGGAAGGGGGCCAACACTTTTTCACACCACTGTGTGTGTGTATGTATATATATATATATATATATAGATATAGATATATATAGATATATATATAGGAGAAGTATAGGGATGGTCAGAGGGAGTTGCACTGTGTGTTTGTAGACTTGGAGGAAGCGTATGACAGGGTGCCAAGAGAAGAGCTGTGGTACTGTATGAGGAAGTCAGGAGTAGCAGAGAAGTATGTCAGCGTGGTGCAGGACATGTATGAGAGGAGCAGGACAGTGGTGAGGTGTGCTGTAGGTCAGACAGAGGAGTTCAATGTGGAGGTGGGACTGCATCAGGGATCGGCTCTGAGCCCCTTCCTGTTTGCTATAGTGATGGACCAGTTGTCAGAGGAGGTCAGACAGGAGTCTCCTTGGACAATGATGTTTGCAGATGACATTGTGATCTGTAGTGAGAGCAGGGAGCAGGTGGAGGAAAACCTGGAGAGGTGGAGGTTTGCGCTGGAGAGAAGAGGAATGAAAGTCAGTCGTAGTAAGACTGAGTACATGTGTGTGAATGAAAGGGAGGGAAGTGGAACAGTAAGGTTACAGGGTGAAGAGGTGAAGAAGGTACAGGAGTTTAAGTACTTGGGGTCAACAGTCCAGAGTAATGGAGAGCATGAGAAAGAGGTAAAGAAGCGAGTGCAGGCAGGTTGGAATGGGTGGAGAAAAGTGTCGGGAGTTCAGTGTGATAGGAAAATATCACCGAGAATCAAGGGGAAGGTGTACAGGACAGTGGTGAGACCGGCCATGCTGTATGGTTTAGAGACAGTGTCACTGAGGAAGAGACAGGAGTCAGAGCTAGAGGTAGCAGAGCTAAAGATGTTGAGGTTCTCTTTGTGAGTGACAAGATTGGACAGGATTAGGAACAAGTACATCAGAGGGACAGCCCATGTTGGACGTTTGGGGGACAAAGTTAGGGAGGCCAGATTAAGATGGTTTGGACATGTTCAGAGGAGGGAGAGTGAGTATATTGGTAGGAGAATGTTGGACATGGAGCTGCCAGGCAGGAGGCAAAGAGGAAGGCCAAAGAGGAGGTATATGGATGGAATTAATGAGGATATGAAGCTAGTGGGTGCAAGTGTTGAGGATGCAGAAGATAGGGATAGGTGGAGAGAGATGATTCGCTGTGGCGACCCCTGAAGGGAAAAGCCGAAAGAAGAAGATATAGATAGATTATTTTTTTTATATATATATATATATATATATATATATATATATATATATATATATATATATATATATATATATATATATATATATATATATATATATATATATATATATATATATATAAAAATAATACTTTAATGCAAATATCACTATCTCCTTATATATTCTGTAATGCTATCATATGTATAAATGTATATGAAAAAAAGGCTTTAATTTTCTTGAGAGCATAAAGATTGGATTCTGGAGCAATGGAAAAAGGTCATGTGGTCCAGTGTGTCCAGATTTATCCTGTTCCAGCATGATGGGCACATCAAGGTAAGAAGAAAGGTGGATGAAATGATGCACCCATCATGCCTAGTGTCTACTGTATCTGTAGCATGTAGGGGTAGTGTTATTGACCTGCGGTTTCTTCAGTTGGTCAGGTCAGCTGACTACCTGAAAATACTGAATGAGCAGGTTTTCCAAACAATGGATTTTTTTCTTCCTTGATGGCATGGACGTATTCCAAGATGACAATGCCAGGATTCATCAGTTCAGACCTTAACCCAATTGAGAATCTTTAGGATGTGCTAAAGAACGATTTTAGGCAGTAGTCGGACTCTCGCCTCATCACTACAAGATCTTGGTGAGGAATCAATGCAACTCTGAACGGAAATAAATGTGCCCGTGTGCTGTAATTAAAGCAAAATGAGGTCCAATGAAAAAGGCAGTATATGTAATCCATTTAAAAATCAAACCTACTTTATAAATATAATTTACAATTTACTTCAATCCATTCAATTAAATCTAACAAAAAGGGTAAAAAACTGCAGGGTTCTGAATACTTTCTGAACCTATTTAGGAATAGCAACTGAATTGTCAGATGTCAACGAGTTCTGGGTAAAGGCCTGCTCATTCTCCCAGGTTGTATTAATAGTAACACCCAAAGTGTCCTTTATTGTCCATGTTAAAAATACAGAAGACAAAGAAAGATTAACTTTTACATCCATTCTTTTTAAATAATTTGCACCCTATACCAAAATAATGGAAATATGTTTATGGATAAATATGCACAACTTAGAAAACACACACACGTTACTAGAGCTTATTGATATCACATTAAAAAGCAGATTAACGGTTCTTCAGGACCAGACTATTAAAACATTTTTCGAAAAAGCTTTCTATAAGATGTGAAATCAGTACACAAAAGCAATCTCTAGCACACACCTGTAAAAGAAGGAAAATATGGATTTTATCTCATTTGCTCCATCATATTGCTACTTTCTCGACCAGTGACTGGGATATGAGCTTCAGGAGTCCTGTAAGGGTTTTGCTGAATAGGTTTAACTTTTTTTTTCTTATTCAGTCTCTGGCTAAAGTGTTTCTTGCCATCACATGACTCTTGTTTTGCCAGAACAAAAACATTACATACACCTTCCTCTGCTCCTTGAATTGATGTTTGATTGGTGTGCGAGTCTGACTGAGTTTTTCTACAAAGTATGAACAGGAAAAAAAGGGGAACATTACACAAACATATGGAGTAGGGAATTTTTCCATATTTGCACACAATAAATTATGTAAAATAAAGTGGGAAAAAATGCTAACCTTTTGAGGACAGACTTCCTGTGACCCACAGCTCCAAGACAAATAATGAATAGCATGAACAGAAGAACCAACACAACTCCTGCTATCACTCCTGGCAAAAAGGGGTACATGTTTTGACATGAACGTGAAAACAGTACAGAGGATCTGTACTTAAATAATACTACGGCTACTGTATTATAATAATAATAATAATAATAATAATAATAATAATAATATGGAACCAAAGATCTACATAAAATGTTCCAAAATATTACTTAATAAGCAATGAAGCATCCACCACTGTTTTATACATAATGTGTTTACCTCAAGACATTTGACTCGATGCTCATTTGTTACCAGTGAAATGGAAGGCATTATCAGATAAATTACGATTAATTCCTCACTAAACCACTGGTCCTCATAATATAAGATTCAGGAGGGCTTGGAAACATGCCAAATAAAATCTCCACATGATCAGTAAAATTAAATAGAAAAGTATGCCATGCTTATGCATTTTGGGTGGATTTAACACAACAGTAGTGGTGGTAGTACAGATTTGTCAAAGGTCAATAATTAAAAGGCATAATGTATCATTTGACTGACTCATATGGATGTTTACATAAATAACTCACTAAAAATGAATAAAAATAAGGAGTCATGTCCTGCTTAAAGCTTGCATATTTATTCATATATGGTAGTACACGTTTCCCAAATCAATTCTATATTTTTAATGTTGTAAAGACCTCACCTCTTGGATCAGTCTGACAGCTGATTGAAACTGGAGCACTCTTTACATCTCCGGAATATAATTTTAGCGTCATGTTGTACCAAAAGGCAGGATAAAGATCACGGAGTTCAAGCCTTGTTCCATTCAAATACTGAGGGTTTCTTCCCTTCATCTGCACTTCTACTCCTGTCCATTGGCCAGACGGAGCATCCCAAACTAAAACCAAAGAATTTCCTCCAGACAGACGCTCACAACGCAGACCAGTCACAGTAAGAGATGCTTTTTTAAAAAAAGAAAAAAGAAAAAAAAGAAAATACATTTTTCTTGATCAAAAACTGCCCCATAATATGATTTCCATAAACTGCATCAATCATGCACAAACTCTTCAGTTACTGTTCACATTAAACATCAAAATGGGGAAAAACATAAGCACACAAACGTGGAAAATCATTGTTTGGAGCTTAACAGAAAAGCACTAAACAGAAATGCCCTCAACAATAGGTTAACATTTACTTTAAGTAAAACAGCAAAAGAGAAATAACCTAAATAAAAGGCAAGTGGGAAAGAAATCTATCCATCCATATATCAAAAACACACACAAATGGATAGAAAGAGAGAACCTGTGACTGATGTGAAGGTCAGGCCTCTACTCCTTACGCCTTCAAACACAGTATAGAGAGTGAAGTTGTATCTGGTTGCAGGAGAGAGTGATGAAACTGTATGCGTCATTGCAGAACCTTTCCCTAATGCAGCAACTGTGGTCTCATCCTTGCTGCTGTCTCTCAGGACATAGCTGATATTATCGCTTCTCACTTTGTCCCAAGACAGTTCTAACCGATCTGCAAATCGCTGTGAAACATTAACTCTTGCCACATTCACAGGCACTGAAACAAAACAAAATGTATACAGTACTTTCAATAAGATCTTCACCTTCTCTTTTTTCATTACAACAGTCTAAATGGAAATGTATTTAATTTTAATCTCCATACAATGACAAGCAAAACACCTTCTCAGGAGGTGCATATGAATGTTTTTTCCTGACTCCCATCCATAGCAATTAAAAAATAATAATATTTATATATCCACACCAACATAAAAATGTCAGGTTTTTGTGATATAAAAAAAAAATTCAACCAAGTTAGAACTTTTTCCATCCTCTTACACTGATACTGGTTCAATGTGTGATGACTGAGAATACTGACAGTTTAAAAAAAGAAAATCTCTGTTGGTAAGTAATATGGCTCAATCCAAGCACAACTAATTACCTCAAAAACTTTTGGCAAAATGACATTGTTTAATGAGACCAATTCTACAAGGTATGTTTGATTGGAGAAAAAAAAAAAAAAAAAAAAGCACATAACCACACTATACCCACAGTGCAGCATGATGGTGGCAGCATTATACTTTAAGAGAGAAGGTGTTTTAAGAAGGTATTAGCTTTTGTGTTGTAATTTCACATTAAGGGTGGAAAGAGTTCCAACAAACGTGTTTAATTTTTTTCAGGTGACCATAGACACCAATAACACACTTTAAAAAAAAAACAACAACAAAAAAAACAACAGCAGCATTATTATTGATTGACTGATATTTTTTTCCATTTTAACTGATAGATTTGTTTTCTTGCTTTTATTTAATTCTTTATATTTAATACTTCCTTTCTTGTTAATGTGAAATGACTGAGTTTCACAGAAGTTTCATTGTGTGTCTTGACTATACTTCATTTCAACGTGTGAGCCTAAAAATACACAAGCTAAAACTTCAGTGGGATCCATCGATGAAATTGCAGTAACTCATCAGAAATATGATTTGACGAAGGTTTTATGACTTAGTGACAGTCAGATTTTCATTGAAAATCTCCTTGTACTTCCTAAAGTTCATGATGTTACCAAAGTTTACAGGGTCTTTACAGACCCCCATAGCCATAGATCTTTACGTACTTAGCAGCGGATAAATTTTTAGTATAACTGTCTTTTTTTACACATACAAAAGAGCAGACCTTGATTATTTCTTACCAAAAAGCTCTTTTTTACCCTAATCTAAACATTAAAGTCAGAGTCCACGTAGTGTCAAGTGAACTCCGGGTGCCTACATTTGTAGTTGGATGACTCATAAGACATAAGGTTTCACTTTAGATCTAATTCCGTTTAATTGGAACTTGGTGGCCCCAAAAAATCCTAACATTTTGCCCATCCATGCTTCTTGGAGAAATATTTGCCTCTTCAACATTTTCCTCACTATGCATGAGGACAAAAGGTCTTTTCTCTCCTATTCCAGGCAACTATAGTTGCTTAAACTTTAATTTACTTTTGATATTAGCATTTTCTATGGCATGGCATATTTTTATAGCTATAGCCAGATTTTTCAAAGTCAACATATTTTTTATACACTCAATAAATGACCCCCACCCCCAAACACATACAGGAACACACACTTACTTACTGGTTGCTGTAGAGAAGTTGTAGCCACTACTCTTCTCTCCATCAAATACTGTGTAAAGAGTAAAGGAATATTTGGTTCCGGGACTTAGAGAGGATACAGTATATGTTGCTGTAGATCCTCCCCAATACATGGGAATGTATGCCTCAGACCTGTTGCTTTGTTTAAGGATGTATATGTATGCATTACTGTTGTTCACTTTACTCCACTCAAATGTTACTGCAGTCTCAGAACGAGCCTTTACAGAAACACTGGCGACATTAGAGGGACCTGAGAGAAAGAGAGAGAGAAAGAGAAAGAGTGAGAGTGAGAGAGAGAGTGAGAGTGAGAGTGAGAGTGAGAGTGAGAGAGAGAGAGAGAGAGAGAGAGAGAGAGGAGAGAGAGAGAGAGAGGATTTTCATGCATCATCTCCTAGCCACCACTACATGAAAATATGATGAATATCAAAAGATCTTACTAGTCACAGCAGTAAAGTTGAAAGCACTGTGCTTTACTCCTTTAAGCACTGCATACAAAACAAAGGTGTACTTGGTCCCAGGAGACAGAGAGGAGACGGTATATCTTAAAACAGACCCATGAGTAGATACAGTAAGTGGAGTTTCTGTTCCATTACTGTATCTCAAAATGTAGCTGAAATTGTTCATTTTAGTCCACTCCAAGGTAAGCAGAGTCTCAGTTCGAGCTTTTACAACGACACCAATGATTTTAGGAGGAGCTGAAAAGAGATATAAATTAAATATTTTTTTCCTTAACTGCAATCAACACGTACAGTTAATACATATACAATTATAAAAAGCTCTTAGTATACACGGATCAGGCATAACATTATGAGCAGTGAGCAAATACTGTAACCTGTTAACTATGACAGACAGGCCTAGGCCTGACTTAAAGGGCCAGCAATTGGTATCCTTGAGGCCAACGGATGGTAATCTTAAGGCCACCAGTTATGGACAAACAAAAGAGGGGTTGATTTTATGGGGCATATTCAGCAGAATAATCATCTATCGTCAAAACAAGCGCTGACAAACAAGTGTAAGGAGGGGTAAAAAGGCCCCTACAATATATATATATGCACAGGTGAGGAGATAATCAGTGTTATTCACTTCATCATGGCACCTGTTAGTGGGTGGGATATATTAGGCAGCAAGTGAACATTTTGCCCTCAAAGTTGATGTGTTTGAAGCAGGAAAAATGGGCAAGTGTAAGGATTTAAGCAAGTTTGACAAGGACCAAATTGTGAAGGCTAGATCCCTGGATCTCCAAAACTCTTGTAGGGTGTTCCTGGTCTGCAGTGGTCAGTATCTATCAAAAGTGATAGGAAGGAAGGAACAGTGGTGAACCGGCGACAGGGTCATGGGCAACCAAAGCTCACTGATGCACATGTGGCGCGAATGGTGGCCCGTGTTATCCGATCCAACAGACGAGCTACTGTTGCTCAAATTGCTGAAGAAGTTAATGCTGGTTCTGATAAAAAGGTGTCAGAATATCACAGTTTTTTTTGTATTTTGGCAACAAAAGGGGGACCAACACAATATTAGGCAGGTGGTCATAATGTTATGCCTGATCTGTGTACATGGTAGTGTAGAGCCATTATGCATTATGCTTATTATATAAGTCCAGGGCAGCCCAGCATGTGGTGCTAGTAGAACAGCAGTGTAAAAGGAAGGCATGTGTTAAACTTAAGGAGATTTGTGAGGTATATTATATAGTGCTACAAAGGATCATGTTATAAGCATCCTGATGATTTACACTGGGTGAAAACATTACATGCCACCCAGAATATGGAAACCCAGTTTGTCCAGAATGTGGAAAGTGTAAGAGGTCTTTAAGCTTACAAAAACTAAAAAAAAAAAAAAAAATGAAGTAAATAAAGGCATTTTAAAACTCACAATGTGTCATTAAATTAACCAAGAACAAAAACCCCAGCAGCTGAGATAAACACATGGAAAAAAGCTTTAATCTTACGTGCAAGGGATGCCAGTTTCTAGAATTCAAAGATGGAAAAACTAATTTAGAAATTTTGCCCTGGTGATGACATGCACTCATTTATTATTTATGTTTATTGTTGTTCATTTGCTTAGCTACTAATACATCTTAAATAAATTAAGAATGTAGCTTTACAAAGCTTTCATAAGTCTAACATTTTAACACAATAAATAATTATACATACCAAGTGCCTAGAATGAGTGAAAAAAAAAGTTTTTATCATTTATTTTAGCAGTAGGCTTAAAAACTAAAAAAAAGTAATCAACAATATGGAACAATATGATGAGCTAGAAACATCACTTACCCACAGAGGAGCCACTGACCAACACATCAACAGTAGGCCTAGAATTCCCATTTCAGGAGCACTGTAGAAGTAGAAGGGATGAAGTTGAAGGGATGTTGTAAATGTAGGATTTCTAAAACCTGAACGCAAATTTCGACTGCGCTGTGATAAGTGTTAAAAAGCACAAGCAGTATTTTTCCCAACCTGCGTGTAAGAGAGCTCAAGTCTTTTTTTGAAACACGTCACCTGCAGCTCATTATAAGTTCAGCTCATTTCTCCTGTCCAAAAAAACCTTTGTTTTTGAGTTATAATGTGAAGCCTTTTTGTACCTACTAGTATTTGACCTACTTTTTCTTTCTTTCTTTTTTTTTAAACAAATGCGTAAAATAGTAATAAGTTTAGAAATAGTGAACTTTAATAAGATAAAACTGTAAAGCATATTTGTAAAATATGAAGTGTGGCAAAAGGGAATAGATTAAGGATCAGAAAGCAACCGGAAGTGAGATCAGCTGTGTTTGTGTAATAGATAACATTTTCATTCATTTAAATATGGCGTCCCCCCCACCAAAAAAATAAAATAAAATAAAAAAAATATGGCGTTTCCCGGAGAAATTCACTTAAAAAGCTCTTGGCTATAAAGTCTTAGAAATGAAATTCGCTTGCAGCTCCAGTGATTTAGCGAGTAAACAGCTGAAAGCCAGTGTAGTGTGTTGCTGAAATGCGCTGAATGGAGACACACCTGCACTTTGTTCCTTTATATCTGAACACATTATAAAGTCGTCAAAGCATGATGCACCACAACGCGAAATTAAACGTATTTGATTAAATATTGTCCCAAAAAAGTCTTCTGCTAAATCTTTTAAATAACCCTCAAGGCGACATATAACGATTTTGTCATTTTAATACCTGGAGTTCTAAATGAACAACCATTTATTCCTTTTAGCATAACTGTATACGGCTGTATGGGCAAATTGTTAACCACCTGATTAATGTTTTTTTCACCATCGCAATATGTTTCTTCGGTGTTCATACATACAAGACATATCTGAAACAGTGTCTCAGACTAACAAAGAAGTATTGGCAAAGTAAACCAAGTATGCGCCAGAATAAGCATATCATCGCTAGACCACCCACAGTACACTTTAATCTCAGTAATGTATAATGGTGTTTGATCAATAGCAACACACCATGACTCAATCTCTTGCACACTTTCAGTACAATAGAAATTGAACAATAACTAAAAAAAAAAAGTAGGATTTGTCTGGAGGCATCATGTTAAAATAACAGAAAACCAGAATTACAGTTGCAAAACAAAAGGATTAGGAAATGCTTAACAAATAAAACAAGTAGTGATGTTAAAAATATTCTATTTGTTGTGTTTCTATAGCGGGGGCACGGTGGCTTGGTGGCTTGGTGGTTAGCACGTTTGCCTCACACCTCCAGGGTTGGGGGTTCAATTCCCGCCTCTGCCGTGTGTGTGTGGAGTTTGCATGTTCTCCCCGTGCCTCAGGGGTTTCCTCCCCCAATCCAAAGACGTGCATGGTAGGTTGATTGGCATCTCTAAATTGTCCGTAGTGTGTGAGTGAATGAGAGTGTGTGTGTGCCCTGCGATGGGTTGGCACTCTGTCCAGGGTGTATCCTGCCTTGATGCCCAACGGGAGCCTGAGATAGGCACAGGCTCCCCCATGACCCGAGAATAGATCGGATAAGCGGTAGACAATGAATGAATGAATGAATGAATGTGTTTCTATATAATAGAATAGCAAAATGTAACACAATATATGGCAAATCTGTGTGGCTGGGAATGGCTTGCTTTCTATCTGGAAGGCTGCTCATATCAGGTAAGATGGAGGGGATCAACATCTGCTCCTCACTGACTCTCCACTGGTGTCCCACAAAGCTCAATACTTGACCCTCTTCTGTACTCTTGGCAAAGTTATATCCTGACATGGGTTCTCTTACCACTACTTATGTACCACTCAACTTATCTTCCCCATTCATCCCTCAGATACTACAGCTTCTTTTAGGATCTCAGCATGTCTGGTGGACATATCTTCATGGATGACAGCTCATCAGCTGAAAATCAATCCCAACAAAACCATACTGCTTGTCAGCCCAGGTGATTCATCCCCAGGTCAGGATCCCTGGACAACTCTCTCATCTTCCCTTCAGCTCGAAACATCCTGTCCTTTTCCTCACATATTGCTAATTGGACACACTCATGTCAAATTTCTTCTGTACAACGTCAGAAGGATTTTGCCGTTTATATCCACACAGGATGCTCAGGTGCTTGTTCAGTCTCTTGTCATTTTGAGACTAGACTACTGCCTCTCTACTTGCAGATCTACCTCTAAATACAATTTGACCCCTGCAAATGATCCAAAATGCAGCTGTGTGACTTGTCTTCATAAGTTCTCACACACCACCCCACTGCTGAGTTACTTCCACTGGCTTCTGGTAGCTGCATGCATCAGATTCAAAACACTGATGCTTGCCTACAAAGCCAAGAATGGAACAGCACCCTCTTACCTCAAATCTGTTATCACTCCCCTTATTGCACTACGCTCTCTCAGATCTTCTAGCAATGCTTGACTGGTCCCACCATCCCTCAGGGTACAAGGTAGGTACTCTACAAGACTCTTCTCCATTTTGGCCTCTAGGTGGTAGAATGAACGTCCCCTAGATGTTCAAAATGTAAACTAAAAAGGTGAAATGTTTGTCTACTGATATTTAAATGAAACTGCATCAAAATTTCATTCAAAAAACAATACAGAAATGTGATTGAGCAAGCAAGTATGCAGACAAACACAAGAACCCCAAAACTAATCAGAAGGTACAATAGAGTTTCAGCAACGTTTCCAAATCTCAGCCACCTGATCTGATAGATAGATAGATAGATAGATAGATAGATAGATAGATAGATAGATAGATAGATAGATAGATAGAAAATGTGGTAAAGAAATAAACTATGATGACCACTAGAAACACAATAAGTACTGATGTCTGAATTATACCTGAGTACCTGCACAATTAGCTGCCAAACTTTATTACTTTTATATATTTCAGTCCAATACCAATTGTTCGGTCAGTCCTGTGGCTATAGGGAATTTCTTAAGGTGGAAGATGTACCCAGGTGGCAAAACCTTCATTGGATGGTTAACTTTGTTGAAATAAATATTTTGGCAGTTTGCCAGCAAATAATTCTTGAAAGCCCTGGATACATCTATCATTGAAGTAATTAATTTTTTTGCTGATGCTTAAGCCACACAAAACATATAACATTTTGTTAATGTGACGCACAATTGTAGAAGTATGACTACAGTTCTGATTTTTTTTTTAAATGTTGTTTGTCATCAAATCTTCATCCTGATTTTGGTTCACAATAAAGTAGATCCTATAAAGTTTCGATTCACTGAGTCCATGCACTAAAAACTAAAACAGAAAATGGTTCATACAAGTGCATCGAATGAAATTAAAAGTAGCAGTACGTTGTTTCAGTTTGAACTGCAGATGAGACAATTTTGCAAACAACTGTGTGAATCCTGTGGAGCCCCACTTATAATATCTCTATAAAAAATGCATAGCCATTTACACTTGTGGAATCAAGATCATTAAGCCATGGCCACAAATTAATAATGTTTCAGGGAACGAGAAAATGAAGTGCAGCCACATATGAATTTGTTACATGCCATGTGTAATTATTGTAATTGTAATTGAATTATTATAATTACAATTTTTTCTGAATATTTATTCATATTTATATAATGTCCAACTGCATTAGATGCATAATTAATAGAATGTTAATACACCTATGTAGTTTTACAGTTTTATTAATGACATTTTCCTAAAATAAATTTTTTTGTGTTAAATTAACAGACGTTTTTAAATATAGTTTATAATTTTTATACAACAAACCCAATCCAATCATTGTTTTCTGGGGAAAAAAGTTAGATACAGTCATTATACTGAGGTGTACATGCAAAGGAAAATGGTAGCTCAGAGGTTAAGGTGTTGGGCTACTTATCAGAAGAATGTGAGATCAAATCCTAGGACCACCAAGCTGCCCCTGCTGGGCCATTGAGCAAGGCCCTTAACCCTCACGTAATCACCATGATATATTAGTATGACTTTAAAATGATCCATTAAAGCAAGCTTACTTTGCGAGACTTCCTTTACTTATCTGATGCACTATGAACACTGTCCAGGTGATTATCTATCTATGTCTCCCATAATAAGGATAGGCCTTACTCTTCTATCCACACATATAATAGTAATTTCATATCAAATGTAGGCAATTGCCCTAACATAACTGTAGTTTCTGCTACCTACACACAGGAAGCAACAGCAAATCATGACATAAACCATCAGAAGCCTAGCCAGACACCCAACCAATCGCTGTTAACTTGATCAATATGCTGAACATGATCATGCAACTCAGTTTAGACTTTAATGTATTGAGTTCAATTTACAAAAGGGTTGAATACATCTGTACAGCACTCATGACCTACCACTGAACAGGTACCTCCTTGTTGTGGAAAGACATAGTCTAAAGCGACCCGGTTTGATTGTAGTGTTAGATATAAAACCCAGGGGGGCACGGTGGCTTAGTGGCTTAGTGGTTAGCACATTTGCCTCACACCTCCAGGGTTGGGGGTTCGATTCCCGCCTCCGCCGTGTGTGTGTGTGTGTGTGTGTGTGTGTGTGGAGTTTGCATGTTCTCCCCGTGCATGTCCAAAGACATGCATGGCAGGTTGATCTCTAAATTGTCCGTAGTGTGTGTGATTGCGTGAGTGTGTGTGTGTGTGTGTGTGTGTGCGCGCGCGCCCTGCGATGGGTTGGCACTCCGTCCAGGGTGTATCTACCTATGACGCCTGAGATAGGCACAGGCTACCCGTGACCTGAGTGTAGTTCGGATAAGCGGCAGACAATGAATGAATGAATGAATATAAGACCCAAGGCTTGTGCAGTATCATTAGCAAATTTCTCAATTTCATGAGAACTTGATTAATGCTAACCACCATAATTAGGGAAACAGGCCAGGGTCATTTGCTGAGGAGGTTTCCATTGTTGTAACAATGTGTGTGAATTTGATAACCCTAAGGGCATATTACTACATTATTACTAAAGGTAAATGTGGCATCAATCTGAAATGAAATCAATCTGAATGAAATATTGGTATCCCAAGTTTGTGTTCTATTGAACCAGTGTTAATGTATTCAGTGACTGAGAACTAAAGCACTTTTGTACGTCGCTTTGGATAAGAGCGTCTACCAAATGCCAGAAATGTAAATGTAAATATCCACCAGGTTTCTTTGTGTCCTTCAGCTCAGTGGCCTTCAGCTCATCTGCATTTTTTGGTCTCTTGTTTCTCATTTTCCTCTTGACAATACCCCATAAATTCTCTATGGGATTCAGGTCTGGTGAGTTTGCTGGCCAGTCAAACACACCAACACCATGGTCATTTAACCAACTTTTGGTGCTTTTGGGAGTGTGGGCAGGTGCCAAATCCTGCTGGAAAATGAAATCAGCATCTTCAAAAAGCTGGTCAGCAGAAGGAAGCATGAAGTGCTCCAAAATTTCTTGGTAAACGGGTGCAGTGACTTTGGTTTTCACAAAACACAATGGACCAACACCAGCAGATGACATTGCACCCCAATTCATCACAGACTGTGGAAACTTAACACTGGACTTTTGGACTTAACACTGGAAACCTTTGCAGGTCTTTTGAGTTGATTACTAATTTGTTGAGATAGTGAATTGGTGGGTTTTTGTTAAATGTGAGCCAAAATCATCACAATTAAAAGAACCAAAGACTTAAACTACTTCAGTGTGTGTGCATTGAATTTATTTAATACACCAGTTTCACAATTTGAGTAGAATTACTGAAATAAATGAACTTTTCCACGACATTCTAATTTATTGAGATGCACCTGTATTCATGAGGAAGTGTGATTGATGAAATGTTGATGACACGCTTCCTGTAGCGGTCATCATCTGTATTTGAAGAGGACACAAATTGCTGTGTGATCACCTCCCTGTTGTTTGGTTTAAGTTTCAAGGACGCGGTGAAACTTTACCCTTCAGGGGCATGGGAGAACAGACCTCAGGGAAACGTTGCGGAAATCCCGGAAATCTCCTGGAAATCCCGTAGAATCCAACCAATCAGATGACGACTTCTAAACTCCTGAAGAGGGTTTTCCCAAATTTTGTGTGCCATATGCACCAGACGTCCAGTCAGCGGTTCGTGGCGTGACGTATGAGGCTGAGACTACGTTCGAAACATGAAATGTACGCATGCGCAATGAAAAAGCCGGAAAAGGCGGCGGTCATGTGATGTGGTCATGTGATGTCAGTATTTCGTGCTTTGTGTCAGAAGGCACCCAAATAACTTGCAACGCTTTATGCTATAGGAAGCTTGTAAGGTATTGTGAGCGATGACTGAGGGTTATTATTTAGAGTTAAGCGAAAACCCTGTCCAGTTTGAAAGTGCATCGAGTGTCAACAACGTGTTTTTCGATGAAGCTAATAAACAGGTATGTGATTTAACACGGCTAGCTCTCTAAATTCACTGCTGTGAAATTAACATAGATAGTTACCTACTGGCTAGTTTTAAAAAGGTGTGTGTTGTGTTGTGTTGTGTGTGTGTGTGTGTGTGTGTGGGTGTGTGTGTGTGTGTGTGTGTGTGGGGGGGGGGTGTGTGTGTGGGGGGTGTGTGTGTGTGTGTGTGTGTGTGTGTGTGTTTTGTGTGGTGGTGTGTGTGTGTGTGTGTGTGTGTGTGGTGTGTGGTGTGTGTGTGTGTGTTGTGTGTGTGTGTAGAATGTAACGTAAGGTTGCAATCAGGTAGTAAAGTTATGCACTAAATAATGAAGTGTATCTTTAGGCTATCCCGGGGAAAACATCCTCAGTAATATTAAGGCTATTCATATGTTACCAGCCACAGCAGTGTCACAACAATCTCAAGGATATCCAGGTAGTAGTCTTTAGCAGCAGCGAGTAATGCAAAGGTGAAAGAAGCTCTAAATAGATGTAGAGCATCCGGATTGATCAGGCAGGTCCACAGAAACTGACAGAGTCTGCAGTTCCTCAGGTAGAAGGAGCGAGAAAGAGAGAGAGAATGGGAATGAGTTCCCAGGGACTTTCTTTGCCCATTACTGTTAATCGTATATGATTTTTTCCTCCTCTTGTCCCTGATTTTCTCTCTCATTTAGACTGGTGAGTCCAGTGGTTTTATTGTCATTTCTCAATACAACCTTGAGCTAAATGGTGTTTCTCTAGGACCATGGTGCAACACAACAGTGTGCAAGACTACTTAATGTGCTGATATACATTAGCCTGAGACGAGCGCAGGACACAAGTACACAAGGCTGTAATCTGTAAATTATTGAGAAAGGCAGCAAAACAAGCTCCATAAATAAAACATGACTGATGCAGCTTTGTAAATTGGAGTTGTGCAATGTTTGTGTCATACTGGGTTATTTGTTTGGTTAGTTGTGAGGCAGCGTCAGGTTGGCCACTATTGCCCCTCTGTAGAAGGTGGTGAAGATCGGGAGATTGGCTCTCTCCAGAGAAAGTGGAGGTGTAACAATCCAGTATGGCATCCAGCTGCATCTTTTCAAACTGCTGCTGATGCATCACAGGGAAGAATAACAATACTCAGAGAAAAGTGCTATGTGTCCCTTATGTATACTAGAATAGTTTCCTGTGATTGGCTAGTGCTACTTGATTGATAAAGAGAGGTAGAGTATACACTCAAACCCCCCTGAAATTGGGCAAATGTTTCTCTGTTGCACTTATAGCATATCCAATATAAATGTAAAGAACAACAAATAAATGGAAACTGATGAGTACAAATGTGTGAGTACATTCTGTAAAAGACTTCTTGTGCCATCCATTGTGAGTACATATGAATTTCTGCCACTTTTGCTGTGCTAGGTTTTTGCTGTGCGATCTGGTGGCGCCACTGGGGTTGTGGTCAAGGGCCCAGAGGACAGGAACTCAATCGCTTTCAGGTGAGGAATCTGGTTGCTGAAACTTTGAACATAGAATCTGTTTTTTTTTATTTATTTTTTTTTTATAGGGAAACGTTTATCTTTCACTCAGTAGACAGCATGAGTAGAAATCTTATGTGCTCATGAGCACACACACACAAAAGTAATATAGAGTTACAATATGAGCTGGCTAGTTCTCCCTGTCAGATTATACCATGAAGATTCTCTAACATTATACCTGAAATTATAGAAAATTACAAATTACTATGTTCTTCTTGCACATTAAGTGCAAGAAGAACAGTGCAACCTGGCCATCTGCAGAAAAAGTAGCTACAGAGAGAGTTTTTTGGGGAGGGGCATTAGTCTTTTTGTTTGTTTTGCCATTGCCACTACCATATTTGCATCTGTCTCATAGGTTTTGTGTTAGGTGTAGTGTGGTGTCTTCCTGTGGATTTTTAGACACTTTATAGCACAGTCTTGGCATTTAAAAAAAAATACCTCTGACACCGCTGGTTGTCTGTTTTTGGTTGCAGTAGCTCTAAATCCAACAGCAGGGAACAAGTCACATTATATGTTCTGAAATCACATAGTTTAACTCACTTTGGAAAATGTTTAAAAATATCTCATCTGACGTGAATGTAAATGTAGTGTATTTTTTCCGTCATATTACAAAAAACATCATACAGTTTGTTAAGCATCCCTTCACGCATATTGTTTTTTGTAATTGACGTTCAATTTCTTTTGGTAGTGTTTTTTATGCTTAAGAAAGTGTGTAGTTAGGGACTCTTCATAGAAAATGTGATTTTGAAGAAGAGCTTCATTCCTAATTCCTTAAGGATATTTTTAATTCTTTCTCTTGGCTTGGCGTATATTATATCTCTGCAGCTAGAGTAATAATGTTATTCACCAATTAGCTATAACAGCGACAGGAATAACATTGATTAGCTCATTAGAATGTCATCTGTCAAGGGGTGGGATATATTAGGCAGCAAGTGAACAGTCAGTTCTCAAAGTTGATGTGTTGGAAGGAGTGACAATAGGCAAGGATGAAGGACTGAGAGATTCTGACAAGGTCCAAATACTGACAGCTGGACTACTGAGTCAGATACACTACAGGAACAAGGCAAGCAGGCGAAGGCGGTGTGATGCTCTGGGTAGGTGTTCTTCCTGGAAACAGTGGGTCCTTGTAATCATTTGGAGGTGACTCTGACACGTACCACCTACCTCAACATTGTTGTAGTCCAAGTACGCCCGTTTGTGACACTGGTTTTCCCCAATGGCAGTGGCCTCTTACAGAAGGATAATGCGCCCTGCCTCAGTGCAAAAATGTCCTGTAAATAAGATTGTTCTTGAATAAAGAGTTCAAGGTGTTGATTTGGCTCACAAATTTCCATATCTCAATCTGATGGAGCATATGTGGGATGCACCGGACAAACAAGTCTGATACATGAAAGCCCCACGTCCCAGCTTACAGGGCTCTAAGAGTCTGCTGCTAATGTCCTGGTGCCAGATTCCACAGCACACCTTCAGATCTTTTGAGGAGTTCTTGCTTTGACGGGTCAGAGCTGTTTTGGTAGCACAAGGGGACCTACACAATGTTAAGCTTGTGGTTTTAGTTATGGCTGATTGGCATACATCTCCATTGTATTTTAAATCTGAAACTGTAAATGTTAATAATGTAATTATAATGTTAATGATAATAATAATAATTTCTTCTTCTTCTTCTTCTTCTTCTTATTAGATAATAGTAGTAGTAGTAGTAGTGTTTGTATACATGAAATATGAAAGATAACCTATATAAATGAGTAATTAGCTGTGTGTTTTTTATAAAACAGTCAAAAATTTTTTTACTGCATGTCGTATCATGTATGATTGCATATGTGACTAATAAAATTAGAATTTGAAAATTTTAATTATTTAAACTCACCCTGTTTATTTTTGCTGACACAAATTTGTGTTTTAAATATTAGCATTATAATACTAGTGTTTTTATCTCTAAAGGAGTGCCAAAGAGCCATGTAAGGCTTTTGCCAGAATCTATCGTAGAGCTGTGACAATACTGTTTTCAAAATATTTGTTCAAGACATATACATGTGGAAATGTTTGAGAGATGCAAGTTGTCATCTAGCATGCATTAAACAGGCATTTCTTGAACTAAATATTCTCTATTTCCTTTTACGTCACAGAATGGATGACAAAGGTGAAGTAAAGTGTATAAAGTTCTCATTGGGGAACAAAATCTTAGCTGTTCAGCGAACACCAAAAACAGTGGTATGTATTCAAATCCTAGCTAAGCTACTGCTACAGAAATAATCTGCTGTCAATATTGAAGATTTTGTTTTTCTTGACTTCTAATGACCATGCATTGTTTTTTAGGACTTCATTAACTTCATTCCTGATTTGCCCCATTTGGAATTCTCCCATGAATGCAAGGTATGTTCAAAGGCAGCACGCTTGAAGGAAGCTGAGTTTTGTGGCAACCAATGAACTTCTTGTTGGTTTGTTAATTTATTTGTTCATACCAATAGACCAAGAATTCTAGCGTTCTGGGCTTTTGTTGGACCAGCTGGAATGAAATAGTTTTCATCACTGACCAGGGGATAGAATTTTACCAGGTACAGTTGCATTACAGTTAGATTTACTGAGTTGGAGCAACAAATAGGTTAAAATTGTCTTTATCTCATTTTAACTATCCTAATTTTGCATGCTGCGTTTATTTTGATGAGAGAATTTGTTTTATTTGCTTTACCTGTTAAGGTGCTGCCTGAAAAACGAACCTTGAAGATTTTGAAGAGCCAGAGCATTAATGTGAACTGGTATATATACTGCCCCGAGACTGCAGTCCTCGTACTGTCCACCACTGTACAAGGCAATGTTCTGCAGCCCTTTGCTTTCAAAGTGAGTAATGTGTACTTTGTGATGGAAGAGTCCCATGAAATTTATTATGTTTGATTGCTTTTTTTTAGTTACAAGATTTCAGTAAGAAGCTTGTTCATTAATGTCTCATTCAATGTGTACCTTTTGTACATCTTTACATTGTTAGACAATACATACTAATTTAAAACACGTTAAGAAAATTAGTTTTCCAGTTATTACTTTGTTATACGTATGTAAAGGTAATAATTGTTGTGATCTGAAGTATTGGAGTTCATTTTATTGGCTTTTAATAATATAACAATTGGCTTTAATTTTGGAAATCATTTGCAAGAGTATTTAAACATCAAATTTGGCATTTATGAATAACTACTTCTAGAAAAGCTTTTGTATCCAACTCAATTACCCTTAGTGTGTGTTAATTTATGCATAAGATTATTAACTAATTTGCACATATTACTTCAGTTTTATATATGGAGCACATGTCATTAGCTTCTTTCAAATTTATGGAGGAATAAATTCTGGAGGAATATTGAATATGAAAAAAAATTAGCATAAGTTAAGGCAAAGAAACTCATTAAGATTCAGATTCAGTAATGCTGCTGTATAAAAAAGGAGGATGGTCTGCTTTGTGGATTGAATCAAATGGCTCAGCTGATGGAGGATTTGGCACACATTATGCTTATGTGGGAGCAGATATTTAGAGAGTAGTATAATTTTTGGTGGATGAAATCTGACTTATAAATTGGTTTAGTTTGTCATGGCATCTTCTTTTAATGCTCTTTAGAGCCAGCACTACTCTGACTGATCTGTACAAGTCCAATAATATGACGTAGGTCCCCCATGTGCTGCCAAAACAGCTCTAATTGAGGACAGGACTCCACAAGAGGGTGTGCTGTGATGTCTGGCACAAAGGCACCACAGATGAATGTTGATGAAATTGATGAAATAAAATTGGCATCTATGTTCTGAATTGTTTTATATAATTGTATGGTTTGCTTTTTTTAATAATTTGCTTTAGAATGGGACAATGTCAAAAATGCCAAAGCTTGAGATTGAGTTGCCAGTGGCCCCCAAACCAGCCAAAATTGTCCTTTCAGAACGTGATATTGCAGTTGCCACCATGTGAGTATGATGGTGTTATACTTGTAGAGACATGTTGTATTTTGTGTGATTCTGTTTTGATCATTTTGAATGTGCTTGTCTTATGCTCTAGTGCTCAACTAATGTACGTTGGTTGTCACAGCAATATAAATGATATGCTCGCCATTTCTTTTCTTTTTCTCCCTCTCTCTTTTTTTCTGTTATAGTTATGGTCAGCTCTATGTAATGTATCTTAAACACCATACAAGAACTACCAACAGTTCAGGAGCAGAAGTAGTTTTGTATCAATTAATTAGGTAAGCTGAATGTCATTTTCTAACAAGTCGTTTTGCATGTTGTTATACAATATCTCAAAACACCTCATTCAAACACACTGTGTTCTTGTTGGATGTGATTTTCTGACCAGGATCTTTATTCACAAGTCATGTTTTAGCAAGTTGCTGAATGCTGCCCTCAGGATTGGTTGTGTTTAGTCATTTGTAGGATGTTTTGTACACACTGTGAATTAAAACTTGATTTTTCATTTAAACAATGTCATAATTGCTGGGCAGTGTGAATGAATCAACATTAATCTTAGAAATCAACCAGACCAAAGATCTTCCCTGGTAAATTTTGGATATGGGCTTTGTATACAAAGATTTGCGGGAAAATTTAAAGACGAAACAAAAACGAATGAAAAACAAAAGTGCAAGTGTTGTAATAATTGTTTTAAGCCATCGACATAAAAACCAATTTTTCTGTTTATTTTTCCAAAAATCAAGCTATACAAAAATAACAAATTGAACTTTTACAAAAAAGCAAAACATTCCCAATCTGATAGCAAGCATTATATATATATATATATTTTATATATATATATATATATATATTTTTATATATATTTTATATATATATATATATATATATATATATATATATATATATATATATATATATATATATATATATATATATATAAAATTTATTTTGACTAGTTGACCATATTTAAAAGATAAAAACAACTTAAGGGCTATGCTATCTTTAGGCTGTTTTGTGCATTTAAATGCCGATAGATGACAGAAAGGAACACATCAAACCGCTTCAAATCACTTCACAGTTGTATGCATACATTTCATACATTTCCCGTTTCAATACTTCTCTAAATAATATATGTATAAAACAAAAAGATATTTAAAAAATTGTATCAGTGCATGAAATGTTAAAAATAATCAATCTGTGTGTCGTATTAGGCTATTTAAGGACATGCTAATTCTTAAATTGGGATGTGAAAGACTTGTCGGTTTGGCTGGATTTGAGACAGCTTGGTGTCCGTCAGCATAGCCTTATTTGTAGCTCAGTGACAACATTTATTTGGACAGAGGATGCCATGTCTACAGGAACATCTAGGAGGCATATAGCATCAATTGATCAGAAGGCTGTCTCTTAAACAGGATGCTTAACAAGTAATATGCAAACATTTGGGACACTGGCTTCTTTATTTAAACAAACTGACCTCAGTGTGAAATTTCTTGTCTTTTAGGAACTGATTACATGAACCCATTTCAGTTAGTTGCATTGGAAAGTCAGGCTGAAGAATTTTGAAGACTTGAGAAAGGTGGAAAAAGGTTTTGTCTAAGAATACGCAGTAATGAAATGAGTATGCTGGTATGATTCATGGTACCAAATCCATTGCTAAAAGTTAAGGACAGATTTCACTGACTTGGTGATTAATTCTATTGAATCAAAATAATTGATTAGCATTACTAGTGAGCTAGTTATCTAGCTTTTTTGCATGTCTTATAACTGCAGATACCTAACAAGTTATTGGTCAGTCGAGTTAGCACATCCTTAAAGAGCTAAGGATAACAATGCACACTGCATTTCACACTCACTCAAATTATTGTTTATAATTTAAGCAGCTTATATATTTTTCTAACTTGCATGATATTGCACTTCCCCCATGTGCATCTTTGCTTATTATGTTATGTACGTATATCAAATATTGGAATTAGATTTTATGGTTTGGTGTTTCTTTTCTGAAGTTTAACACTATTTGTGTTATGAGCAGTAGGAATTAATCTATTAGTTAAAGAGCCTCAGGTTTTTGGCTGGTGGGGTGAGGGGCTATAAGTGAAATATTGCTTCTGAGAACACCACAGTACTGTGCCATTTTAATGCCAAACACTAAACATTTACCTGTTTTACCAACTTTACATGTTAAACAGAGAAGGATCCTGTAAAAAGGCACATGTGCTGAAATTGAACACTTCAGGCAAATTTGCTCTGAACGTTGTGGATAATCTGGTGGTAGTGCATCATCAGAGCTCATGGGTAAGTCTGATTTATCATACTGCCACTACTCTTCGTGTAGAGATGCAACAGGCATACACATCTTGAAAGAACATTTCCATATTGGTTATTCCATGTCAATTCAAACTAATTCTAAAAAGCTGTATTCAGATGATGTCAGATGTATTTTAGATTTAGACTGATATTTGAAACTAAGAATTACCTCCTACAGCTGATCAGATATTGATACTTAAAAAAAAATATAGCTTGTTTTTTTGGGGGCGAAGGGTGGAGGAGAGAGGTGACCAAGAATCCGATGGTCACTCTGACTGAGCTCCAGAGATCCTGTGTGGAGATGGGACAAAGTTCCAGGAAGACAACCATCACTGCAGCACCTCCATGATGTAGGCGTTTTTGTCCTCAGTGAAAAACACATGAAAGCCTGTTTGGAGTTTGCAAAAAAACTCTCAGACTGTGAGGAACAAGATTCTCTGGTCTGATGAAACCAAGATTGAATTGTTTTGGCCTCAATTCTAAATGTTATGTCCGGAGGAAACCAGGCACCGCTCATCACCTGCCTAATACCATCCAATCAATGAAGCATGGTGATATGGGGGTGTTTTTCAGAAGAGACTGGTCAGGGTTGAGGGGAAGCTGAATGGAGCAAAGTACAGAGATATCCTCAATAAAAACCTGGTCTACGGTGCTCAGGACCTCAGCCTGCACAAAAGGTTCACCTTCCAACATGACAACGACTTTAAGCACACAGCCAAGACAACACAGGAGTGGCTTAGCGACAACTCTGTGAATGCCCTAGAGTGGCCCATCCAGAGCCCTGACTTGAACGCTATTGAACATCTCTGGAGAGACCTGAAAATGGCTGTCCAACGATGGTCCCCATCCAACCTGACCAAAGCTTGTTTTTGAGTATATGTCATACCCAAAAAGACTCAAGACTGCCAAAGCTGCTTCAGCTATGTACTGAGTAAAGGGTTTGAATACTTATGTACATGTGATATTTCAGTTTTTTCTTTTTAATAAATTTAGACATTTCTAGAATTCTGTTTTTTGTCATTATGGGGTACTGAGTGTAGATTAACAAGAAACGTCACAGCAGGAGTCATTCAAGTACACTGCATTAGAATGCTTAAGCACTTTTATGATGGTTCTTCAGACATGTGAGGGCAATTGCCTGGGACAGTTGGATGGAACAGTGACAGGTTGAACATGTCAGTGGTGGCCTTTTCCAGCTGTCCAGCATATGGTTGGGAGAGGTTTTTTTGTGCTTAGTCTAGATGCCCTTTGGTATGTACTTGGATAGCATGAACAAAGAGAAGTGATCAGACTGACCTAAATGGGGGACAGGAATGGCCTTGTTCACCAGTGTATTGTGCCCTAGAGTAGGAGACACTGTGGTGGAATTTGGAAGTATAGTTTTCAATTTTGAATGATTGTAATGCCCAGCAACATTAAAAGCTCTATCCAGATGTGCAGACTGTTGCTTTCTGATAGCTGTAGGCAGTTCTTTAGGGATGCAAACTGCGGTTATAACAAAGGCTGAAAATTCTGCCCTGAAGACACTGTGACCTTCAATAGGTTAATGTTGCTGCTGAGAATCCTGTTGTTAAGCTATGTTTTCCTTAAAAATCATTATGTTGCATTCCACAATCCGTTATGCAATGTTATGTGAAACCACAGTTCACCCATTTTGAGCTCCAAGTAATATGCACAAGGCTCCTCTGGGTAAACCTGTAATCAGTAGAGTAATAACTACTAAATCGCAAAATCTGTAGGAGACACAGAGCTAAGCATTGTACATGCACAGCCAACTTGGTCTACTTTACTTTAAACATTTTACTTGTAATTGGAAGGAAACTGTCTAAAGACCATTTCAGACATTTGACCTTGCTGTGAACATGACCCTCTTTAAATTTCAAATTCCAAAGTCTAATGATTTGGCTACGTGGATAATTCCATGAAAATCCAACAAACATTTATTCTTAAGATTTTTTGCTAATAAAAATCACCACTTGTTGGTGGAGGCATAAATTTCAGCCTGGTACAGCCTTGTTTTGAGCTGGACTATCTGAGAAGTACACTCAGACTTCACAGACAACACAGCTTTATAAGATCATTGCAATTACAACCAAAAGGTGAAGGAAAAAAAAAATCCTCAACATCATTATTGTCTATGCATTTCATTTTAGAAATTAACATCTATTTGAAATTGATCAGTCCTTTGTCCCAGACATTATGTACTAAATGTTTTCAAGATCATGTTCATCATAATGGAATGACCCATATGTGTGTTGTGGCTTTGCTGTTGTGTATGTCCAAAATTTGGTACTTACTGACATACATGAATTGACTTTTGTGAAATAATTTGTTGCACTCAAGACTGCTTTCCTTGAATTGATGTTGAATTTGACATGCCTTGTAAGGTGAAGTGTGATGTATATTTTTCTTTTGAAATGATCTGTAAAGTCAATGTTACATTTGTAACAAGCAAATTTCTCTGTCTGTTGATTAATATAAAGTAAATATTTTATTCTATACACAGTATTATGAATTTAATGTAATTGTCAGGCCTTCTTCGTTGTATGTTTCTGATGTTTCCAAGTTGATTTACATCACCCCCTAAACTGGGACTACACCAACTGACAAGTAGAAATTTATTCAGTTACAAGTTGTGACCTCTAGTTCACTGCAGCATTAAACGTCTATGTTGTGCTAATAAGCTGTTGAAAATAACCCCTCTTTTATTTTTTTTTGCAGACCTCCATTATCTTTGATATCAAGTTAAAAGAGCCAGATGGTGCTGTGAATATACACCAACCTGTACTGCCTGCACAGTCCATCCACCCCTACAAGATCTCTGTCACAGGTGCTTTCAGAGAGCCGGAACTTTTTAAAAATGTCTTCATTATTGCAGATTTTTATCATTATAATTTCCCTTCACATATTCTGTATACACTCGCTATCCACTTTATTTTACTTTATTAGGAACATTTGTACAATTGCACATTCATGCAACTATCTATCCTTCTTTATGAGACATGTTTCAGCCAGCAGACCTTCTGCACGAAGGAGGTTTTCTGTTTTTGGCACCATTCTGTGTAAAATCTACAGACTGTTGTGGCTGAAAATCCCAAGAGATTGGCATCTTCTGTAATACTCAAACCAGCTCATCTGGTACCAGCATGGTTAAAGTCTTTGAGATCACATTTCCCCCTATTCTGATGTTTGATGTGGCTGTGAACTAAAGCTCTTGAACTGTATCTGCATGGTTCTTTTTGCATCGCCGCATGATTAGCTGATGTGATAACTGCATGAATGATCAGGTGTATAGGTGCTCCTAATAAAGTGGATGGTGAGTGTAAATGCTTGTCCTGTTATAACTATGCATCAAATCATTTGATCATTATTGACCTGGCTCTTGTTCCACAGGCCCAGTGGCCACTCCCAGTCAGGCATCAGTGCAATGTGAGCTTTGTATCCTTTTAATAATTATGACTTGTGGATGTTTTAATTTTATGGGAGCTAAAATTGTGAAATACCATCTAGCTTAAGGCATTTTTAATTAAAATGTCAGACTGAAGTTGCTAATACCAATATACTAACCAACATTAAGTTACTAATTCATTACAATGCACAAAAATTATTTTGTTGACATATGAGGCTTCTGCAAATTACCCATGAGATATGAGGCTTCTGCAAATGACCTATGTTAATAAACCATGTTAAGGGAACAGTACCATGTAAAATCTGTTTTGGAAAGCTTTTGGAATGGCTGTGCGGATTTGCCCTTTCAACCACAAGAGCATTAGTGAGATTGGGCACTGATGCTGGGTGAGAAGGTGTTGCAATTCAACCCAAAAGTGGGTTTTAGGTGAGGACTCTATGCAAAACACTTATGTTTTTTTTTAAAACCTAGCTTGGCAGACTGTATGTAACAGTCTTGTAAACAGATAAAAAAATAATTTTTGTGATGGGCAATCTTCAGACAGCTGCCACAAAATTTTGGAATGGATCTTAAAAGTTAGTTTTGAACCTTGGGTATAGTTTTTATTTATTTTTTATTTTTTGCACTGGGTGCCTTTATCTGTGCTACCTTTAAAAGGCTCTGTATATATTAACGCTGTGTTTACATTTATGTTTTGCTATGTCACTATGATTCACTAATTTAAGTCCTGCCACAGATCCCCGATTGGACTGACGTCTTGGCTTCTAATTAATACTCTGTACAGTCATGTATGAGTATCTGCATATGCATTATTTATTTCAGTGTGTGTACTTTTAACACCACTGTATTAAGCACATAATGTTTGAAGCACAAATGTAAACATTGCTTGGAATGTCTATATATGCTGTAGCATTACAATATCCCTTCACTAGTATCAAGAAGCCTACCTGAACCTGTTCCTATATAACAGTGCCTCTGTGCACAAAGTGATTTTGATAAAGACAAGAACTGCCAAAGCTGGTGAGGATGACCCGAATAAAAACCTTTGGGGTGGACTGAAATGAGCAAATTCCTTTCACCCATGTTCCAATATCTGAAATATTTGACAGCTTTCACAGGAGGGTGGATGATATTATAACAGCAAAGTTGAACTAAATCTGAAATAAGATGTTCACCAAGCACATATGGGTTTGATTGGTCAGGTCCTCATACTTTTGGCCATATATATAGTGAGAGCAGATATTTAAAGGATTTATTTGGTTTTGGGAGTTTTTTCCTGTGGAAAGAGGCTGTTCAGATGATTGCTAGTCCCATTCTTTGTTTCTGTAGGCCTTGTAAAATGCTGGAATGGCCTGGCCATAATCATAATTTTCCATGCTTTCATCATAGTGTTAGAGGGAAGAGGGATGTGAGCAGGCAGCCAATGTTTTTTCTTTCCAATTTGTTTAATGTGGTTTTTTTGTAAGCATTTCCAGTCATCAGACTTGCTGGTCCAAGCTCAGGGGAGAACCAGGTTTTAGTATTTTAAGATTTTAAAATGATTGTCTTGTGAAATGTCTTTTGTTTTGAAATATTCAGTATATTCATTCATCCATCTTTAGTGATCACTTTATCCTGGTCAGGCTCAGTTATCCTGAGGACACTGGGTCTCTGCACAAAAATCTGCACATGCCTTCACACACAATCATTTACACCTAGGGGTAATTAACTATTGTCAGATTACCTACTGACATGTTCTTTGGGTTGTGGAAAGAAACCAGCATACCTCACTGACACAGGGAGAACAGCAAAACTCATCAGAGTAAGTAACATGAGCACAGAATTGCTTGTGGTACCCTGTCCCACAGTCTCTGTCCTACTGTGAGATTTCAAGGCTATTCAGTGTAGTATAAAAGACAATTTAGTTTATTATGTAGCATTTCCTATCCTTTTCCTGTCTCCCTTAACATTTAGACTCATCATCTTGGAGTGTCTTTCAACCAGATATCATAATCAGTGCAAGTGAAGGTAAGAAAATTATGTCTGGCAGGTTTCCACCCATATATAATTAATTTACTTTTTCTTAATTGTCTATTGTTGAATAAAATATACAGACATGTCGGATAAGGAAACAGTAGTTGTATTTATTAATTTGACATCTCTGTATGTACTGGTCAGGTTATCTTTGGTACCTTCACGTGAAGCTCCATCCAACAGTGAATCTCCTTCAAGACAAAGGAAAACTGATGGACTTTCTTCTGCACAGAAGTGATTGCAAAATGGTCATCCTGTCCGTATGCTCACAGAGTACGCAGCCCACAATGACTTGTTAATGCATGTATTCTATTTAAATGACATACACCTGATAGAGTTTGGTTTTATATTGATATAGAATGAATACCTATTAACCCAGGTGTAACCATGAAGCGAAACAACTGCTGCATCTAACTTTAGATTGTAGCTTCATTTAAAAGCTCATCTCGTCTCTGCATAGAAAGTGGTTATCTGTAACATTGTGTGTATACTGAATTGCAACTTCATCAAGTGTATATATTTTTTATACGTATGCTCACTGGCCATTGCATCAGGTCCACCTTGCCTATGTCTCACTGTTTGACAGCAGAAGAACCCTTTACTCCTGCAATTAGACTGCCCCTCCTTTACAAAGTCCCTCACTCCCAAGGGAGCAAACAAGGTCTCTGAACTTGTTTTGAGGTCTTCTCTTCCTCAGAGGTGGATTGGTGGGCATAAAAAGTTAGGCTTGGTATTTTGACATTAGATTACTAAGGCTACAAGATGAAGGTGTACCATTTGACTATGCTAGGCCAAGGTCATCTTTGCTGGGTGGGTCTGTGTGGGGATGTGATTACTTGCTGGAAGAGCAGCTCAACCCAGTGTAGGATCTTCCTGATTCTCTCCAACACTGCAAGACCCCACCAATTCGGAATCCAGCTAAGAGCACCTGCTTTTTTTTTCTTCTGTGGGCTATACAACCAAACCAATTTACAAGGTGTGAACTGTCTCACTTTTGTGTACATACCATGCACTATATGGACAAATGTATGTGGATAGCTGATCATCACATCTACATGTGGGGCCTTCCCCAAACTCTTTCCACAAATTTGGAAGTACTCACTGGGTCTAGAATGTGTTTCTATGCAGGAGCATTAGGATTTTTCTTCACTGAAATAACATCAGACCCAAAGTCCTTCCAGCATTGCAGTGCCCCTTTGCATATAGAGAATTGAGTGACCTGCACAGGGCCTGACATCAACCCCACTGAAAACCTTAGAGATGAATTGAAACACTGACGTGCCTTCTTGTCCAAAATGTGTACCAAACCTTACAAATGCTCTTGTAGGTGAATGGGCATGCATCTCCTCAGCCACATTCCGAAATCCAAGGGAAAGAATTCAGAGAAGATTGCAAGATGCAACAAAGCTGAACCAGCTCCATGTTTTTTAATGGATGCTCAACAAGCCAATTTTTTTTTTTCCATGGTCAGATGTTCACATATTTTTGGCACATATTTTACTGCTGTTTATGCATCACCTTATCATTCAAGAGCTTTTGCGTTACAAACCTGTGAGCAGAATCAGTCTGGAGGCTCTGTGTGCACAGCTGGAGTATCTGTTTATGGCCTCAGCTTCCCTTCCATCAGCAACAGTATTTTTTCAATTTTGTGAAGTAGTCCATAGCAGTTAAGAAGGAGCCATAACACATCTCATCTCATTTCCCACCCTTTCCATTTGAGCCTGCACAGGAAAGAGATGGGGGACCAAGAGGAACCTTATGAGCAGTGCTGTCTTCAAGTTTGGTGTTTATGAGCATACTGTCAGAGAAAAGAAAAATATTTTCCTTATCTCTCCTTGTTTGTTTCTATAATCGCTCAGATGAAGACAGCTGAGAGGTTTGGTCACACAAAAGGGCTGTGTGGAATTGAGCACAGCCACAAAGTGTAGACTCTTGAAGAGCATTACTTGCCACCTTAGCCAACTCTTTCCAAGCCCAGTCCATTCATAGGGCCTCAAACCTGAGTAGCTCCAGCCAGTGTACCACAGGCTATATATCTGAGTACACTGAGTAAAATTTCCAATCCAATTCAAAAGCTCTGTCTATAGTTTAGTCTATAATTTTAGAAGTATAAGATGCGTCATACCACCAAGTCTCTGTCTGGACCATCTTGTAGTTGACAAATATTTGTCTTTTCATCAGCCTAACTCTAACCCTTAACCCATTTTTGTTCAGTGTTTTTTATATACCGAGATTTCAGTTTTAGAGACTTGTGGAGCTGTTTAGCTGTTATAGCAAAATGCATCCAATGCAGACCTGCTTAGGCCATACAGCAGGGGGCAGAGCTTAAATACAATTTAGTCAATTAGCTGTTTACTTTTATTCTGTAGTTAAATTGGCTTTGATATAAAAATGTACAAGTTGCCCTGTTTGTATGTGCTGTGTATACTATATAAATGGCCACTGTGTTTCAGTAAAAGGTTGGAGTTCTTAAGCTGGGAGCTCTGAAATATATATAAATGAAGGAATTATACTCTGTAATGTGGACATATGTGCATTGAATACATTTTACTGACAGTTTTTGAATATATCATTTAATCTGAGTTAACATTGTTTTCTCTTTTTTCTAATGCATTTAAGTGCTTGTAGGTGGAGAGAAAGGAAACTTGCCTGTAGTGGCCACTGTATTTGATAAGCTAAACCAAGTGTATAAGGAATACCTGGAGGCAGAGCAAGCATACACTTTGGTACTGCAAGTTTCCTTCTTTTACATATTCTCAAGCTATCAAGTATGATAAACGTAGTAATAAAAACTATAAAGTAATTTAAAATAGGCTATATGAATATAACAAATATTGTTTTTTCCATTGATTCTCAGCAGCACTGATAGCACTGTGATGATCATCCTAAGCAATGTATAGTTTGTGAAATTTTCTTCTTCTTATGTTTCTTCTACCTCTAGGCTATGGAATCAGGACCTAGTCGCTTTAGTAACTCCTATAAAAGACCAGTTCGAACACAAGCAGTCATTGATCAGTCAGACATGTACACGCATGTCTTCTCTGCGTTTACAGAGAAGAAGGTGAATATGAAATACACTGCACTCTGCACACTGACTTTAAGAAGAATGAATCTCGTGATATGTTCTAGCATGAAATTTATTTTGTATTTATGTCATTATTCCATGTCTTGTGTATAGTTTGTTTATGTACATATGAGAATTGCAGCAGTGTTTTTTCTCTTTTTTTTTCATTTTACAGGGTGTATCACATAAGTTCGTCATTGCTGTTCTGATGGAATACATTCGCTCGCTCAACCAGTTCCAAATCACTGTTCAGGTACAGCACTTACAGTACAGGTGTGCCAATGACAGTTTCAGAAATACTGTGGTTATTTAGTGTAATCTAATCTTGATAAAATGGACATTTTTTTTCAATTGAGTTTTTATTTATTTATCAAAACCATGTCACAGTTATTGGCACCCCTGCATTAATATTAATGCAATCTCACTTTGCAAACAACAAAGCTCTGTTTTGGTCTCCACTGAAGATAGAACACAGTTCCTTTTAAAGTTAATGAACTTTAAAGTTTGGTACACTTTCAATATAGGTTGTTGGCATCTTGAAGTGACCCCTGAATGCTACCTTTACCATATTGGAAATTCATACTGTGTTGACATTCTTTCTTCTGTATCACACACAGCACTACTTTTATGAGCTGGTTATCAAAACTCTGGTGCAGAATAATCTCTTCTACATGCTTCACCAGTTCCTCCAATATCATGTGCTGAGTGACTCCAAACCACTGGTGAGTTCAGTTCTAAGAAAATCTATTTATAGCAGCTATGCAGAGAAGAGATTCAATTATCGGAAAGACTAGCCTGTGTCTTAGTAATGTGTTGGGCCACCACTAGCTGGCAAAAAATTCAAGGTGTCTTGGCTCAGATGTCTCTGGAACTGTACCTGAGGCAGGGCCACCAAACCACCAAAACTTACAATCATCACTGGTATTTTGATGAGGGCGATGAAGAGGGCAAACATGTCAGTCCAAAATCACATTAGTATGTATTTGCTTACACACATCAGCCATAACATTATGAGCAGTGAGAGGTGAAGTGAATAACACTGATTATCTCCTCATCATGGCACCTGTTAGTGGGTGGGATATATTAGGCAGCAAGTGAACATTTTGTCCTTAAAGTTGATGTTAGAAGCAGGAAAAACGGGCAAGCGTAAGCATTTGAGCGAGTTTGACAAGGGCCAAATAGTTTAGGTTAGACCACTGGATCAGAGCATCTCCAAAACTGCAGCGCTTGTGGGGTGTTCCCGGTCTGTAGTGTCAATATCTATCAAAAGTGGTCCAAGGAAGGAACAGTGGCCCGTGTGATCCAATACAACAGACAAGCTACTGTTGCTGAAATTGCTGAAGAAATTAATGCTGGTTCTGATAGAAATGTGTCACAATACACAGTGCATCACAGTTTGTTATGTTTTGGCCCAACAAAGAGGGACAAACGCAATATTAGGCAGCTGGTCATAATGTTATGCATGCTTGGTGTATAGTGATTTAATACTCAGTATTAAATCCAGCGTGCAGTCACACATTGCTTATGGTATACATTTCATTATTTGTGTTGTAAAGGCTGAATTATTTCTGATAAACCAGTCCATTACTATTATAAATGACACCATTCTATAGTTTAACAAAATATCTTACAATTTATATCATAAAAATTATGTAATTAAATATATATTGTTAAAGCATCACTTCTTATTTTTAATGTTCTATAATCTGCCTTGTAGTAGTAATTTAGTTATTTAGGAGCTAGCTCACTATATTGTTTTTCTCCTGATTAGGCATGCCTGTTGCTGTCTTTAGAGAGCACATACCCTCCTGCTCACCAGCTCTCTCTAGATATGCTCAAGGTAAACAACAAATTCACAAGTCTTTTCTGTTCTGCTGGGATTATGTTAAATGCATTAATTCAAATTAATTGTGAAAATGGTGTGTGTGTGTGTGTGTGTGTGTGTGTGTGTGTGTGTGTGTGTGTGTGTGTGTGTGTGTGTAAAAAACAGAGGCTGTCCACAGCTAACGATGAAATTGTGGAGGTACTCCTGTCAAAACAGCAAGTCCTTGAAGCTCTCCGATTTGTGCGCAGTGTTGGTGGCCATGACAACATCTCAGCACGCAAGTTTTTGGATGCTGCACGGCAGACTAATGACACAATGCTCTTCTATACAATCTTCCGTTTCTTTGAGCAAAGAAACTTTAGGTTACGTGGCAATCCTGCTTTTAATCCAGGTAGGTGGGGCTGACATGCTTTATAAAGATGTTGCTAATGAGTGCACATCAATACCCTTATTTCACAGTTTCACTCATTATTATTATTATTATTATTATTATTATTATTATTACTAGTAGTAGAAGTGGTAGTGTTGAGCCATTGCATGCTTTAGCATTTGTGCTGTGGAAGGTGTTTGTTGTTTTTCATTGGCTGATCTAATGCTCTTTTTTTAGGTGAACACTGTGAGGAGCATGTCACTTACTTCAAAGAAGTGTTCGGAGAACAAACACTGATGAAACTTCCAGTTGTTTGAAGAAAAGGATGGACTAGCCACTAGCCTTAACCAATTTTAAATGATCATTCTGACTTAAGCTGATTTTTTTTAAATACATATTTCAGTTTTTTTCACTTTCAAGCTGTATTACATTCATTCCTATGGAGTAGTTAAATGTGTTTGTCAATGAGACTTGGCATTAGAAAGTTTATGTAACTTTGTTCCTTTGCATCAAGTCTTATAGTGTGCATGCTTTTGTTGCCACTGCACTGCAGTTTGAACAAATCGGGCAGTGCAAATGATGTGACAAGGTTTAACTTCATGCAAAAGAGTTATTAGAAGTTATTAGGAAACTATCACCCTTACTATAAAACATTATGTGGTTATCTGACCATACACTTATATGTACCATGCCTCCCCTTTTACTGTTACAAGAGCCTGCACTTATCTGGGAAAGCCTTCCACTATATTTTGGAAGGTGGCTGTGGAGATTTGTGTCTGTTCAGCCAGAAGAGTATTAGTGAGGTCAGGTACTGATGTCAGGTGAGAAGACCCTGGTGCATAGTCAGCGTTCCAATTCAACCCAAAGATGTTCAGTGGGGCTGCGGTCAGGGCTTAGGCTATTTGAGTTCCCCCACATCAGCCTTTGCAAACTAGGTCTTTATGGATCTTGTTTTGTGCATGCAACATTATCAGATGAATTTAGTTCATTTAGAATGAGCATTTAGTTAGTTTATAGGTATAGGGAAATATTATTGCTAAAGCATACAAAGAATTTCTAGACAAGTGTCCGCTTACAAGTTGGTGGCAACAGGGGAAAGCCTACATATATGTGTGAGGTCAGGTTTCCACATATCTTTAGGGCATATAGTGTAAATAACTATGTAAACAGTAAATAACAAAACAGCAGAAAACAATACATTGTTAGCATTTACTAATTAATTCTAATGTTTAACTAATGTACAAAGCATAAACAGAGATGCAATAAATAAATATATAAAATAAATAATTGCAGATTCGTAAGTGAACTAGTGTTGCTCTATGTGTGTGTGTGGGTAATCTATAATAATTTATATTCTATATATAATCTATATATGCACAGTAGAGGAAAGCTGTCAGGTACATGGGCTGTCAGTGATATTGTACTGTCATAGTTTTGATTCTCATTGATTTGTAGCACATGCTACTTGATTATTTAAACAAGTTCAAATAAGTTGTGTCCATGATATGAGGTGAAGAATAAAGACTTACCTTTTCATCAAGAACTTGAATTTACACTATTCCATATATTATATGAACATATTTTTTGTTTGCTTTCATGTTGTACTGACATGAAAAAAATCCAGTAACTAGGTTTTCAGTAACTGGAGTAGTAGTGGAACATTTGACACAGGATGGAATCAGTCCCAATTCTAATGATCTGTTAAGGATCTTTGTGATGATGACGCTGCAGATGTCTGCTTAGGTTGTGGCCTCTGAACCCGAGTGCTTTGTTTATTCTGATTGGCTTTTCACTTGCCCCACAAACTTGCAGGATTTATGTGCACCATGTAGTCCTAGTACCTCCAGTACAGAACCACGATAAACCTGACACAGACAGGAGAGCCATCCAATCTACAAAAGACTGCCCTATCCTATGTGGAGCATGGTCTGAACAAAGGATAAAAGGACATCCCAGTGGGTAGTAATGGACAGTGAGGCCCACCTACTTGATAACAGGCACTGTTTTTGCAGGTGCAGGTTTGCTTTTGCAGAGTCCGCTCCTTAGATTGGTCCTAACATTGCTTCACTCCATGTCTCGTAACCTGAAGGCTGTGTTGTGTGCTTTGAACAGAAGGCAAACATCCCAGTTTATCCAGAGCTTCTGGTTAGGGAACCTTATAGTTGTTTTCTGTGTGATCACCTGGCCCGCCCACCCACCTGCTGTTGGGTGTAGGTGTTAATGTTAATGTTGGTGTCTGTAGTGGACTGGGCAGCAAATTCACTCCAGTCAGTGTGTGAGAACTGCTGCTGTGAGCAGTGTCAGCCCCATCCAGCTAGATTTTAACAGTGCTGACACGTTTGATGAATGGAGATTACTTTGTAGATGAAGAAGAAGTGTGACTTTCTAAGCATTAGCTACACTTGTGTATACATGGTCCAAAGTTTTATGTCCCATAGTGAAACAGGAGACATTCTGTTGAAACTTTGGCAGATTGATTAAAATCCTCATTGCCAATAAGGACTCCGTCAGCATGCACTGTCTGAAGATAAAAGCAGTTCTTTCATGGCTATATTAGCCTTAGCATCCAGGGGAACATACACTGCTATCACAACAATGCATGTGAACTCACATGGTAACTAAAAGGCACTGAATAATCAGGTATTGAAGATCAGCAGAGCAATGGGAACCAACAGTGATAGAGACAGTACATATACACTAGTTCTTCACAGTGGGCTATAAAATAAAAAAAACAAAAACAAATCAGTTTCACAAGAATTATTGCATGGAACATAGAACAACATGCAAACACAGTCAATGCACTTTACCAAGACAGCAAAAATGACCATTTTCTCTCTAATTTTGAATTTCAATTGAAGCATATATGTTTCATTCCTGATTTACTGATTGGCAACTGGAAACCTGTCCAATAAACATTGGGATGTTGTTTTCTGCACAAAACACACCTGTCCACTCTCCATTTACTCTTATTGTGATGTCTTATTTAAGCAATGCTACGGGCAATTTAGAGACTCCAATCAACCTAGAAGCATGTTTTTGGACTGTGGGAGGAAACCCACCAAGTGTGGGGAGAACATGCAAACTCCACACACACAGTGAGCAGGAACGAGACCCAAACCCAGGACACTGTAGGTGTGAGGCGAACGTGCTAGCCACTAGGCCACTGAGCCACCATGCTGCCTAGAGAGCATTTATTTTCCATCCAATTAAAGCATTGAATGGACGCTCAGGCTTTAGTGGCTTTAGTGGAGATTTTTACACAGGCTGCTGTCCACTGAGTTTGAGATTCATGAATGAACAGCAGGGTATTGCATTGAGATATATTTTTTCATTCAAATCGATAAAATATTGAAATAAACTAAGACTGATGAATAATATAGACAATTTAAAAATGTTTCATTGCTACATTTTAATGAAAAAAAAAAAATTTTTAATGAAAAAATTAATGCAGTCACCTGTGGTCTAACCAATTCAGTGGAAATTAGCCAGTCCAGTACAAATTATCATACTGCTAAGGTCCCAAAAGTTTTTGGCTTTTGAAATTAAAGAGATAATGAAAAAAAACGTTTTGGCAAGGTTGATGATACAAATCTCTGGAGGTATAAACTATGGAGGTATACATTATCCTATAGCAGCTTTTTGGACATGATTGTTTTTGTTAACAGTCTTTTTGAGGAATTAAAGTGACCACAGTTGAGGAAAGTAATTGGAGATCTGCAGGTGGCAGACCCTGAGTAAATGGAAAGATGGTTTAGTCACAATCATTGCACTTTGTATATTAAAGTGTAAAGAACCTAAGGGGTTTGCTATACAGGAGTTCTTTTGTCAGATGAAAACATTACATTTGTAGCTGATGAGGCCAAGGATAATGTGAAATGTCTATAAACATTCATTTCTGGCATTTGGCAGATGCCCTTATCCACGAGCAATTTATAATTTATCTCATTTTATACAACTACACAATTGAGGGTTAAGAGCTGTGCTCAGGGGTCAAACAGTGGCAGCTTGGTGGAGCTGGAATTTGATCTCACAATATTCCGATCAGTAGTTCCCCACTAAGCTTCCACATCCCCATTACAAAAAATCTTCCAGGTACTGGGGAAATGCACCCCAGTAACTTTCAAATCTGTGAATTCCTCCTTGCAGTTATTGCAAATATTATTTAAATGCCACTAATGGGTTAAATCAGTTTAGTAATTCTTTAAGATATAGAAACTCTGAAGGCAAGATGTAAGCTGAATCTAAATCAGAGTTTAATAGACATGTCTTTCCCTCACACACATGCATTTCATTAGGACACTGGTGCAGAAGTGAGAAGTGAGAAGATTATGTTCTGTTTGAAGTATTAAAATATGGGCAGATAGCAGTGTCCTGTTTTGCCACTATGTGACATTTTCCACAAACCAGGTTATACAGCTGTATAGACCATATTCATGATTCCACAAAATTGATTTCTTTGTATTTTTGGACTGCCAAATGAGACTTTTTTCAACTATTTGCTTATGACAAAATATGTAAAAATGCAACAGTTTATGACACTTGTAAAAGAACTATTCTAACTTCTTTTTAATACTGTAATATAAATAAATGTTTGCTATGGGAACCCTAGTAACAGTATGTACAACCAGCTGGTATGCCAATTATTTTTTTTTACATTTGTTGAAAAAGTCAACACTCTAGGCAATGCGTTTGTGGCAGTCTTAATAGAGTAAAACCAATTGGCATATCAGCCATACATTGCAAAAAAAATCTTAGTAAGTCATAATGCTTGAGTCTAAGCAAATTATCTGTTATTTTTTATAAGATTACATAAGATTTTTATAAACCAAATCTAAGATTATTAATTTTTTTTCACTATTTCTAATCTTTAGAGTTTTTCTTTTTCTTTCTTTCTTTCTTTCTTTCTTTCTTTCTTTCTTTCTTTCTTTCTTTCTTTCTTTCTTTCTTTCTTTCTTTCTTTCTTTCATGTAATTTTATATGCTGTTTTCTTGTTCTGATATGGGATTTTTCATTTTTTAAACAAACAAACAAACAAACAAAAACAAATTACATTATACATCTATTTCTTGCTGAGATTGCATTTCTTCCTGAGTTTTTTTTGAGGGTTGGGTGTTTGTCACTGTAGTCTTTGCAGCTCTTTCAGGGTACATTAAGAATGCTTTCTCATGCACAGTTTTAGTGATCATCACTAAGAGTTCATAGTTCAAGAATTGTGCATACATATTTGTTTTCTGCAAACTCCTCCATGAACACTCCTATTCAACTGTCTGTTGCCACATCTCAGGTCAGAAACTAATATATGCAATTAATGGTATTCTCTACTCTGTATTGAGTTTCGTACTGTATTGTGATGTGAATATACACAAACTGTACTCATCGGTAGTCAGACAAGAGATAATTTGCATTATTTCAATTTGAGTGTGGTGGAGGAATACTGCTGCATCCATTTTATAGTTCTAGCTTTCTGTCAGGTTATGGAGGTGAAGGTTGATGAAATTGCAGGTCTTAATTATTAAAAAGGTTGAAAAAGGAACAAACTGGCATTCATTCATTCATTCATTGTCTTCCGCTTATCCGGAGCCGGGTCACGGGGGCAGCAGTCTAAGCAGGGATGCCCAGACCTCCCTCTCCCCAGACACTTCCTCCAGCTCTTCCAGAGGAACCCCCAAGGCATTCACAGGCCAGCCGAGAGGCATAGTCTCTCCAGCATGTCCTGGGTCTTCCCCAGGGCCTCTTCCCGGTGGGGCATGCCCGGAACACCTCCCCAGGGAGACGTCCCGGAGGTATCCGAAACAGATGCCCGAGCCACCTCAACTGTCCCCTTTCGATGTGGAGGAGCAGCGGCTCTACTCTGAGCTCCTCCCGGGTGACAGAGCTCCTAAGGGAGTGCCCCGCCACCCTACGGAGGAAGCTCATTTCGGCCGCTTGTATCCGGGATCTTACCCTTTCAGTCATGACCCAGAGCTCATGAACATAGGTGAGAGTAGGAACATAGATTGACTGGTAAATCGAGAGCTTCGCCTTCCGGCTCAGCTCCTTCTTCACCACAACAGACCGGTACATAGACTGCATTACTGCTGCTGCTGCACCGATCCGTCTGTCAATCTCACGATCCATCCTTCCCTCACTCATAAACAAGACCCTGAGATACTTAAACTCCTCCACTTGAGGAAGGAGCTCCCCTCCAACCTGGAGAGTGCAAGCCACCTTTTTCTGGTCGAGAACCATGGTCTCAGATTTGGAGGTGCTGACCCTCATCCCAGCCGCTTCAAACTCAGCTGCAAAATGCCCCAGTGGGGATTGCCGCCACGACCAGCACCAGAGACCTTACCGCCACAGCTCCGGATGGCTGCTTCAACAATGGAGGAGGAGAACATGGTCCACTCAGACTCAATGTCCCCAACCTCCCTCGGGATCTGGTTGAAACTCTCCCGGAGGTGGGAGTTGAAGACCCCCCTAACAGAGAGATCAGCAAGACGTTCCCAACAGACCCTCACAATACGTTTGGGTCTGCCAAGTCTGTCCGGCATCCTCCTCCGTAAGCAGCTCCAACTCACCACCAGGTGGTGATCGGTTGACAGCTCCGCCTCTCTCTTCACCCGAGTGTCCAAGACATGCGGCCGAAGGTCAGATGACATGACCACAAGGTCGATCATTGATCTCCGGCCTAGGGTGTCCTGGTACCACGTGTACTGATGGGCACCCTTATGCTTGAACATGGTGTTCGTTATGGACAGGCTGTGACTAACACAGTAGTCCAGCAACAGGACACCATTCAAGTTCAGATCAGGGGGGCCATTCCTCCCAATCATGCCCCTCCAGATATCACTGTCATTGCCCACATGGGAGTTGAAGTCCCCCAGCAAAACTATGGAGTCCCCAGTCGGAGCACCTTCCAGCACCCCTCGCAGGGTCTCCAAGAAGGTTGGGTACTCCACACTGCCATTCGGCCCATAAGCCGAAACAACAGTGAGACACCTATCCCTGGCCCGAAGGCGCAGGGAAAAAACCCTCTCATTTACCGGGAAAAACTCCAGCACATGGCAGCTGAGCTGGGGGGCTATAAGCAAGCTCACCATGGGGCACTCCAGAGAAGAAGAGGGTCCAACCTCTCTCAAGGAGTTGGGTTCCAGAGCCCAGGCTGTGTGTGGAGGCAAGCCCGACTATCTCTAGCCGGTACCGCTCAACCTTCCTCACCAGCTCAGGCTCCTTCCCCCCCAGTGAGGTGACATTCCATGTCCCAAAAGCCAGATCCTTCGTCCAGGGTTTGGGTCGTCGGAGCCCCCGCCCATGACTGCTACCCAAAACACACTGCACCGGACTTATGCTCCTTCCTGCGGGTGATGGGCCTACGGGAAGGTGGGCCTACGTCTTTCCTTCAGGCTGTGCCTGCCCGAGTCCCACAGGCAAAGACAGGCACTTGCCTGCGTGCCCCAACCCCAGGCCTGGCTCCAGGGTGGGGCCCCAGTGACGCCAGTCCGGGCGACGTAACAGTCCTTGATTTTACTTCCATAAAGATTTTGAACCGCTCTTAGTCTGACCCGTCACCTAGAACCCGTTTGCCTTGGGAGACCCTACCAGGAGCACTAGGCCCCTGACAACATGGCTCCTAGGTTCATTCGGGTGCTCAAACCCCTCCACCACAATAAGGTGGCGGTTCAAGGAGGGGTTGTGAGGCATAAACCAAGTAACAAATCCACACTAGAGGTCTGGTGGTCTGGGGGAATTTTATAGCCTGGCTGTGACAATTAGACATCAGTGATTTGTATAATCTGAACACAGAAAATTGATTTGATCATGTGTGTAACACCTATCAGAATATGCATAAACTCCCCAATCAAATAAATTGACATTAAATTTTAACCTTGAGTTATTGTTTTTACATTTATCTCTTTCTCAAGAGTATAGCAGTTCACTATATGGTACTCCATAGGATTATACTAATTAATGTAACACAGTCTGGGGTTTGTGGAATCTAGCCATGGGGGTCACAGTCCAGTAACTTCTGTGCCGGTCCCAAGCCCGGATAAATAGAGAGGGTTGCGTCAGGAAGGGCATCCGGCGTAAAACGTTGCCAAATTTAACCATGCGAATCGTCAGTATGAATTTCATACCGGATCGGTCGAGGCCCGGGTTAACAACGACCGCCATCTGCGCCGTTGACCTACAGGGCGCCGGTGGAAATTGGGCTACTGTTGGTCGAAGAAGTAGAGGAGGGTGGAGAGTGTGTAGACAGAGAGAGAAGAGGAAAGGTAAGAGTGTAGGACTGAGAATAGGAACTCTGAATCAACATTCAGAGTTCCTATTCTCAATCCTACACTCTTACCTTTCCTCTTACCTTTCCTCACTCACAACCTACCTGTGGGGCATAACCACTAACAACATTCAACATCACCCCTTCAATCTCTAATATCAATCTCATATTAGCCAGCTCTCTACCTTTTCCTGTCATAGTACCAACGTACTATGACAGGGAAAGGTAGAGAGCTGGCTGATATGATGGAGAGAAGGAAGGTGGATATACTGTGTGTACAGGAGACCAGGTGGAAGGGTAGCAAGGCTTGTAGTATAGGAGCAGGATTCAAGCTGTTTTATTATGGTGTGGATAGTAAGAGAAATGGGGTAGGTGTGGTCCTGAAGGAGGAGTTTGTGAGGAATGTTCTGGAGGTGAAGAGAGTGTCAGACAGGGTGATGAGTCTAGATATTTGAGATTAGTGGTTATGCCCCCCAGGTAGGTTTTGAGTTAGAGTAGAAAGAGAGATTCTGGAGTGAATTAGATGAGGTGATGGAGAGTATTCCAACGGGTGAGAGAGTGCTGATAGGAGCGGATTTTAATGGACATGTTGGTGAGGGGAACACAGGTGATGAGGAGGTGATGGGCAAGTTTGGAGTTAAGGAAAGGAACCTTGAAGGACAGATGGTAGTGGACTTTGCTAAGAGGATGGACATGGGTGTGGTTAACACTTATTTTCAGAAGAGGGAGGAGCATAGAGTGACTTACAAGAGTGGAGGTAGGAGAACACAGGTAGAATACATCCTATGTAGAAGAGGCAATCTGAAAGAGATTAGTGACTGTAAAGTGGTTGTGGGAGAGAGTGTAGCCAGACAGCATAGGATGGTGGTGTGTAGGATGACTTTGATGGTCTGTAAGAAGAAGAGGTCAAAGATAGAGAAGAAAACCAAGTGGTGGAAACTGAAAAAGGAGGAATGTTGTGAGGAATTTAGACAGAAGTTGAGGCAGGCTCTGGGTGGTCAGGTAGTGCTGCCAGATGACTGGGAAACTACAGCAGAAGTGATCAGGGAGACAGGGAGAAAGTTGCTGGGTGTGTCATCTGGAAGGAGGAAAGAAGATAAGGAGACTTGGTGGTGGAATGAGGAAGTTCAGGATAGTATCCAGAGGAAGAGGTTAGCCAAGAAGAAGTGGGACATGGACAGGACTGAAGAGAATAGACAGGAATACAAGGAGTTACAGCGCAGAGTGAAGAGGGAGGTGTCTAAGGCCAAGCAGAAGGCTTATGACAAGTTGTACACTAGGTTAGACACTAGAGAAGGACAGAAGGACTTGTACAGGTTAGCTAGGCAGAGGGATCGAGATGGGAAGGATGTGCAGCAAGTTAGAGTTATTAAGGATAGAGGTGGAAGGGTGCTCACAAGTGAGGAGAGTGTACAGAGGAGATGGAAGGAGTACTTTGGGGAGCTGATGAATGAGGAAAATGAGAGGGAAAAAAGAGTAGAAAAGGTGGACTCTGTGGAACAGAAAGTAGATAAGATTAGAAAGGATGAAGTCAGGAAGGCTTTGAAGAGGATGAAAAGTGGAAAGGCAGTTGGTCCTGACGACATCCCGGTGGAGGTCTGGAAATGTCTAGGAGAGGCAGCAGTGGAATTTTTAACTAGTTTGTTCAACAGGGTTTTAGAGAGTGAGAGGATGCCTGAGGAATGGAGAAGAAGTGTGTTAGGGCCGATCTTTAAGAATAAGGGTGACGTGCAGAGTTGCATTAACTATAGGGGGATAAAGTTGATGAGCCATACAATGAAGCTATGGAAAGAGTAGTGGAAGCTAGGTTAAGGAAGGTAGTGGAAATTTGTGAGCAGCAGTATGGCTTTATGCCCAGAAAGAGCACAACAGATGCCATTTTTGCTCTGAGAATTTTGATGGAGAAGTATAGGGATGGTCAGAGGAAGTTGCACTGTGTGTTTGTAGACTTGGAGAAAACGTATGACAGGGTGCCAAGAGAAGAGCTGTGGTACTGTATGAGGAAGTCAGGAGTAGCAGAGAAGTATGTCAGAGTGGTGCAGGACATGTATGAGAGGAGCAGGACAGTGGTGAATTGTGCTGTAGGTCAGACAGAGGAGTTCAATGTGGAGGTGGGACTGCATCAGGGATCAGCTCTGAGCCCCTTCCTGTTTGCTATGGTGATGGACCAGTTGTCAGAGGAGGTCAGACAGGAGTCTCCTTGGACAATGATGTTTGCAGATGACATTGTGATCTGTAGTGAGAGCAGGGAGCAGGTGGAGGAAAACCTGGAGAGGTGGAGGTTTGCGCTGGAGAGAAGAGGAATGAAAGTCAGTCGTAGTAAGACTGAGTACATGTGTGTGAATGAAAGGGAGGGAAGTGGAACAGTAAGGTTACAGGGTGAAGAGGTGAATAAGGTACAGGAGTTTAAGTACTTGGGGTCAACAGTCCAGAGTAATGGAGAGTGTGGGAAAGAGGTAAAGAAGTGAGTGCAGGCAGGTTGGAATGGGTGGAGAAAGGTGTCGGGAGTTCTGTGTGATAGGAAAATATCAACGAGAATCAAGGGGAAGGTGTACAGGACAGTGGTGAGACCGGCCATGCTGTATGGTTTAGAGACAGTGTCACTGAGGAAGAGACAGGAGTCAGAGCTAGAGGTAGCAGAGCTGAAGATGTTGAGGTTCTCTTTGGGAGTGACAAGATTGGACAGGATTAGGAACGAGTACATCAGAGGGACAGCTCATGTTGGACATTTGGGGGACAAAGTTAGGGAGGCCAGATTAAGATGGTTTGGACATGTTCAGAGGAGGAAGTGTGAGTACATTTGTAGGAGAGGAAGGCCAAAGAGGAGGTATATGGATGTAATAAATGAGGATATGAAGCTAGTGGGTGCAAGTGTTGAGGATGCAGAAGATAGGGATAGGTGGAGAGAGATGATTCGCTGTGGCGACCCCTGAAGGGAAAAGCCAAAAGAAGAAGAAGATATTATATTATATTATATTATATTATATTATATTATATTATATTATATTATATTATATTATATAATGGACATTGTCTCAAAGCAGCTTTACAGAAACATGGAAACACTGAATAAAAATGATAAAGTTTAAAGTTAAGTTACTATTTATCCCCAACATTTATTATTAATAAGCAAGCCTGAGGTGATGGTGGCAAGCTAAAACTCCCTGTGATGATATGAGGAAGAAACCTTGAGAGAAACCAAGCTTCGAAGGGAACCTGATCCTCATTTGTATGACACTGGACAGTAAATGATGTAAATTTAAATAATGTACTTTCTACTGTTTAATAACTCTGGAGAGAGAGAGAGAGAGAGAGAGAGAGAGAGAGAGAGAGAGAACACTAAACAAAAACATTATGGAAGTGAGAATTGAATGTTTAAGAGAGAATGAGTGAAAAAAGAAAGAGAGAAACAAAAATAGAGATAGAAAAATATTAGGTATGCTTGTGATCATGTGATGGTTAAATACAATGTACAGTGGTGTGAAAAAGTGTTGGCCCCCTTCCTGATTTCTTTTTTTTTTTGCATTTTTGTCACACTTTAATGTTTCAGATAATCAAACACATTTAAATATTAGTCAAAGATAACACAAGTAAACACATCATGCAGTTTTTAAATGAAGGTTTTTATTATTAAGGGAAAACAAAATCCAAAACTACATGGCCCTGTGTGAAAAAGTGTTTGCCCCCCCTGTTAAAACATAACTTAACTGTGGTTTATCACAACTGAGTTCAATTTCTCTAGCCACACCCAGGCCTGATTCCTGCCACACCTGTTCAAAATCAAGAACTCACTTAAATAGGACCTGCCTGACAAAGTGAAGTAGACCAAAAGATCCTCAAAAGCTAGACATCATGCCGCGATCCAAAGAAATTCAAAAACAAATGAGAAAGAAAGTAATTGAGATCTATCAGTCTGGAAAAGGTTATAAAGCCATTTCTAAAGCTTTGGGACTGCCGCGAACCACAGTGAGAGCCATTATCTACAAATGGCGAAACCACCACTGTACATTATCTGCAAAGTGCAGACAGGGACTCCAGCAAGACCAGCTATTACGGCATAACTATAAGGGAGAGCCAGAAGGGGACGGACATGAGGGCTTTTTGGGACATAAAGCGTCCAACCACTATACAGTGAGCAAAACTGAGCGACTTGCAAGAGTGGTAAGACGACAGCATCCCAGTACACCAAACACTCTATGCCCATGAACCCTCCTGAATGTTTTACTCCCCTTAAAGATACTGATTTAATTTCACTAATTCCTTCTTCAAAACTATCGGTTTACCTAAGAAAAACTATCCATTGAAAGCTTGACTAAACAAATGTGTTTTCAGCCTGGACTTGAACATTGAGACTGTGTCTGAGTCCCAAACACTAATTTGAAGGCTGTTCCATAACTGTGGGGCTTTGTAGCCTTTACTACTTCTGCATCATGCAGTGACATCATATTTCTTATCTTAGCAATATTTCTGAGATGAAACATGGCTGGGTAGTGATATTATCTATATGAGCTTCAAATCATACAATAACAGTCAATAATCACACCAAGGTCTTTTACTGCTGCACATGAAGAAACAGAAAGACCATCCAAAGTTACTCTGCTATCAAAAAGCTTACTTCTGGCTACATGTGGTCCTAGTACAAGCAATTTTTTCTTGCCAGAGTTAAAACAGTAGAAGTTAGTAAGCATCCACTGGCCTTTACACAGTCTTCAATCTTAATAAGCTGGTGTCTCTCATCTGACTTAGCTGTGTGTCGTAATATGTGGCATAACAGTGGAAGCTAATACCATGTTTACATATAATTGCATCAAGGGGTAGCATATATAAAGAGAAGAGCAGTGGGCTTAAGACAGAACCTTGTGGAACACAGAACATAACCTTGGTATGCATAGAGAAGTCGCCATTTAGGTCTACACATTTATAACGATCAGTCAAATAAAACCTGAGGCAGGAAAGGGCTGTTCCCTTAACACCAACAACATTTTCATATAGTTTAATAGAGCAGCTTAGTGCAGCATTTGACACCAATGACCATACTATTGTATCTATTGTTTATTGTTGTTTTTGCCTGATATTATCAATTTTTATATTGAAATAATTCATGAAGTCATTGCTGCTGCATATAGATGGTGTGCGTTTTTCTACAGTGGTTTTATTCCTAGTTAGTTTTTCTACAATACTTAATAAAAATTTAGGATTGTTTTTGTTGTATTTGATTAGGGCAGAGAGATACCCTGATCTAGCAGTACTAATAGATTTTTTGTAGCTCAGAAGGCTTTCCTTCCACACTAATTGAAATACTGATCATTTAGTTTGATGCCATTTACGTTCTAATTTTCTTGTTGATTGTTTTAAAGTTCGTGTGGGATCATTATCCCATTATCATTATATAGTTTCTTCTCTTTAATTATTTTCCTTTTAAGTGAAGCTACAGTATCTAGGGCGTAGTGAAACACTGACTCTCTAAGTAATCAGTCACCTGATCAAGTTCTGTGGGGTCAGACAGCAATCCAATCATGGATGATAATTCTGGTAATGATGATAATTCTGTTGGTAAATCTGTCTGCAGTAGCAGATGTAAATGTACTTTTAACATGGTGACATCACAAATTGCATATCTTGTGTCTAAGACACATTTTAAATTAAACAAGATAATGGTCTGAGATGCTACTGATTGGGGAAGTATGACTACATTTTCTATATATATAATCTGCATGTTAGAATAAGATTATTACATTACATTTTGATACATTTTGATTTGATTATTTGTTCTCAGAGGGTCTTCTGACTTATCATACTACATATCTTCATCTCTCTCTCCCTCTCTCTCCCTCTCTCTCCCTCTCTCTCCCTCTCTCTCCCTCTCTCTCCCTCTCTCTCTCAGTAACTACATCGACCTAGTAGTTCCTCATGGGCCCTTGGTTGCTGTTGTAGAAAGGACGTTATTCACATTTACATTATTTACTGTCCAGTGTCACCCAAATGAGGATAGGTTCCCTTCTGAGTCTGGTTCCTCTCAAGGTTTCTTCCTCATATCATCACAAGGAGTTTTTTCTTGCCACTGTTGCCGTAGGCTTGCTCATTAGGGATAAACAGGGATAAAATAGTTTAATAATTTAATGATTCTTTTTTTCCTCTCCTTTCTGTTTCTCTATTTTTGTAAAGCTGCGTTGAGACAATGTCCATTGTAAAAGGCGCTATACAAATAAATTTGAATTGAATTGAATTGAATTGAATGGAATTATCAAAATGAATGTTGAAGTCTCTCACAATTAATGCTTTGTCTAAATATATGATGAGGTTTGAAATGAAATCTGCAATTTCACAGAGGAATTCAGAAAATGGCCTTGGAGGTCTATAAATAACAATTAGTGGAATCTACTCAGTAGACATATTTTTTGTGGCTACATATTGTTAAGTTAGTATAAAGAACTTCAAATGTTTTTATGTCTAGATTTTTGTATGGTGCCTAGCTTATCCTCATGAATAACTGCGACACCTCCTCCCCTGCCTGTTAGGTGTGGCTGATGTATATAACTATAACTGGGCGGACAAGCTTCATATAATGCTACATACTGAATTAATCCACAAAACACTAAACACTGAAGATAAATTAAATTAAATTATAAATTATAAATTAATGTCAATGTCCCATACATTAATATGCTTGGTCCCATCTTAGCTTAGAGTGGGTTATGGTTGCTGAACTGCTGGATGTGTAGGTGGTGCTCCAAAAACAATGTGGACTTTATAGATAATTGAAACAGTTTTAAGGGCTGGCTGGCCTGTTAGGGCGGGATGATGTCCATCCCACCTGAGAAGGTGCTGCTCTCATTTCTTACAGCATTGCAGGGCCTAGTTAGTTGGTGAAAATCCAGGGAGCAGACAAGCAAATAAACAAACTGTTTGCTAGCTGCAATGAATCATCACCCAGGTTTCAAAATGTTGAGACTAAGACTGTTTATATATTAGATTTCTTATGCTTTTCTGAAGCATTCACTGTTAATGAAGAGATTAATATACTGTGTTTAACAAAAATTGAATTAAACCAAATGAGTATGTAGCATTGAAGCTCTGAATCTAGTTATCCTGAATATAGTTATATACATCCCTTGCCTAATGACAGGGGAGGAGGTATCGCAGTTTTTTTAATCATGATAATCTAGTGTCATACAAAATCCTAGACATAAATTCATGAAATTCTTTATACTAATTTCTTTATACTTTACCACTAATTGTTATTTACAGTGCCATATTCTAGATTCCTCTGCTAATTTGTGGATTTTATTTTAAACCCACTTGTTTCTCTAGGCAAGCACTAATTGTGGGAGACTTTAATATTGAATCTGATCATTCAGGAGACCTTCTGAAAACAGCAGGTGTTCATCCTAGATTCCTAAGATGTTAATCAGAATGTAAGAGGACTCACTCATAATGGTGATGACACAGTAGATCACACTACCATTTGGATTAAATATAGAAAATATAGCAAATATAGTCACATTTAAAATGTGTCTTACACATAATATGCACTTTGCCATGTAGCTGTGTCAAATGTACATTTATGTCTGCCACTGCAAAGAGTTTTATCAGTATTTTCTCAGAGTCAGTGATCCATGATTGGATCACTATCTGACCCCACAGAACTTGATCAGGTGACTGATTACTTAAAGTCAAAGAATCTCTACACCCTGGATAAGAGATAAAACTAGCACCCTGGTATAATGATCACACATGGATCTTAAAATAGACAACCAGAAAATACAGCATACAGTAAAAGCCATCAAACTACATTAGTAGTATTTCTTGTAGCATGGAAGGAGGCTCCTGTGCTATAGAAAATTCTGCTAGGTCAGCATGTCAATTGACGTTAATAATCCTAAAAAAAAAAATAATCCTAGATTTTTTATTTAATACTGAAGCAAAATTAACTATATATGATTTAACATAGGTTTCACAGTAAAGTTGGAAAAGTTTCTGACATGATTTATCTTGGTTTCATTTTTCTACACAACAAAAACCTGCCATCATAAAATGGGTGTGTAGATTTTTTTTTTATATTTACTAGGTATTTACAAGCTATCAAAATTGTACATGTAAATTAGTACGGTATTAGCAGGCACAAAGTGCAGTAATAAAACTCAGCTAACAATAACATACTCATCTGGGACATTACATTAAATTTGTCAGATTACATTTAATAACTGATACAGGATACATATCAAGCATATTGGTGAAATGTCATAGACATGACATGACTAAATCTGGTACACCTATTCACTTTGCATCCCTTTACTAGACTCCTAGAACAGGTGGCATACAATGACCAGGCCTGGAGATGCTGATTTGAGGAAGCAGCTCCAGACGATGCAACACTTCCTGATGGATAGGATAGTTTGTTGGATGCCTTTGGATGATCTGAAGCTGGTGCCCTACCATACTATTTGTCACGTCCGGTCGCCACTCGCCCTATGCGGGGCTCGAACCCGGACCTCCGTGGTGTGGCGTGCCGCAGCACGCCGTGAGAAAGCGGACCCAAGCGCAGGATACAGTGAAGCACTGTTTTATTTATATAAACACGAGACAGGGGAAAGACGAACATTACAATAGACTCGTGGTTACAACATACAACAAATCCCAAAACTAACATAACACCCACGGGACAGCTATACAAGAAACACTGACCCACGCCACACTTGCACACCAGGCTCCCTTTTATAGGGAAACACAACAGGGTAATAAGGGACAGGTGACACAATCAGGGTGGAGAACAATGGGCAGGAAATCACACAGAGAAACAGACTTCCAGGATTCTCCTGCCAGCGCCCTCCCCGGGCCTGGCAGGGAACTGTCCAGCTACTCCTGACACTATTACACAGGAAGCATTAATTAAACAAAAATAATTTCAAAATAACCTCAGTTATTTTTTAAATGAAATAATCATCACATAATACCCCACATGTATAACTACTGACTGTGAAAAAACCTGACCAGTGTTTACCCTGGAAAATAATGCAACTTGCCGAAATGGCTAGGAACTACAAAGGGCCATACATTAACATATCAATGAGAAAGCTCATATGTTGTATATTGCTTTGTAACACCTTCCTTCAATTGTGTATGGTAGTGTATTGATTATTAATATTGTGGCATTAATAATCAATAGTCTTTTTTTCATGTAGGGATTTAACAATTTTATTTTATTAGCCAGATTTAATCACAATGAATGGAGTAAGGCAGAGACATTGAATCTAATCATTCATGAACTGTCAGAGTCTAAAATGTTCCCTACACATATCATGTGGCTACTGCTATAAAAAGCTTCCCTGAAATTAACTTGAACAGCTGATGAGCCACTGAGTTTCAGAATCACACTGCTTGTCAGATTCTGTCCATCAACTACTCTCTTACTGTCCCTCACACAGACGGCAAATGTATATAATATTAATAACAGTTTCAGGGCTTTGAGTATTTAGAGGTCAGCTAAAATACAAATAAAATATGCAGATATGTGATTAATGCCTCTATAAATCTGAGCAGAGAATAACATACTGCATAGTGACGGTTTGCCAGACACACCTGTTTAGTCTCCATCATTTGCACAGCATACTATTTTGGTCACTGCTTATTGCACAGAATACCCTTATACAGGGATGTCTAAACTAAGGCCTGCCACCATAACAGCAAAAGTCTTTAAGCCATTTTAAAAATAACATTTTGGGGCCTCTACTGAAAGATTTATAAATGAATGCACCTGTGAACAAAGATTCATAAAGAATGACTATCAGTTACAACCAGGTCTAAAAAATATAGTTATAAATTCATTTTACTTTCCTTTCTGCAAAGATTAATGATAATAATTGAAGGACTTTTTTTTGTTTCGAACCCTTGAGTCAGACTTGCTCCTTGTGTGTGCATTTATAAATAAACCGTGAACATGTAAAACAGTTAACACTCCTTAATTTATCAGCATAAACTCCCTAGTCTGTATTTAATCATAGGGTTTTGTATTTTTAATTCAATTCAATTTATTTGAATAGCACCTTTTACAGTGGACATTGTCTCAAAACATTGTATTTATCAGTGGGTTTTCCTTATGGTATTAGGTTATCCCCAATGTTGATCTTTTTATATTGTACCTTTTTTCATTGTGTATTGTAATTTTGGGGCATTCATTCATTCATTCATTCATTCATTCATTCATTCATTCATTCACTCATCTTTATACAGCCTTCTCCTAGCCATGGTTGATTTTTTTAATATAATGTGGCTTGTTTCTCTTTATCTGTTGCAAAATGCATTGTATAGCATTTAGACCAGATATCAGATACAGAATCAATAGGACATAGGTATGCAGAGGATGAAATGCTGGACACGGATGCTATGTGTACAGAGACTCCCAGAAGGACACCAACTGTCTCTGTATAGGCTTAACATTATAAACAAAGGTATATAACCACACCAGTCACATAAAATAAGAACATTTTTTGCTGTTAGGATTATATGTATGTATGTTAAACTGCTATAGCAGTAATTTTAACTACCACTACATAAATGTATTACTTGTAGATTAAATTTTTTTTTTCTGTAAATCCCAGGAGCTCAGCGGTTATAGAAATACTCAAATAATCATGCCATGGTCCGAATTTCTATCACATTTTCCTAATTCTGATGGTTGACATGAACATTACCTGAAGATAAATAATTATCTAAATAATTTCATGCATTATACTGATGCCACCTGATTGGCTGATTAGACAGGTTGATTAGGTGTAAACTTGTTCCTAAGTGCTCAATGAATGTACTTGTTTGTATTCAACCACAGACACATCTTAGAAATATGAAAGAAAGCTGTTTCATTGCTTTATCCATACAATTATGAGTGATCCTGGGAGTTAATAACAGCACAGAGTATCTTTCTGTGGGTTAGAGAGGAATCTTGCACTCCTACATTTAGAACATGATGCTCTTCACAGGTTCACAAGTTCAGGTCCTGCTGATCCAGCTTATAGGTAGACATCACCTCCATTAGCAGTGGTGTGTGCACACGGCATCTGTAAGAGCAGCTCCTTGAATCAGCTCCTTCGATTTCTTAATGTTTATGAATAATTTATTGACCAAGTTATATTATTGTCACTGCACTATGTTGCAAGGTTCTACAAGGTTATATACATTGACTCATTGCTGTGATTAGTCTGATTACACAGATTAGTCTGATTGGTGTTGTATCATCATCAAATTTGATAGTGTCCCAAACCAGTCTAAACAGTCTAAACAGTCTTTCACTGTCAATAAGCATCCTTTGTATTCTGTCTATTCTAAAGGACATGGTTTAGGACATAATAATAAATGTCAAGGATGTACAGGAAGGGGCTCAGCACAGCCCTGGGGGCTCCTGCTTTCAGGGTCACGAATGAAGATATATACCATTTAGCCATAACATTTAAACCAGTGACAATGATGTGAATAACATTAATTGTCTTGATACAATGATACCTGTCAAGGGGTGGGATTATATTATGCAGCAAGTTGGTGTGTTGGAAGCATGAGAAATGGGCAATCATCTGAGATCTAAGTAACTTTGACAAGTCCAAATTGTGATGGCTAGATGACTACTTAGGTCAGACAGGCCTTGTGGTGTGTTCCCTGTATGCAGTGGTTAGTATTTAATAAAGCATTCTAAGAAAGCACAACTGGGGGACCAGCAACATGGTCATGGGCTCCCAAGGCTTGTGTATGGGGTGTGATGGCTATCCAATCTAGTCCAATTATACAGAACGTTACTGTAGCACAAATCACTGAAAAAGTTAATGCTAGCTATGATAGCAAAGTGTCAGAGCACACAGTACATTGCAGCTTGCTGTGTGATGTGACATCATCCTTAAGGCTGCAGAGCTGCAGGCTTGGTGTCACCCAGATATGGATGATTTATGGGTTCCTTATGAGGACTCTGACATGTCCTTGTTTAGTATGTACTGTTCCACATTTTTTGAGATCCTTCATAAGAAGAAAAAAGGTATATATGAAAAGTATAATACACGTGATACAAATGTTTGTTTTTCAAACACAAAAGTTTTTTAAGAGCAAATTTTTGCTCTTATTCAATCTCGATTCAGAAGCCAGGAGTTTTATTTGGGCCAGTGGCATCAATGTTTAGGAGAGCCCCTTACCCACCAGCCACAAAATATCCTTGTGGCTTCAGTGATCCACAGACAATTCAATTAAATTCATATTCAAATTTTATTCATATAGTGCTTGCAATTATAATTATAGTGATTTAAACATTTAGATTTAAATCTATATCATCATAAATCATAAATATAAAAAATTTAGAATATAAATGACAAAGTTTCAAATTAAATTCATATTTATTCCTAATGAGTAAGCCGGCGGCAAGGAAAAACTCCTTGAGACAATATGAGAAAGAAACCTTGAGAGGAACCATATGGCCTTTTCTACAACTGTATATAGTCAAGTGGGGTTGTGTAACCAAGAGCTTTTGAGCAACTTATAAATCAGTTTAATTGTTAAGTTCATTATAGATGTTCAATAATGGAGCCCCAAGTGCAATACCAAGCACAGCAACAGCAGTTCAAAGCTGGCACCATAGTCTTCAAGTGATTCTATCTATATCAGTCCCATGGGTTTCCAGGCTTGAGCCATCCCCATCAGCAGTGAGCACCACAAGCAGAGACTCCAACCAGAAGTAGGGCATCAGGATAGATCAAGCATTAAATTGAATTTAATTAATTTTATTTTTATAGCACTTTTAAACAATGGATCTTGTCACGAAGCAGATTTATAGAAAAATAATAAAATCCTTTGTTGTTCAATAAGGGAGATATTCTGACTTTTCGTACTCCCAAAACACTTAAATACCATAAATATATAATCGTGTCTGAAGATCTAGACAGCATATATATGAGGCTTGTATTCCAAAGTGTTCCAGCTACGTTTCTGTTTTCCCGAGCTTCTGGAAAGGAACCAGCAATTCCATAGCTTGTCTTTTTAAAGTTGTCTACATCAGTTTTGGCTTACAGGATTTTTTAATCTCCAGGTAAATTAATGAACAGACACACTAATTTAAACATAAATATATAGTTCTTCTATCCTCCAGAATGAATGCTGATTTAATGGCTAGCTTTATTTGGAGCTTAGTAAACTTTTAACTGGATACCCACATTTAGTCGGGAAAATAAATTTCTATATGCTTTTCCTCAACTAAGCTTCTCCAGAAACATTGTTGAAGGTTTTATATTGGTTGTATAATTACGTCATTGTACCGCAGACTGATTCATTTCCATTATTTTACATAATTATTTCTTAACAGCTATGCATCAAGAGCTAACTTGAGTATGATCTCAAGGAAATAATAGATATTGCTGTGCTACTCAATAATGTAAAAAAAAAAAATGATGGGGAGGATGTGACAGGACCACCTCCAGGAGTCTACATCTATGGACTCTTTCTAGGTGGGGTGGGACAACAGAACAGCAAACTAACAGAATCTTATCTTAATGTATGCCTTATTAAATAGAGAGAAAAATGTACAAAACAATTAGCAGTAAGTTGCTTCTAAAAGTGGTGAACCAAATTAATTTATAATGGCAGCTGTAGAGCTTCTTCTGAAATGGGTTCAGAACCAACAAGCAGTTATAAAATAGTGTCCAATAGTGATTGTTTTAAGTATTTGTAAAACGTTGCATGAAACATTTCACTGGATGGCAGGTTCTCTTCATCAGCCTATACCCCTGTCCAGTATACAGGAAGCCCAGGCACACAAGTGCATATGAAACGTGTTTCTCCAAAACATTCAGAACCCACACCACTGGACAGTGAGGGGTGTGGCCTTTGTGACTGCGCATAATTTTCATTCTTTTAGCATTGTAGCAACAAGACTTGAATATTTTGGTATTGTATTGGTTTCTAGTTAATTTTTTTATTGCATAATAAATAATCAAATATTGAGCATATATTTGATATTCTGTGATGATGATGAGAAATATTATATGTAAAATGACCCAAGTATTATAATTGATTGTATTTTGTATCACTTAATACACAGCTTTTGCTAGAAAAGTATTTTTTAACATGCATAAAAACATGCTTTGAAGCCCAAAATAAAGCAAACATAAAACACTGTATAGCTGTCATTTTTTAGACTTCTTAGAAACCACCTGATTGAGTTGACTTTGTTTATTTCAAATGGCTAGGTGATCAAGATTAGTAAAAGATAAGTACAGTGCACATAAGTACAATACAGTAACACAAAATGTTGCATGCAAAATCTAACACTAGAGTAGGCTAAGAATAATCCAATGCCCAGCTGTACTAATTACCTCTGGCTTTTTTCAGGCTAATCATTAAACAACCATCATTTTTATTAAAATATGTTATCATTGAAATATGTCCATACTAAGTGTAAAAATAGCTAAATTCATTCATAAAGTTTATGCTAAGCAACTTCCATTATTAATTTCTTCAGGTTACCATCCAGCAATAAAATTCTGGCACAAGGGCTGCTGTCTGACTGGCCCGAGTTATTACCACCAGTTACAAGTCCATCTTCAGCCTTCTCATCAGGAACTGTACATTTCTCAAACATTACCTAAACCTGCAAATATTCCTTTGTGTCCAATGACTTGCATCTTATGAAAGCTCTTTCATTTCAAACGTTGGCACTTTCGATTCTTCTGCTTTGCTCACTTCTCCTCCTTCCTGCTTTCGTGTGGACTCAGTGTAAGCTGCTTCTGGATTGGGTTTACGCCCCTTGGGTGGTGGAATAGGTACTACGCCCTCTGTGGTACCCTCGGCCCCCTCCCGACCCTCAGCCACAGTTCTCTCCTTCTTCAGGTTCAGCTTTGCTGGGACATTTTTGGTTATGGTTTCTTTGAAGCGCTCTCCAGATCGTTTCAGTTGTTCACCTGACATCCGAATCTTCTCGCGACGCTCAGCTGTCACAATGCGCTCACCCAGCTTATTAACCTTGCTTCCGAGATTCTCCTTGGTCTTGGTCATGTTCTCACGGGAAAATCTATTCTTCAGACTCTCAATACGCTTCAGGCCAGTCTTCTTTAACTTGGCTGCTGTGGAGTCAGCCTCTTCGACAACCATGTATTCTTCATCTGAGTCAGGAATTAAAGTCTCGGGTGCAGCTGGATCAGCAGATGCATCACCCCCTGCTGCTCCTTTTGGGGTGTCCTTTGGGCCTGATACAGCTGGGACCTCAGTATCACCCTGTAAAAAGAATGTGTATTTATTTTAGCCTAACTTAAACTGTCACATTTATAAAAACTTAAAATTTGATGAAACAGATGAAACCATATTTCAATACATGCAGATATTTTTCTGTTGTTGTTAGACACATGATAATATTTGGGTTAATAAATATTAAAAATAAAACCAATGCAAATTTTTAATAATTCCTTTTATTTCTATGAAGCAGCAGTTTAAACCTGGACTTGGAGGACACATTCATTCATTCACTCACTCAATCACTTACTCATTCATTCATTCATTCATTCATTCATTCATTCATTCATTCATTCATTTTTTTTCAGTGACTTAGCAACTGCTTTATTCTGGTCAGAGTCACAGTGAATTCAGAGCCTATCCTGGATTCCTATACTGTTTTTAGACAGGAGAATTTAAAGGCACTATTAACACATATTCCCACACTCCTAGAGGTAATTTAGCTTAGCCAACCCACATGCGTGTATGTTCTTGTATAGTGGGAGGAAACTGGAGAATACAATGTGTAAGTAATACGGATAAGTAATACAGGTTTAAAAAAAGGAAGAGAAAGAAAAGTATTACAGGTATTTATTTGTGATTTATACTAAACATTTAGCGTAGTTTAACACATTTTTACACAGTCTGAACTCAATAAAGGTAATGTCAACACCAATATTAAAAAGATTAAAATAAAAGAAAACATTTCTAAATATAATCAAATTTAAAAAGAATCCATCTGATTATAGATCCACATTATAATTACATTTCATTTATTTCATGTATTCTATATTTTTGTGTATTAAAGCTCCTTTTGTGATTGCCTTTTGTGATCATGTGATTTTTTTCATGATGCAGCATTTATTTTATCTTTTTCCACATTACAAACTGATATTTCTATAGTGCATGTCCAATAAATACATGTTGAATAAGTTTTTAGAGGCTTGAATGATTGCTAAACTATTAATCATGAATCCTGTGCCATTAATCATTGTTCGACGTTTGAAAATGTTAGCTTTTGATTTGTGCTTGTTATTAGGCTAATGATTGCCCAGTACTGATCAGTAATTACATGTGGTTACACTGCAGCTACCCAGAATGACTCGCAGCTGATAGCACTATATTAGGACATGTGTCTTCACACTCTCAGAATAACCCTGTACAAGTATGTCAGCTTTTGCCTGCATATAGCACTACCTAAAACCACAGAAAATACAACTATGGAAATTAACATTAACAAAAACACATAGTTTGTTTTTTTTGTCCTTTTATATTTTTTCTATGTTAGGCTACATTTAAGTTGCATAAAATCCACAGGTTTTGCTATAATGTACTGTAATTGTTATTTGTTTGATATTGTTGTTTGTTAAAAAAATAATGATCTACTATTTTGCATGCTGGTTATAGTAAAACAAATTTTTCATTCAGTATAATTAAAATGATATTATTTCTTGGTATTTTTTCAAATTAAAATATGATTTTATCTTACTCATTATTAAATAACATATGACTATGATCTATCCCTCTGAATTTAGAAATATTATAATTATTATATGACAATGGGGATAGTTTTGGCTGGATTCATTAAATAATACGTATAAACAATAAAATATTCTTATTCAATCATTCATCTTGAAGCTTATTATATAATTATCATGACTGTAACAGGAAAAAATATATTTTGTAACTGTATAAAGAAAGTAAGCCTGAGCCTCATATGTTGTCTTTATTTTATATATTGTCCCTCAATTTTTATGGTACAAAAGATCAATAATAGTTTAGAAACCTTTGTATTAATAATAATAATAATTATTTTTTATATTATTTAATATTTGTAATCAATTAAATTAATTGAAATATAATACATAAAATTATGCACCCACTTCAATTTTAAACTAAAATAGTAACATGGTGCATGGTTAAAGTTGCAACATGTGTCTTTATGGGAATCCCCGTTGTATATATAATTTCGAGTTGGCATTTATGAAGTATTCTTACCTGGTATATTACCACACGGAACTTGTTTTTGTTTAGCAGCTCAGCCTGTGTTTCCTCTACCTTCTTGACACGAATATTTTGCTTTTCTATACGGACCCGCACATCCTTAATGTGGCAGCTAACTTTTCGTGTTTTCTCCAGTAACTTTTCCACAGTACCACTGGTAGTGGTGTGCTCCTTGGTCAATTTTACTACATCTTCTTGGATAGTTTTCACATTGTTCTCCAACTCCAACTGTCTCTCTTCCATGCGCTGCTGGCATGCCTGCACATTGTCAATGATCCCAGCCACACGTTCCAGGAGAGAGAGAATATTCAAGGCATTGGGCTCATCTGTAGCAGCCACAAGTCCCAGTTTTTCTGCCATGCCCACCCTTTTTCAGATTCTAAAAGTCTGAGCTCCTTCCTTGAAGAGTAGAGACCAATATTAAGGCTCTTCAGGTAGAAAGGTTGATGCTGGGTTCAAAGCTAGGGTAAGAGAGCATTAGTTTTAACTAATCTACAAGACACACTAGGATGAGATGTACTCTTCAACAACAGCTTTACTGGGCTTCTGGGAAGAAAATCATGAAAGCCCCACCCCACAGAAATCCAAGGGGCTTAAAGGGCAGACCACCCTAAGCCCCAAAGAGAGACAGATAGCAACTGAGAAAGAGCCTGAACTGTGACAGGCAGGGAGGGCACCAAACCAACGCCACAAGATTTGAGTTATATATATATATCTCTGGTAAGGTGACACTCTGACATTTAAAGTCGTGTAGGGGAGAGAGGGACATGATGTCACTCTTTTTGCTGTTTCTTTGGTGTATTTGTGGGGGAGGGGTTGATTGCGTTAAACAATATAGTGCTTTAGTTTAGAGACATATGTACATGTAATGTATGCTTAATATGTCAGAGTAATAATATACTTTGTATGACCTCACTGGGACTTCCCCAAACTATTCCCACAAGGTATAATGGAATAAATGTCACAACATATAAAAACAGCAAAATCTCAGGCACATATGTTTCTATTTATTATAACTCCATTCTTTTCTTTTTTTTTGTGGGGGGGACTTGTAGAAACTCATATGTACACATAATGTATGCTAGGTAAATGTCAGATTAATAATGTACCATGTATGATGTACACTATGACCTACATACACTATGACAGACATGTTTGTAGACACCTGAACATTGCACCCGTATGTGGGACTTCACCAAACTACTGGCACAGATTTGGAATGACAAGATTTCCTAGGATGACTTTGTGTGTCTATTAAAACTGAGGAGATTGAAGATGTGCACAAAGTGACACATAATTAATTTCAATGAGGTGTCAGAGTAGGCATCCCTGTATTTTAGACAATTTTATTATAATTTACTTTAGAAAAAATGGTTTTAGAGTTTATTATTATTATTATTATTATTATTATTATTATTATTATTATTATTATTATTATTAATTATCATTAATTATTAATTTCAGGGGGGCGGGGAATCAGCTTTGAAATCAACTTCAGGGTCATTACATAATTTCCCTCTGCTATCTATCAATCTCCATCCCTCCACCTATCAGACAGATCATCAATCATTGAATTCACTAAAATAATTTACACAGGGCACAATAACAGTCCAAATTAATTCACAATGAATAAAACTTATAAACATTCTTTATTGTCACTGTCAAGCACTGCCTGCAGAATTTGGAGTCCAAAAGATCAAGGGATCTTTTTTTGCAAGTGTAACATAAAGTCAGCCTTCCTCTGCACAACTGTAAATGATGGGAACAAAGTGGAAATTAAGTAAAAAGAAAGGAAGCGTGGGAGGCGAGTCACACTGGATGTCAGTTCAGTCCAAGTTTCACGTCGCCTCAGAACGTTCAGATAATTATCAATATAATGCAGTATAATATAAACATTTAGCTAACGTAGCACAAATTTCGCTATACTGACAGTCATGGCTAAAATGCAAAGAAATAGCTAGTTAGCTAGCTATCGGGTGTATTGTTAGCTAGATTACACCATATTACCCTTCCTCCTTATGAGTACATGTTTTAATCATTTATTTTTACTCGGGGCAGCAATGCAAAATAGGGCAACACTCCTCTCCGTCTCCGAAGCCACATGCGCTCTCCCAGTCACGGCAGGAATGAAGCGCTGTGTTTCGAGGGCGATACCAACTGGTGCAACGAAGGGGAGGGGGCTTTTATATTTTTATCTGACAAACTCACAATCGATTTGAAACAGCAATAAGGTTAAATAAAACACTTCAGCAGATGTTTCAGTTGATCGTCGTATAAATAATGGGGAGCGGAGGTGGTGGTTGTATTTGCTCGTTCTGTTTGCGAGGGGCGGTAGCAGGGGCTGGGTCGGGTCGGGGCGGAGGCGGGTGAGGGGAGCGGCTACGCCGCTGAAGCCTCATAACCAGTTGCTTTCGGCTGCTCCCTGTTCGGGGTCGCCACAACAACTTGGCAGATGTTTTACGCCGGATGCCCTTCCTGACGCAACCCTCTCATTTTTCCGGGCTTGGGACCGGCACTGCATCCAGTGGCTGGGGTTTGGGCATTGGCTGGGAATCTTTGCATATTATACTTTGAAGTTCTAATTATTAATTCCATTGCCATGGTGAAAGTCACTGGAATGCACTGAGCCAGGGGCTTGTTTTTAGAACAGACACGAAAGCAGTTCAGAAGTATGATTCCTGCTGAAGTACATTTTTACACAAAAGTGCAGTACAGTGTTTTCCTTAACAGACTGACAGCTGTTAATGAAAGTCTGACAATTTACCGGCCAATTTATTTAAAAATCTGCACAAACTTTACAAACTGTTGCACTAAGTTTTAAAAAGGAAAAGATGTTTTTAATGTTACCCTACCTTGTTTACACAAAGTGTCTAATGATGTGTATAACTGATGTGTATAATTGGACATTGTCATATTAACTATCTTGAGACTGTCTATCTTGATAGATAGATAGATAGATAGATAGATAGATAGATAGATAGATAGATAGATATGTAAGTAAGCAGTGTTTAAAATCTGATGCAGACATGTATACAATGAGAGCTACAAGGTGAAGGGATATTTGCATGGGAATTTTAAATATTCAGAATCAAAACAAATATGAAATATGCAATTGAATCATACATGTACAAGAATACTATTTTACTAGTATTGTTGTGTGTACATAATTCAATCATATATTTCCATTTTACTTACTTCAGTTAGTCAGGAGAATGAGTGGATGCTTTATTAATTTTAATGCAGCTTTAAATCTTGTTGGATAAGCTCTGAAAGAACACTGCTTTGATGTAGTCAAACATGTGCTACTGTGGATTGATCAATCCTGAATCCACCCTGAATGTGTAATGATAAAAAAGATCTTCAGCAATAGAAGTGATGTGGGTTAATAAATATAAATCAATCTAAACTCCAACAGTGTAATTATTGTTACTTATCTGAGTTCCTGAGACTGTAATGGAAACATAATTAATTATAACCATCAAAACTGTAACATTTTATTGTGTTACAGTGGCTAGGATCCCTCTAACCACTGCGACCAGGGTTCAATTCCCAGTGGGTGGGGTTTGTCTCAGTGCTGGTCCCTTAAGAGATTTAGAGAGTTATGGTACTGATACTGAGAGGTATAGAGTTATGGACAGCTATGTAGTTAAGACATTGGTCTTCCGTTCAAATCCCAGTGCAACCAAGCTACAATTGCTAAGGCCCTCAACACTCAACTGCTCAGTTGTATACATTAGATAAATGTATTGTCAGACATGGTGACCCTTAATGGGAGTCATGGTGAACCCTAACAAGACCATACATATGTAGATAGTAGTCCTTAGAATGTGAGAGTTAAACATTACTGTAAGTCAGCAAAATCATTCTCTGTGGCTAAAACCTTTCAATAAAGTAAAATTTTTACATTTAACTTAAAATTAAAAGAAATCACAATAGGAGATACAACCAAACACAAATTATACAGCCAAAGCTTCAAAGTACACAGCAAGTACTGCAAGTACAGCAAGGTACATGAATGGTCTAGAAAAAAACCCTTTCCCAAGTGCATGGTATGTTTGAAGGAGCTTTCTATCTCCACTATCTATCTTAAGAAGCCAGCTTTCTTAAGCATTTCTTAAGCATCTGGAAGCAAAACATAAAAAAACAAAACAAAAATATAAATAAATATGTTGATACAGTTGACAGTAGACAAATCAGAAGACAATTCATTTAATTCTGTTAAATCTACATCACTGGACACAGTTTCATGCGATATGCAGTGTCTAGAATTAAATTAATAACCTTATCAAGGACACCACCAATAATCTTACAAATTAAAATCTACACACATTTTAACATTGCAACATTAACTATCCACCCACACTGCATTCCATTGTCTGCAATTACCTTTAAAAAAAATTGCTGTTGTTTTGTCATACGTAACCAACTCCATTTGGTGTTCAGCTGCACTCACTAAAGTAAACACATTCAGTAACAAAGTGTACAGCAACTGTACCAAGAACATTTCACAGACATTTACCAAAAATAAGTAACAGAAAAAGATAGACAATGAAAAGCTGGCTTTCATCATTCTGTTGGCAGTGCTTACTACTGTCAACTAGCTCCTTAAATGTCCAGAAGAAAATAAACAATAAGGCACCATAAATAAACTAAAAATAAACCTATTGTCCACAGTTAAACACAGAATAAAACAAAACATACTCTTAATTGCAATTCACATGGTACAAAAGGTATAAAAGCAAAAATAAAACAAGCTATATCATCCTGGATGAGGTGTCTGAAGAGAAATGCTTTTGCCGACGTCCTCGGTTATTCTTAGGGCATTTCCTGTTAAGAGAAGTAATATTTGTTTAACACTATTGTTATGTGTAGTAGTTTATTTATTACCTTGACCTTTCCCTTGAATGCTTATAAATTAGCCATATTTAAAAAGATAACAGTTCAAACATTTCAGCAATGAATTTTGCATATTTCAGGGGTCACAAACCTGGTGATGCACATGACAACCGCCACAATAATGGCTATCTGCACAGCTCCAATAATAGCTGCTATGAGTACATAGTGCAGTTTTTGACCACTGGGCACCACATAAAGTATGTTAAAGTCAGTAACTTCCTCACAATGTGGCCCTGTGTATCCAGAATCACACCTGAAATGAAAGAAAGATCATTTATTTTAGATATGAACAATATATGTTTTGATATCTCTAAATCAAGGCATCTAAAAAAAAAATCCAAACCCTGAACTCAATTCATACCGACACGAGGAATGTCCATATTTGAATTCACAGTGGCCATGAACACAAAAGTTGTCATCTGTGCAGGGAATCGGCATCCAGCCATATCCTTTCCCTTCTCCTGTATCTGCTGGGTCTAACAAAATTGAAGAAAGAGTACAGATTCTTATCTAAAACTTTTAATTTAAGTTATGCTGTTTAGTTAATATTTTATGCAAGGCTGTAAATTAATTTAAGATAATGATTTATGTAATAGATTACACCAATTAGATGTTTAAATATGGGGATGTTTAGTGGTTAAGCTGTTGGACCACTGATCAGAAGGTTGTGAGTTTGAATCCCAGGTCCACCAAGCTGGCACTGCTGGGCCCCTGAGCAAGACCCTTAATCCTCAATTGCTCAGTTGTATAAAATGAGATAAAAATGTAAGTCACTCTGGATAAGAGCTTCTGTCAAATGGCAGAAATGTAAATAAATATGTTTACCAAAAAGATCAGGCTTGTAGGACAGTCCATCATCATTTTTTTTCGCCTTGTCTAAAACAAGATAAACCATATTTTTAAGAAATAATGAAAGCATTTTTCATTAGTAAATACAGGAAAATGTGTTATACACAGAGTAATAATATGCATTGAAAGGAAATGATGCAGTGTCTAAAAATACCTAATGTGCCATGTTAGAAATGTTAGTATAGGCGATTAATCCGGCAGTTGACAAAAATCTGAATAAATGTATTACTTTACATGATCATTTCTTTTCCAAGTTTCTTAAATTATACCTCAGAACAACATGAAATGAATGTCCATACAAACCATCATATTAAATGAAAGTGAAACAAACTATATGTTTAGTTGCATCCTCAGTACAAAACACAAAAGTTCAGCAATTAGTTTTATTTGCTAGTTTATTTTTATTTATTTATTTGTTGTTGTTTTTTTTTTGTTTTTTGTTTTTTACATGTGAGTAGTTTGTGCAACAGCAACATACAAAACAGTACTGGACATTTCTTTCACTTGTTTTAATTCTGCCTTCATTATGTCAGTCTTTATTGTATTTGGCCTAGTGCCTGACTGCACAAGGACACCAGTTGCACAACCATTCAATAGATGGACCTATAAGTCTTTGATTTAAGGATTTCTATTGTTTTAAATGGTTGCTAAATACTGTGGCATCTTACATCTGATTAGGTTATCATACCATAAAAGTGAAACACTGATAGACTTAGAGTATACATAATAGACTAAAAGTGTAGAAAAAGATGATAATACCTGGGCATCTCCCTAGATGTTTAACATCAATCTGCTCTTGTTTCAGACATGAAGCCTCCCGTACAAGACAGGGGTTGTTGTAGGAGTTGCCATCTGTACCACACACTGGATTCTCATTATGCCCACTACAGTCAATTTTACACGAACATCTAGGGGAAAAGAATCAGATAAGAATCACACACTATTGGTTACACAACATTTCCTCTCATTTTTTTATTCAAAAGTGCCTTAATGTGTCTGCTGTCCAGTTTGCAGGTTCATCCATCCATAGATACACTTCCATATGGAGTTCAGTCAGCCTGATAACCCATGGAGGTCCGGCTGGCCAGCAAACTCAAACGAAGCAGTTTAACTTGACATTAAAAGTGAGCGTAAACTTGCACATTCTAGCAATATGTAAAACGAAGTTGTTCTGTTACCAGGGATGCCAAAAATTATCAAAACAATCAGGATAGCTGCAATTGCTGTCAAAGATGAATCTACCAAGTATTATCCCAGGAGGGTGGGATACTTCTACAATCAACAAATTTCTGCTTTTTTTGTCTCAAAAAAATTGCAACATCAAATGTTAGCCATAAGGTGTATATTAAAAAGGTAAAAATTCCATTTCAGAAACAGGTTGTAACCAGTTACCAGATACAGTGATAGCCATCTATCCTGTAAGCATGATGTGTAATTGAGCTGGATAGGTGAATGGTTGTTCCCAGAACGCTGACATTGAATCACCTTATGGCTAGATGGCCTTATGGATAGAGTTGTTAGCTATATTCAGAGGCACAGAGGAGTCCAGTTTATTGTTGATGGAGAAAGTTTTGAAGAAAAGTATGGATAGTAGAGCTAGGTGGCTAGGGTTAGCGCTTATTCTAGAACAAATGGCCAGCTGTTTACTTCAGATCAAGTACAATTTTTGGTGCCTCCTCTTACCAACAGCATCTGGCTGCTTTTTGTACCAGACTGTTACCTCAACAAAAGTCCATTGTAAATTATATCTGTGCTTTATTTTACCATATTCAGTGAGGCATTTTCCAAGTCATTTTCAACTCAAGTATCTTCATGAGTGATGGAAAGAGAATGAGATCAATAAGGAAATGAGGCTGCAACAGTAGCTGAGTCTGTCTTTTAGTTATATTTTGTGGAATTAAGGTTGGTAAGTAGGTAATAAATAGTAGGTAGGTAAGTAGGCAGGTAGATGTCTCCACTCACCTGAAAGATCATTCAACTTTTATCCAAAAAACACAAGTAGACTGAATAAGCATACTCTAATGACCCATAACAAAGCTGTGCAAAAGTCAATAGCTGGTCTAGTTTATCACAGCTTGAGTGGAATCAACATTGTTCTCCTTTGCTGGGATTTTCCAAGGAGGAAGTGTGATTCCCATATAAGTGGAACATACCGTCTGCCCCCCTTTAAAACAAACAAACAAACAACAATCCCATTTTGCCAGTCCAATATATCATCCATCACTGAAGTGGTAGGTTTACCACACATTCTTTACCTTGTTCAATGCTTTTAACAAGTCTAGGCAAATTTTCTCCACCACTGCGGTTTTGCTACTGTTGCTACTGTTTCTTACCAGTACCCTCAAAGAGATGGGCTCCAAAGCAACCAGGATTTCTGGTACTACCCCCTCAAGTGAAAGCCACTGGGGAAACGAGTTACTCAAAGTATTCGTCCCTTTCATGGGCTCTCCAAACTCCCCAATGCCTGAGCTTTTGCTTCTGCAACTGCTTTTGTTACAGCCATGGTGGCTATCCTATGTCATAACTGAATCAGGAAAGCATGGAAAGCCAGTACCACTAAGACATGTTACTAAGACATTTTTGCACCTTTTATCCAAGTGGAACTACTAAACAGATGAGCATTGGCCTATTGGCAATCTCTGGCAGTCTAATGGGTTCAGATCAGAGAGGCATTGCCATAATTTCCAAAAGCATTCTAATGGACTAGTCCATCTAACACAATCCATCACATCTCTAACCTGATCCCATCCTTCATCTTTATAAGCACAATTTCTTGATGTGGTAATCTGTCTAGTTTTCATAAAATGTTCTGTATCTTATACACAAAACCTTATTTAGACTAGTTCATCACTAATTTCAAAAAAAGTTTTAAGCAACTCTAATCTCAAGTTTTGTTTTTACCAAAAAGTCCAAAGTTGCCATGCCAAATCTACTGAAGCAAAGACACTAGAAATTTGTTCTATATGCAACAATTCAGTGCAAAAATTTTGACCCCACCAATAAACATATTAAAATCTGCCCAAATTTGATTTTTACAAAGTATATCAAGATAAATAATGAAGCATAAAAAAAACAATACAAGAAATACTTAAAACAACTGGATTTGAACAATAATAAAAAATACTTACGAGTCTTCATCTTCTGAATCCTCATCACATTCAGCACCATATTTGCAGTTGCTACATTTAGTGAGTTTCTTGCTTGTATCTGTACCTGATCCTTCATCATCTACAAGACATTAGGAACCACATATTAGATACATTAGGTTTATGATGTAATCAATAACCTGGTCAGCACAAATATTAGCTGTTGTAGTAGTGGGTGGTATGACTGACGATTTACATGTAATTGCAGGAGATTTATCTGACTTCACTAAATAACTTGCCAAGGCAATGATAAAATGAACAAAAGTATTAGAACAGATAATCTTAAAACAATACTAATTAATATTTGATTGTATATCTCTTGTTTGTTATAATGGGAGAAAAGCAGTTTGAAGCTGAGAAAAGAAGGAAAATCGGCCAGAGTCATTGCACAAGCATTTGCCACAGCCAGTACAACAATTTGGAATGTCATGAAAAGGAAAGAAATTACACCAGGTTATGTATGTAACCCAGTTTCCTGATAGGTGTGATGTGGATGCCTGGAGTGTGGCAAGCGATGCAACATCAATTACATACATAACCTGGTATTGTTCCCTTTTAAGTGAACTCAAAGCTGCGCCATGGCTTGATGTTATGGGAATGTCAATACTAACGGCATCACAAGCTGGGAGATGTCTGTCCCACAGGGCTGTGAATACAGCACGGGCAACTATGGGAGCAGAGCATCAACTAGCCTTATGGGACCCAGGGATGGGGTGAAGGTCCAAACTATAAAACCTATTAAAAGTGTGCGGAGAGGACCAGCCTGCCGCAGCATGGATGTCACAGAGGGGAAACACCCCTAGCTAGCGCATTGGATGAGGCAATACTTCTAGTGGAATGAGTCCTACCGCCTAGGGGCAAGACATGCTGCATGCTCTGTCATGCTCGGTGTTGTCTCTATAGACTAACACATGGTTGCCCCTTGAATTGAGAAAGTGAGAGAAAGTGTTTCAATGTCAGAAACAGAGTTCTCATCTGCAAGCAATTTATGTGCCATGCGAGACAAGGGCCTTCCCAAATGCCCCTAGAGGGGCAGGTGTCTAGGACTGAGCCCCAGCCCATGAAGGAGGCATCTGTCAAAAGAGTCTTGTGATGGCTTATGTGGAAATATGCGTCTTACGGATCCATCATCACAAACCAGTCCTCGGATCTGATCTGAGACATGATGAGTCTGCATCTTGAACCTGTATGTCTTCAGAGTACCATTCAGAGTGTGCAGGTTTAAAATTGGACGCAGCCCCCCCTCCTTTTTGGGTACTAAGAATTACCAACTGTAAAAACCAGAGTCCCTCTCTGGGAGGGGAACATATTCTATGGACACTTTTGCCAGGAGCGAAAGAATTTCCTGCTGAAGCAGCAAAGCTTGCTCTGTGCCGACTATAGTGGGCAACATGCCTTAAAAATGCAGGTGGGTGAGGCAAACTGGATTCTGTACCCTTTCTCTATGGTACCCAGAACCCACTGAGAGCAGAAGTTTCCACACTGCCAAATGGTCTGATAGAAGTAGCTGATAGCCTCTTCATGTCTTCACTGTGCTTGATGCCCTGAATCAGCATGCTGGCAAGGGTCAACCGAGAGGGTGGAAATAAAGAACAAGTGAGAGCAGCAATGGGCCCCCAAAACTCCATAGGTGGTGGGGTAGAAAGTAGAAGGTGTTGTCCCCCCAGCAATTCTCAGACGACATCAGTGGGGGACAATTCTCACCATAGAGGAGGACGTCAGTTGACCTAACCCCAGAGAGGATGCTCCCAGAAATCCTAGTCATCCGGCTGGCCCACCTGGTAGAGATGACAGATCTTAGGTCTTCTCATGCCTGATGGGCCTGCCCCTGAGCATGCTGGCTGACCAACCCTGTCCTTATGGGTGCATGCAGGCCTTTTTGTCCTGTCTCAGGGTGCTCAACTGGAGCCATGGGTGACTGGATGAGGGCCCTGGCTTTTGGCTGCGGTGAGGGATCAATTCTTTAAACGCTACTGACTGACATTGCGCTTCCTGTCACCTGTCGATGGTGTCACCAAACAGGCCCTGGGGAGATATCAGGGTGTCTAGAAGAAAGACTTTATCTTTATCTTTGATCCCTGTGAGATTGAGCCCAAATGCCACTCCTTGACAATTAATGCAACCATGGAACAGCTGATGAGTGGGCCGTCCACTTTGTGGCACAAAGGGCTAAGTCTGTGGCTCAGTGAAGTTCTGAAACCTCTGAAGACCCTCACCACAGTCCAGATATTTTAGTAACTCTTAGTAAGCCTGAAAAACCACCATGGTGTGATCTGTAAGGGCCGATGTGGTCCTATACAGCTTTGATGGCAGCGCGGGTTTTCTCCATACTGCAGAAGAAGGGGATAGCTAGGGAGTGTATCTTTAACCCTAGGCAATGCTGCATGCCCTTGCTCACTAAGGCCACATACAAATTAGAGGAGGTAAACAAGTGAGCCAGGTATAGGCTGTTCCACAACCTAGACACCTCGGTTTGGAGATTAGGAAAGAACAGGAGCTTCTTGCATGGAGGTGATGTGTGGCCTGAGGTTAGGTAGCAGTTGTCTAGTTTTGAATGGATACAGCTAGCCTGCTCATCAGGACAATCTAAACTAAGTTTAGCAACGGCACTTCACCACCTTCAAAAGCTCCTCAAATGACACTGATTTGCCTGAAATTGGTCAAGTTCTGTGGAGAGTGCCAAGGCTTGGTCTTGAATTGCTGCTTCTGGAATGGGTCACTAACTATATTTTGTTGCCTTGTAACCATGTGCATTGACAATAAAGTTTAATCTATTCCAATCTAATCTAATGTAATTTTATCTTTATAGATAATGAACTTACAATGTTAGTAGCATAATGAATTCAGAAGTCTCAGTTATGCCTGCCAAATTACAGGGAAATGTATCCAATCTATTTAGAAGGAACTTCATCAGGCAGAAAGACAATGATCCAAAACACACTTCAAACAATGGACTTCATCAGAGGAAAAGGGGAAAACGTTTTAGACTGGCCAAGCCAATCACTAAGCCATATCTCCTGAAGAGACTGAAACACGAAAAAAGAAAGATGCAACAATTTAGTGATGTCGGTCACTGGCTTAATGCTGTTATTGCAAACAAAGGATAGGCAACCAAACATTAAGTATTATTTATTTTAAGAACATCTGTTCCTTTACTTTTGCTCACCTAAAAATTGGCCTTGGAATAGATATAGAAACACTCAGAAGTGGTGTTCTTATATTGATTAACTTTACAAAGGAATACATAGGTATTTCTATCTATCTATCTATCTATATATATATATATATATATATATATATATATATATATATAGATAGATAGATAGATAGATAGATAGATAGATATTCTTAAAATATTTATTTTAAGAATATCTGTTCCTTTACTTTTGCTCACCTAAAAATTGGCCTTGGAACTGTATAGAAACACTCAGAAGTGGTGTTCTTATATTGATTAACTTTATAAAGGAATACATAGGTATTTCTATCTATCTATCTATCTATCTATCTATCTATCTATATATATATATATATATATATATATATATATAGATAGATAGATAGATAGATAGATAGATAGACACACACACACACACACACACACACACGCACACAGATCAGGCATAACTTTATGACCACTGACCGGTGACATGAATAACACTGATCATCATGGCATCTGTTAGTGGGTGGGATATATTAGGCGCAAGTGAACATTTTGCCCTCAAAGTTGATGTGTTAGAAGCACAAAAAATATGACTGGCTAGATGACTTTATAAAACCAGTGTTCCCGGTCAAAAGTGGTCTAAGGAAGGAACAGTGCTGGACTGGTGACAGGGTCATGGGCAACCAAGGCTCATTGATAAATGTTGGGAGTGAAGGCTGGCCCGTGTGGTCCAATCCAACAGTTTAAAGTCCTTTAGGCATCTGAGGTGGTAAAGATGCTGCCGGGCCTTCTTCACCAGGGTGTTGACGTGACAGGACCTGCATGTGACCACCTAGGTACCAGAAACTATTCACTCTCTCCACTGGGATCTCATTTATAATGAGGGGCTAGTAATTCCTCTCCTGCTTTGTACTGAAGTCCACTATCAGCTCCTTGGTCTTGCTGACGTTCAGGAGGAGATTGTTGTCCTGGCACTATGTCTCCAGGTTTTTAATCTCCTCTAGGTAGGCCATCTCGTCATTGTTGGAGATCCCACCACAGCAGTGTTGTCCACAAACTTGATGATGTTGGTGTAGCTGGAAGTGGCCACACAGTTGTAGGTGTACAGTGAGTACAGCAGTGGGTATGTTGAGTATGGAGAGAATTATGGTGTTAAACACTGAACTGTAGTCAACAAACAGCATTTTAACATAATTCCCCTTTCTGCTGTCCACGTGGCTCAGGGCTGTATGATGGAGGTGTGCGATGGCGTCCTCAATAGAGCGGTTGGGACGGTATACAAATTGTAGCGGATCCAGGGTGTCAGGTAGTGAAGAAGTGATGAAATCTCTGACTAGTCTTTCAAAGCACTTCATCACAACTGAGGTCAGGGCTACTGGGCAGTAGTCATTGAGGCAGGCAGGCTGGGGTTTCTTGTGGACAGGAACAATAGTGGACTGTTTGAAGCACGTAGGGATCATAGACTGTTCCAGAGAGAGGTTGAATATTTCAGTGAACACAGGTGCAAGCTGGTCGGCACAGGCCTTCAGGACCCGACCCGTGATGCCATCTGGTCCTGCTGCCTTCCTGGTATTCAGTCTCCTGAATGCCTTTCTCACGTCATGCTCTGAGATGATGAACGTGTTTGCCTCTCCAACATTCTCCGTGTGCGTGCTGCCTATAGCGCTGTTAGCACTGCTAACGCTATTAGCGCTTTGAGCTGCAGCCTCAAAGTGAGCATAAAAGGTGTTTAGTTCATCTGCTAGGGATGTGTCCGCATTCACCTCTGGAAGATGGTGTTCTGTAGTCCGTTATTGTTCTTAGTCCCTGTAACAGACTCCTATAGCCACTTTGATAAAATTGTGACTCTAGTTTCCTTCCGTAGCGCTGCCTTTTTTCACCACTCTGCGCACGCTGTAGGATGCAGCCTTATACTCGTACATGTTTCCACTAGCAAGCCCCATGTTATACATGGCGGAGCAGGATCTCAGAGCATCACTTGGACGGTTTTATCCACCCACGGCTTCTGATTGAGAAACATTCTGATGATAGTTCTGTGAACTGTGTAATCGCTTTTTTCCCAATAAAACCCACAACCATTTCCGTAAACTTGTTGATGTCATCAGAGCTGCATCTAAACATGTCCCAGTCTGCATCATCCAGAGTGTCTTGTAGAGTGGCCACTGATTGGTCTGTCCAGCGTGCGACCTCCCACTGAACTGGAACTTCCTGCTTTAGCCTTTGTTTATATCTAGGCATGAGGAAGGTGGCAGCATGGTCCGATTTCCAAAATGGTGGACGTGGCTGTGTTTTGTACCAGTCCTTGAACTGTGTCTAGCAGTGGTCCAGTGTTCTTCCACCCCTGGTTGATTAAAGTTTGACACTGGGCATTTGAGGTTAGCACTGCTGAAGTCCCCCGCCACAATGAGCGCAGCATCACGGTGTTGTGTCTGGTGAAGAGTCAGAGCTTCATGCAGCTCTCATAAAGCAGTGTCCGTGTCCGCCTGAGGTGGAATATAAACGGCGCTGTCTATGACAGAACTAAATTCCTGAGGAAGGTAGAAAGTGCGACATTTGATGGTCAGAAGCTCCAGGTTGGGTGAGCAGGAGCGTGAAAGTGGTGAAATGCTTGCGCTGTTGCACCAGCTGTTGTTTACCATCAGACACACTCCACCTCCTCTTATCCTTCCCGACTCCATTGTGCTGTCCATGTGGTGAACTGAGAAGCTGGTTTCAGCCATGTCTGGGTGAAACAGAGAAGGTTGCAGTCCCGAATGTCCCTCTGGAACTTTACCCTGGCCCTGAGGTCATCGAGCTTGTTGTCCAGAGACTAGACATTGGCTAACAGGATGCTAGGCAAGGGAGCCCGGTGTGCACGTGCTCTTAGCCTTTTCCTGACGCCAGCCCGTTTGCCCCTTGGTCGCCACTACAGGTTGCGTCGGGTGTACTGCTCAAAGAAAATAAAGGAACACTTTTTAATAGTGAGTATAGAGTCAAGTCAATTAAACTCCTGGGATATTGATCTGGTCAGTTAAGTAGCAGAAGGGGTTTTTAATCAGCTTCAGCTGCTTTGGTGCACTAGAAGGGCAACAATGAGACGACCCCAAAAACAGGAATGGTTTTGCAGGTGGAGGCCACTGACATTTTTTCCCTACTCATTTATTCTGATCGTTTTTCACTAGTTTTGCATTTGGCTAGTGTCAGTGTCACTACTGGTAGCATGAGGCGATACCTGGACCCTACAGAGGTTGCACAGGCAGTCCAACTCCTCCAGGATGGTACATCAATACGTGCCATTGCCAGAAAGTTTGCTGTGTCTCCTAGAACAGTCTCAAGAGCATAGAGGTGATTCCAGGAGAAAGGCAGTTACTCTAGCTGGACAGAGCCCTAGAAAAATTACCTCCAGCAGGCCACTGATGTGAATGTCTCTGACCAAACAATCAGAAACAGACTTCATGAGGGTGGCCTGAGGGTGGCCGTACATTTCCAAAACAGCACTACCTAAGAAAAGTGTTCCAAGGAAGGTTCACAGACACCCAACGCTTACTGATGCACATGGATGAAGGGCGGCTCATACTGGTCGATCCCATGGAAGCACTACTGTAACACAAACTGTAGCAATGTGGAGACCACCACTTACTGTTGTACTGAAAAAGAATTTTTCTAAAACGTTTTAACCTCTACCCAGTCACACTAATCTCATGCACTAATCTCACAGGACATCTGAGGTTGGTTACGCAATGGGGGAAAAAACAATAAAAATTTCGGCACTGGTTCCAAAGGAAAATGGTTTCGTCTGCTTCTCTGTGGACCCTGAGCAAGGCCCCTAACCCTCAACTGCTAAAAAAAATTAGATAAATGTGAGTCGCTCTGGATAAGACCGTCTGCCAAATAATGTAAATGTAAAATGCTTTTATTCAACAATGCTTTTGACTACTGGATATTGAATTAATTGAATAATCTCCAAGATCCTAGAAAAGGTTGTAGCATAGCAATTATGCTCATACCTACATAGGATTAACGTCCATGAAATGTTCCAGTCAGGATGTAGACTTCATCATTACACAGATAAAGTTAAAGTGGGAAATGGCCTACTAATGGCCTCTGATCAGGGCTGAATCTCCATACTATTGTTACACTGATATGCTGATGACACACAGTTGTATAATGTGTAAAGGACAAATGGATGCTTATTAACTTCCTCCTACTTCATTCTGACAAGATAGAAGTGTTTATACTAGGACCACATGTACTCAGAAGAGATAACTTTGGTGTGATTATTGGTATGAAATGAAAGACACCAGTCTTTCATTTAAAACACATGAGGATAATATTCAATGCAAAATTTGACTGGGAGCCAATGGTACAGCTTTATTTCATCTCAGAAATATTCCCAAGATATTATGCTGTGAGCAGTGATGAGGATGCAAAGGGAGAAGGCTAAAGCATGCAAGGGAGAGGTGGGAACCAGACAGCGAGAGCTGAGCTGAACTGTGCATGTCATGGAAAACTAAACATTCAACATATTTGTAAATTAAAAATGTATGATGTAGACTTCAGGCTAAATTAAAAATTTAGTTTATATCTTACAAGTCTTACAAGTTTCAGTACCCACTGTATAGTGATATATTTCCCATGTGAAAAGTGAAAACGTGAGAGAAATTTCAAAGCACGAATTCATTCTGTGACCATCATCAAATTGTTTACTAAAGCTGATACTTTGAAACTGAGGTTCAAAACCAAACAGAAAGAAAAAGGAAAAAATTACAGGCCAATATCAAACCCAAATATTATCTGCAGAGATCTTGGATTTCTCAAGGTTGAATCTGTGTGTAATGCACTTGGAATTCCATCCCTATCGGCATTCCATCCCTATTGTATCTATGAGTTTAAGCTCAGTTTGGTTTTATTTTAACCAATAGGAAGCAACATTCTATTATACAATTAAACTATTTATACAATAAAATATTTTACTTCTCACCAATAATAAGTCTTTGAAAATGAAGGGGTTATCACATTATACTGTCTGTGAGAATATTGAAAATTTTAAAATCTACCATAAAATAAATTTCTGTCCACACCACCTACTACTACGACTACTGCATGTTACTCTGGGTATGCTTCTTACAGTTGCCTTGTCTTGAAGCATAAACAGTGAGCAATGAGGGGTGTTCCCAGAAAATGTATTAAAATTTTTCTTACCTTCATCCCCAGACCCTGAACTATCTGCAAACAAAAAAAGATATGGTTATCACTTTTCTGTACACAATATAATGCTCAATATAAAAGCATAAATAAATAAATGTGTGTATTAAGACAGAATTATTTTGAAGTACACCTACAAATACAGGGATACTACAGGATTCCCAAAAGTCTCTATACGAAGGGGAAATTAACACTTTTCAGCAAAATGTTCCAGATTTTACAGTTTTTAGTTTATATTACATATTTATTTCAGATAGACTTTAAGAATTCCTTTAACAAAAGAAAAACATACTGAAATAATTCAAATAGGTGGATCAGGTAGCTGTCAAAAGGTTGTGGCTTTAACAGGAAACAGACAGGATACTGCTGCCAAAATAATTAAGAAACTAATTTATTTATATTAACAAATTCAAAAAGATAATGAAATACAATCAAATTATATCTATGATAGAAGACAAATTCAGCCATGTATATTCATGCTGTCATCTTGTGGTGAAAAAATCTTATTAAAATTTTTTTATTAATTAATTTATTTCAGGGGGGCATGGTGGCTTAGTGGTTAGCACGTTTGCCTCACACCTCCAGGGTTGGGGGTTCGATTCCCGCCTCCGCCATGTGTGTGTGGAGTTTGCATGTTCTCCCCGTGCCTCGGGGGTTTCCTCCGGGTGCTCCGGTTTCCTCCCCCAGTCCAAAGACATGCATGGTAGGTTGATTGGCATCTCTAAATTGTCCGTAGTGTGTGATTGCGTGAGTGAATGAGTGTGTGTGTGCCCTGCGATGGGTTGGCACTCCGTCCAGGGTGTATCCTGCCTTGATGCCCTATGACGCCTGAGATAGGCACAGGCTCCCTGTGACCCGAGTGTAGTTCGGATAAGCGGCAGACAATGAATGAATGAATTTATTTCATTGGCGGGCACGGTGGCTTGGTGGTTAGCACGTTTGCCTCACACCTCCAGGGTTGGGGGTTTGATTCCCGCCTCCGCCATGTGTGTGTGGAGTTTGCATGTTCTCCCCGTGCCTCGGGGGTTCCTCCGGGTACTCCGGTTTCCTCCCCCAGTCCAAAGACATGTGTGGTAGGTTGATTGCACGTGTGATTGTGTGATTGTGTGAGTGAATGAGAGTGTGTGTGCCCTGCGATGGGTTGGCACTCCGTTCAGGGTGTATCCTGCCTTGATGCCCAATGACACCTGAGATAGGCACAGGCTCCCCGTGACCCGAGAATAATTCGAATAAGTGGTAGACAATGAATGAATGAATAAATTTATTTCATTTACTATATGTATTGTGGAACTTGGAACTAGGAGCTATATTGATGGATTGAACTAGGAACTATAATGCTGACTACAGAATGAAGACTTCCTGTGACATAGCTCCAGTTTTCGAATCATTTGTCAGTGTTTAAATTATACCGGTTACTTTTCTTACAATACTTTTGTGCTGCTTTTCATTTGTTGTAATTTTACTTTTCTGTTACAGTTAAAAAATGAAAAAAGTGAACATGCTCAACTTTTTTTGCTCTTTAATCTGGACTAAAACATACCAACTCAGAAAAGATGATCTATCATCGGGTCACGGGGAGCCTGTGCCTATCTCAGGCGCCATCAGGCATCAAGGCAGGATAAACCCTAGACGGAGTGCCAACCCATTGCAGGGCACACACACACACTCATTCACACAATCAGCCTAGAAGCAAAGTGTTTGTTATGCTGTTGCAAGTTAGTCTTGCTGGAGTCCATGCTTGCACTCTGCACACAATGTACCTTGTCCGTAATGTCTGGACACAATCATACTTAATATCAGAATATTAAGTATGATTGTGTACAGACATTAAGGACAAGGTACATTGTCCTTAATGGTACATTGTCGAGAGACAGATATCTCTGTCTGTCAAGCTACACATGCTACTCCTCATATTCTAGTGAATTTGACCACTTCTGATCTCTGACCTGCTTGATCCATCCTGATGGCCTTTTTATGGTTTGAGTCTAATTGCTTGGGGCTGCTCACTTGCCCTATGAGGACAACTTGAAGCTACATGGCACTGCTGTGAATAGTACCACTTTAAGACTGTGGAGTCAGCTTTGAGCTACTGTATGCCTCAGTCAGCCAGATCAGAATGGGGTTCCCTTTTGAGTCTCGTTCCTCTCAAAGTCTCATCTTATTTTGTCTCTGGGAGTTTTTCCTTGCCACCATTGCCTCTGGTTTGTTCATGTTTCTGTACTTCTGAAAAGCTTTGTTAAACGTCCATTGTTAAATGCGCTAACCAAATAAATTGAATTAAATGATTTGTGATATAAATTAATATTTTAAACTTTATCATTTTTATTCTATTTTTATTTTAAATTTCTATAAAGCTGCTTTGTGATAATGTCCATTTGTTAAAAGTGATATGCAAATAAAATTTAACTGAATTGTTAGATTGTTTTGTGCTTTTACTTTAAATAAAAAAATGTTCACAATAGTTAGTTGAAGATTAGTGTAATGGTTTTATATTTTCTATAAAAAAGGATTTATTTTTATGAATATTCAAAGACTCTCATTTTATGATGTAATGCGATATTCCACATTTTCTTTATTTCAGAAATAACATTGAATTTTGTGCTGATGCATGTTGATGCAAATAGATGGGAATGACATGATAGTGTCACCAATTAAATAAGTCTTTAATGTTATACAAATTGAGAATAGACTCTGATGAATCTACCAGAATCTGCACACATGCATACTGTACATGTGCTTGATACACAATGCACTCCTTTTGCACAACCAATTCAAATTCAAATATGAAACACTGTCCATTTAAAAGGATATTTTGGCATCAAACTAACATTTTAAGGTCACATATGAGACAGGAATTAACCTCAGTAAATTTGGTTCAAAACAAACACTGTTGTTTCATGTTCACTTATTTACAGACAATAGCCTTTAATATTTTCAACATTAAAAGCATAAAGGCAGTAAAGGCCTAATACCGATTTAATAATGTGTGGTATGTTATGTTAATGTTCACCCCGTGCCTCGGGGGTTTCCTCTGGGTACTCCAGTTTCCTCCCCCGGTCCAAAGACATGCATTGTAGGTTGATTGGCATCTCTAAATTGTCCGTAGTATGTGATTGCGTGAGTGAATGAGAGTGTGTGTATGCCGTGATGGGTTGGCACTCCGTCCAGGGTGTATCCTGCCTTGATGCCCAATGACGCCTGAGATAGGCACAGGCTCCCCGTGAGAATAGATCGGATAAGTGGTAGACAATGAATGAATGAAATGTTAATTAAAAAAAGAAAAAAAAAACTGTTTCTGAAAAAAATGTACAAGATTTCTTTCAAATTTGTTTGTTATACCACCACCTAGAGGTGACTTTAGACAAAGCTTTTTGGAGACTCTTTAGGATAAGGTTCTCTATGTATGAAATTTGATTAGATCCATCCCATTTCTCAAAACACAAAAAACAGAAACACCTTTTTGGGGATAGTCTCAGAACGCTGTAATTAAAATTTAATAATGGCTGGACAACGTTTGTAGGAGAAGAGAAAAAAATCTAATATGGCAATTATTATTATTGTTGTTATCCATAGAACTAATTCAATATGGTTCCAAAAGTCTTCCATAAAGCCTCTAGTCCAACAAATAGGCCAAAGTTGAATACATTTCTGCTCATAGTTGGAACTGCTAATTACATAGACATAATTCAAATTTCATATAATACCATAACATTTTTATCTCAAGAATCCTGGTTTATCCCAGCCATAGATGATTGTAGCATAATTAGCACAATCTCCCCAATTCTCTCTCACACACACACACACACACACACACACACACACACACACACACACACACACACCTCACCTGGATCACAGGCTCTCGTAGAAACTACAGATACAGGACGCTGCTGAGTGCAGGCTGCTTGTCTTAAGAAGCACTCATTCTGATAGGTGTCCCCATTAGATCCACAAACAGGGATGAATTTTTCATGACACTGTTACAAAAGATAGACATCATGTTTAAAGTACTTTGTCCTAACTTTCTTGCTTGCATATATTCCTTAATCTTTAAATAAGGTTATTTTTAAATAAAGTACAAACTGTACATGTGATATAAAATGTAAAATAAATGAATTTTCTTTACCTGAAACTGGCATACACATTTATGGTCAGCACTGCAGATTCCATCATAGCGACATGTGGATTTGTCACACACTCGCAAATCACTCTTCTTCTCAGACAAATCTGGTATAAAAGAAAAAACAGCAAAGCATTTAAACACACAAATACATGTCAGTAACCTAATTGTGATTACTTATTCTTGATCAGAAGTCTAAAGCTCAACAAAAAATTGTTTTTCTCTCTTTTAGAATTCAATTACAATGGAATTTAAGTATATCTTATCTGCCTCTGTGCTCATATGTATTGCAACACTGTAACCTCTGTTCACCAGCACAGCTATAATACTATACCCCAAGCTTTTACCTGTGGTTTTTTAAAATAACAATAATTCCAAGTTTATTCCCTACTTCATGAATATACATGTCACGTCCGGCTCAGCCCCCGCCCTATGCGGGGCTCGAGCCCGGACCTCCGTCGTGCCGCGTGCTCCAGCGTGCTGTGAGAGTGCAGACCCAAATGCAGGATTCAGTGAAGCACTGTTTTATTTACATAAACACCATACAGGGGAAAGACGAATATAACACTCGACTCGTGATTACATCATACCATAAACCCCAAAACCCGGCATAACACCCACAGGACAGCTATACACAAAACATTGACCCACACTACACATGCACACCAGGATCCCTTTTTATAGGGAAACACAACAAGGTAATCAGGGACAGGTGACACAATCAGGGTGGAGAACAATGAGCAGGAATCACAGAGACATAAACAGGCTACCAGGATTCTCCTGCCAGCGCCCTCCCCAGGCCTGGCAGGGAACTGTCCAGCTACTCCTGACAATACACTGTTCTGGAAAGTCTTTCCTCTAGATTTTGGAGCATGACTGGGGATTTACCCATTCAACCACAAGAACAATTGGTAAGGTATCAATGATGTTAGACAAGGAGTCATGGCAGATAATCCAGTTCTTCCCAAAAGTGTCTAGTGGGGTTGAGAACTCTTATCATATGTAAAACATTTTCCTTAACAATAAAAATAAGATGAAAAGATTTCTCTTGTCTTTGTACACTTTTCAAAGATTGATTATTCAAAGAAACTAGGCTTAATATGTAAATACAGCTATGGTATTCTTTAGATGTATCTCCTTCTTTGTGCATTTTAGCATTAAAAATACCTAAATACACAATTTTTTTAAACAAATGCAAAGAATATAAAATGCATTGAAAACTTGGTTATACATATTTGCAAAGTAATCTGCCATTCTGTTTAGGAAGAAATGGAATGCTGTTTTTATTTTTTTACAATTAATTTTAGGCAACTGTGATATATTCTGTCTCTCCACTACAAAAAATTAGTATGATAGGACTAGTTATTGGCTACCTGATGGAGTATTTGCTTGAATTCTGACTACAGTATGCACCCCTTTAAGCCACTAATACCTAATAATTTATTCTCTCTGTGTCACGCAAATCCATGTACTATTGCTGCCTAATGTGATGCCTGTGCTAAATTGGGACATACTCTTACTGTGGGTGCTTTTTAGTAGTCCAAACCAATTGTACCCCTGGAGTTCATTATAGAAAAGGGGCTTTAAATAGCCAATCTTGAACTTTGAGATAAATTATCCAAATCTCAAGGCTGTGGATTTCTTGTGTCTAGTCGGATATAGTTAACGAAACTATAAGTGCTAGAAAGTGCTGTAATTCCTAAACTATTCACCCAATTTTGATGAAAAATATAATTCTGCCATTCTTTATTAGGTCCAAGATTCTTTTACATGAACCTGCTTGGCAAATACTTAAGGCTTTACAAGATCATCTCACCTCACAGCACAAAGTATTGGTTATCTTAACTCAAAGATATCAGAGCACCTGCATCTTTTTAAAACCTTTTCTACATGAAAGACTGTCCCCAAAACACCACTTCTTGGAGGACTATCCACAGTGAATAGAGGCTTTTGGCCTTTGACTATACATTATGAATCTCAGTTTATCAAGTGAGAAATAAATTCAAAGATTTGTTTCTGTACTGTCCTGAGAAATCTCTCTGTGTGTCATTAAGGTTTCTATTCCATTGTGGCACGTCAGCAAGTCATGAGAATATTACAAGTTTGCTGTTAACCACTTCGGGACTTAACATATATTCCACTTCTGGAATAACATATAAAGTGGAAATGATACTGCTTTATGGTTGTGCTGGACCTGTCTGGACCTAACTAAATTATTATAGTTATATAATAATTATATATTAATTATGCAGATTCTCATTTTGGAAGACAGATGAGCCGGCAACATTGAGAGTGTTTAATGAGCTGAAAATCAGAAAGTTACTCCTTCCCTCAGGAATTCCAAATACAGTAGAAAAGTCTTATGACTGTCAAAAATGCGAAGCAAGATATAAATGACATATTAGTTGTTCAAACCTACACAATATATCTTTTAGGATATCCTTTTCTGTATATTGCCATTGTGGCTGAAATACTTTAAAACTAAAATTTTAAAAGAATTACCACTGTGCATCTGGAGCAAACATTTCTGAAGATGATAATCCACTACTTTCTAAAGCTTGTCAGCATATTCTCTTCTGAAGGAAGAGCACTTGGGCAGACTCTGAAAAGAATAGGATAGCAATACTGCATGTATTATCAGAATGTGCTATCTGTAATTAGTTTCAGTATAAATAAGTCAGACTGCTTCATCTCAGTTGTACTCTTTTTCACATCAAAACTGACAGAAATGATAAAAACATTAACTAGACAGGAGTGTCAATCATAGCTTAGCCCATTACCTGAGTGAAAAAGATGATCTTATTCAAAGAGTACAACATTAGCATATATTCAGAAATTTAAAGTGTTTATGTACTATTGCATCATTTCTTCATGTTTACTGTTAATCAAGAAATTAATTTCCTCATATATTTGGAAACAATTTTATTTACAATTAATTAACAGAATTTTAAACTGTTTACAGTGTAAAAGTTACAAGAAGATAATCAATATCCAATAGTGATTATTCATTGTGATCCACAATGTGACAGAGACATTCAGAAAGGTCCCGTGCAGCACATGATCACTGCAAAAGAGGTAAGCAGAAAGACATTAGAATTGTGCTGGAGGGAGAGCAGGTTGTGACTGACCTGGGAAATATGACTAAAGTCTGTGCCATTTTCCCAGCCTCACATACACTCTAAAATCTCAGATTGCAAACAGCTAGTCAAAAGTCCACTTTTGAAGCCTTTAGGAAGCTTTTCTTAGAACTGGATGCATCTGGGTTTTCAAATTGCTGGCATGAGAAGTTTGTCAGATCAGAGACTTCTATTTTATAGACTTTACACTCTTTTCTTAGGTTTTGCTATTGTTTCTGTATTGCTGAAATGTGTCACCAGTATTGATCCAAAGCATATTGTATAGACAGACATATTATTTACAGTGGTCCACAGTAATACTTACAAGCTACTCAGCAAGTACTGAAAGGCACTTACATCCAGTTCAAGAATATCAGATGCAAATGAGCATACTGGCAGGTCTTGTAAACGATTAAAGCAAACACTGAATGCTTTAGAAGAAGCTACTTTCCACAGAGTATCTGACTCCTCAGTGAGGAAGATTGCATAGGCAGATATTACACATGCATAATACATACTTTTATAACTATCTGTTTCTTACTCTGTACATGCCACACAAACATACCTGCAGACACCTGTGTCGGTCTATGTATCACTGAGCTGCCTCACTGTGCCTACAACTGTCTCTTATGATTTCTGTTGCACTATCCACTGTGACTCCCTATATCTCTTATATCTTATCTCCTGGCACATGATTGGTACACCATTCTTACTATTTGCTATGAACTCTCACAATATTCCACTCAAATTCCATTACAAGCATAGTTATGTCCAGAAAGTGCAAATGGGAATTGAATAGTAGGAATGGTGTACCAAACACCAGGTTCGTGTCTGGTGAGGCACAATATTTACAAATATTTGAATTCAATAGAGTAGCTTAAATTCACCATTCAATTGGCTGCTTGCACATTGATTAATGGTTGTTTATTACCTCCTGTTTTGAGTGTCTTGGAAGTCCAGTTTTGAGAAACTTTTAAGCTATGATATAGAATCTTCCATTGTTGCTGCCAGAGAAAAAATAAAAATGAATGGACTGCTGCTTTTTTTTTTTAGTTAGCGTATCAAGTGCTTGTCATATTTGTGGAGAAGAAGAAAAACAGCAGAACAAGCATACACCTGTGGGCTCACACACACCGCCATCAGTCAGGCAGATGTACTGGCTGCCTCACTTCCTGCTTTTTTACTGCAATTTTATGTCAGATCAGCAAGACTAAATATGTTATACACATACGTGAAACACATTTCCTAGACTATGGAAAGAGAGGAAATAAAATAATAAAAGTGTCTACGAACATTACATTGGTGACATACAGAGAGATAGAAACAGGTACAGGCAATTACATGCACTCAATCCAGCTTGTGAGGGATCCAAGGTAAGGCTAAGCTCATCGCTGCCTCACATCACATCTCTCACTAATGAAAAACACAAATTCAGTGATTTTGATTATAAAATGATCAAAATGATTGGTGTCACACAGAAATGATTATAATTGGACAGATCAGTGAATAAAAGTTAATATTTGTTTAATTTTGTCATTATTTGTTTTTTTATTTTCATGATGGGGGTTGTTGTTGAATGTTGTTGCTGTTGTCTGTAAGCACAACTCTGGAACTTGCTACCAAGCATTTCTCTACAATAAATTTACTGTGTACAGCTCCTTGAATGTAACAAATTCTGTTGCAAGTGAATTGCTCTTTGCTTACCCGCAAGTCCACCTCTGAATGGCTGAAGAAAAACAAAATGAAGACTTTGGAGTGGCCTAGTTAAAGTCCTGATCTCAATCTGATTGAGATGCTGTGGCATGATCTTAAAAAGGTGGTTCATGCTCGAAAACCCTCCAATGTGGCTGAATTACAACAATTCTGCAAAGACGAGTGGACCAAAATTCCTCCACAGCGCTGTAACAGACTCATTTCAAGTTATCGAAAATGCTTGATTGCAGTTGTTGCTGCTAAGGGTGGCCCAACCAGTTATTAGGCTTAGGGGGCAAACACTTTTTCACACAGGGCCATGTAGTTTTGGATTTTGTTTTCTCTTAATAATAAAAACCTTCATTTAAAAACTGCATGATGTGTTTACTTGTGTTATCTTTGACTAATATTTAAATGTGTTGGATTATCTGAAACATTAAAGTGTGACAAACATGCAAAAAAAAAGAAATCAGGAAGGGGGCCAACACTTTTTCACACCACTGTAGATATTTTATGTCACTGCATTGCACTGAACAATCTCAAACACAGCATCACAAGCTGTTTATAAACCAGATTTTACCTGCTAGTCTTGCTCTATCTAACAGATACACAAACAAACAAATAATAGCCAAGAGTATCACCCATTCTGATAATTAACATAGTTGTTGATTTATATTTTTTCCATTTCCCTGTTTCACTGAATTCTATTTTATTGAACATTTTAATGCCTTTCTGCCTTTTCTTGGTCATAAGTTTGATATTGCAAGAAGCCAAACTATTCAGAACCAAACCAAGTCACTGTTTATTATTTCTCTCAAACAAAACTGAGGTTTTAATCATTTTAACTTAAATTAACTAAAATTCTTACATTCTTATGTTTTTTTCTCATTTATTTCTAATTTAAAAAACCTGACATTATGTCAGAAACAACCTTGTATTCCTGGTGCTCCCTGTACAATATTAACTGTGGAAACTATTATTGTATAAATGTATAGATTCCTGTAAAAATATTTGCCATTGTATGGAATAGTTTTCAGGTAACCTGCACAGACATTGACACAGTTAATAGTGACTTGAATCTTGACAGGTAATTAGTTGCCTCATAGTGTAGACTAAAGCTACTAAAAATTTTGTGGATGCTTTTGGGAGAGTAATTAGCAATGAGACCATCTTTGAATTGTTTAGTGTTGCGATTTTTTTTTTTACTACAAATGCTTTAGTTAACATTAAAGCTATTCATAAAAGGAAGTTTTTAAAAAGGGTTCAAGGTGGCTTGTATGGTTAAAATAAACTACTTACCAACAGAGTAATTTTTATGTGGCACATACTTAAAGACAAATAGAAGTCACTGCTATTTATTTGTAGAATTAGAAAAGAATAGGAGTAGAATGTAACCAGGCTATGCTTGCACACAGAAGGAATTTGTTTCTGGTTTGCATGTGATTCCATTACTTATATTGACTTAGAGAAAAAAATAGAACACTATAAAAAAAGACCATAACCAATATACAGTATGGCATATGTCCAACAGATATGTTCAATAATCATAGTGCAAGGTAGCAGTAATATGCTGCACTACAGCCTAACAATTGTACTTGAAAGAATATAAGCGCCCACATTAACTATTTATTAGGGAGATGGCCTATAGGAGAAAATTGTATTTGTGCCAAGTTTTTTTGGTGCACTGTGCGTGTAGCACCTCCCGAAGGGGAGGAGTTAAAAGAGAATTGACTTGGATGCGTGGGGTCTATGATTAGAAGGAATACCTTTTATTTTCACCAACAGGCACCTTAATATACTTTTTTTTTAACAGTTTAAGTAAACGTATTTCAGATCTCATAGTCAATGAAATGTGCAAAAATACACACATTTTACTTTTGCCTGCATCCAATTCAACCACTGGATTTATGTTAAGAGAAAGTTTTGTCCCCTATGTCACCTATATTCTGTAAAGAAAAAAATTCTAAATTACAATCCAGTCAGGGTGTTTTAATGCAAACTGTATCAATGCAACTCCAATACATATACACATTTAAATTAAGCAAATTAATTTTGTTTTCAGTGCACCAGTAAAATGTGATATAAAGAGCTCTATTGATCAACTGTAGCTATTTATTCTTAAAAAATTGCCAGAAGCTAATACAGCACAGTGTTACAACCCATGAGATTTGTGTAACTCTACTGTGCTAGTGTGTTTTGTGTCATGTTTTGTGTGCAGGTCTGTGCTCCCAGATAGACTTTCTAGCCAGCAGTACCCTGTCTTGATCCCATCTCTCCATGATAGCATTATAGTTAGTGATTATATTTACGGAAGAAGAGGAGGAGAGGGCAGGTGTTAAAAGTGATTTTAATTACTGAGTTTAGTTTTGTTATTGGAGTGTTGTAGCTTGTGATTATTATAGTGTTCTCTGTTCTGGTTTTTGACTTGTGCCTGTTGCTTGACTTCAAGTTTGGTTTTCCCCTTTCTGACTTGGTGTTGTATATATTATTGGCTGTATATATTAATAACCATAGATTTTGTATTACTCAGTCTCCCAGCAGAAGGCATATGGCTGCCATTTTTTGGGAGGTGGGTTTTGTCAGAGAAATTTTAAAATTTACTTTTATGCTTACTTTTAACATAACAATACTCTGCTTAAAATAGTATATTCTTACAGTATTCAAGTATATTCTTACAGTATTCAATTATAACTTAAGAGCAGGCTTTGCTTGAGGCAAAAATATGATAATCAAGCATAACCATAAGTATTAATGTACTAGTATAATAGCATAGCATATCAAGTGATTATGTAATCTTCATAAACACCAGGCTTAGCTTAAAATAAACTAAAATAAAGGCATAAAATAAACTAAAATAATAACGCTTAAAGGCTCAAAGCCTAGACAGTGTTATCTGTAACATAAAAACAATAAGTGCAGACAGATCAGTACAATGGAAAATCTTGCATATTGTCTAGCAAAAAAAAAAAAAAGAAGAAGTGCAACTAACTAAAAATAATCATTTAATAATATATCAATGGCTTGGAGACATAGACTTACGCAGACTGACATAGACTCGTGATAAAAGGTATCAACTGTGAGGTCAAGATGATCTGTAAGATCTGTAGGGTCAGCGTGAAGGTCTAAAGTCAAACAAAGCTGACAGTGATGTCAGGTAAATTTAATGATAAATGCTTATCTTTAAAATAGCAATATGTAGGGGAAATTCATGCTTATCTTCATTTAAGAGCAGTGGTATCTATTATCCTATCATCTATCTAACAGCTAAGCTTATGACAATCAGTATAATATCAGTATAGTATAACCTCTGACAGTATGTATATGCAGTAATAATAAAATTATACAGATATAATAACAGTAACCACGCTGAGATTGGAAAAAGAGAGAAAAGACATTTAGTGAAAACCGTTGGAGCTTACAGCTTAAAGTTGCAATTTAGTCTGTCAGGCTGTCCAATGGGATCATTGGATTGGCTGACCGGCCGATTGAGCTAATGGAAAAATTGGATGAGTAAGGTGAATATCATGTGGTTGGTTAACCTTAAAACGCAGGTTATTTAATCTTAAAATGCAGGTTATGAAACGCTTAAAAGCTTAAAGCCAAAAACAAAAACTAGACAGGAGGAAACAAAACTAGACAGTATGGTTTGAAATAACTTGCTTTGCACCGTGCTATGACTAAAATGCGGAAGAACAGGGAATCGTAATGCTGACTTTGCAATGTGCAAAACTTGTAAACATCTAGGAAAAGTCAATATTATGTCAGAAGTCACAAGGAGGTGAAAAGAACATCGTGTTCAAAGAATCAAAGAACTAGGTGAGAGGTGGAGACGTTCTGAAGAGATAGCTGAAGAAGGCCACCGATATGTATGTATGCAAATTAGGTAAGGAGGGGCTCAAATGAAGGGGATGAAATGTTAAAACTGAATTTGAATAAACGTGTATAAATAATAGGGAATTTTTCAAAGTTCTTCAGACCAGCTGCTCTCTTCAGTAAAATATCTGACGGGTGTGTAAGAGAATAAAGATCTGAATAAAGAATTTGCTTCTTCCCATCTGCAGACTGACTGCTCATTATTTTGGCTAAGTTTTGGTAGTTTACTGAGTTTCATTTTGATAAGTTTACTGAGTTAATTGATCATGGAAAACTAAGGGGAAATAGATACAACTCAACATTCACCCTGCGATATGTCCACTCGGAGGGGACTTTGAGTTCCGACAGTTTCTTTTCTCTGTTTTGTGTGTTAGGGAGCTAAAAAAGTAAAACTGTATTTTTGTTGCTTTTCTTTTAGGTTAGGATGGTCCAAAAATTCCAACAGAACTCTTTTGTTTATTATTTTGGCCGTGGCCCACCCTGAAGTTAAGCTATTCTACAGTTGTTTATACCCTTGCTTGTTTTACAACATACACTATATTGGCAAAAGTTTTGGGACACCCCTCCAAATCATTGAATTCAGGTGTTGTTTTTCAGGGGTTGGGCTTGGTCCCTTAGTTCCAGTGAAACGAACTCTTAATGCTCCAACATGCCAAGACATTTTGGACAATGTCCACTTCCTGTTCCAAAATGACTGCACACCAGTAAGCAAGGTCCATAAAGACATGGATGAGCGAGTTTGGTGTGGAGGAACCTCACAGAGACCTGACCTCAACCTGAACATCTTTGGGGTGAATTAGAGCGGAGACTGAGCGGTGCATAGTCATGTTGGAACAGGAAGGGGCCATCCCCAAACTGTTCCAACAAAACTAGGAGCATGAAATTTTCCAAAATGTCTTGGTATGCTAAAGCATTAAGAATTCCTTTCACTTGAAATAAGAGGCCAAGCGCAACAGCTGAAAAACAACATCTGAATTCAGTGATTTGGAGGGGTGTCCCAAAACCTTTGGCAATATAGTGTAGCAACAAATTTTTTGTGGGAAACTTTCGTATGCCTGTCATTTCTGGTCCCATTATAAAGGTATCAATTCCTTGAATCCCAAGCTGATAACTCTTTGCACCCTAACCCTAGACTGGGTCGTATTGCAGTGTATATACATATACATATATTATCATCATATCATTTGTAGGGAAGGAGAAGCTTTACTCGGTCCATCAAGAAATTCCTTCATTACATTCTGTAATGTGGCTGCTGGTCTAATCTCAGTCTCCGACACTTAGCTGTCTACATCTTTATCTATAGCCCTTACTATGGGTTTATCCTGTTATTTTATGAAACATGAGTGTGATAATTTAGTAATTAATTTTAGGCTATGCTAACTAGGTACATACCCAGGAATACAAATACTTACTTCTCTTCATAAATTCTGTGTAGCTCTAGTATCAAATTTAAAGTTGTTGAGATGTAAGATTTTTGAGTTTTAAATGTTAGAAACATACTATTTGAAGCTAGTCGACTAACCCCTGTTGTCCACACAAATTAAACTGATTGCTGAGAGAGGCAAATCAATATACATTCAAGGAAAATTTTAAAGCACATACTATACATGAATGCCCCTCTAAACTCATTTTCATAATTATCGTTTTGCTACAGATTCTGTGTTGAATTTACCACCAACTGCAAAAGAATGAACAATTATAGTTAGCCGTCTGCTACCTGCATTTCCCCCTTTCTCTCAACCAAAGAAATAAAATGGACTTTTCTTGTTCATTCAGCCTTAGCACACCTAACACCTAAGCAATTATGGCAGGCAAACTGTAGTTTTATATCTTCTTCTTCTTCTTTCGGCTTTTCCCTTCAGGGGTCGCCACAGCGAATCATCTCTCTCCACCTATCCCTATCTTCTGCATCCTCAACCCTTGCACCCACTAGCTTCATATCCTCATTTATTACATCCATATACCTCCTCTTTGGCCTTCCTCTTTGCCTCCTGCCTGGCAGCCCCATGTCCAACATTCTCCTACCAATGTACTCACTGTCCCTCCTCTGAACATGTCCAAACCATCTTAATCTGGCCTCCCTAACTTTGTCCCCCAAACGTCCAACATGAGCTGTCCCTCTGATGTACTCATTCCTAATCCTGTCCAATCTTGTCACTCCCAAAGAGAACCTCAACATCTTCAGCTCTGCTACCTCGAGCTCTGACTCCTGTCTCTTCCTCAGTGACACTGTCTCTAAACCATACAGCATGGCTGGTCTCACCACTGTCCTGTACACCTTCCCCTTGATTCTCACTGATATTTTCTGATCACACAGAACTCCCGACACCTTTCTCCACCCATTCCAACCTGCCTGCACTCGCTTCTTTACCTCTTAAACTGTAGTTTTATATATAATTGTTTATAATTAGAATCATTATTCATTATTCACAAGGAGAGAGGGTAATACCACAAGAAATACCAAAAAGTTCAATGTTGACTTGTCCACAAATTATATATTCCAGCCATTCAATAAATGTTAATCTTTAGAAAGTCCTCTATCACAACCCTGTTCTTTGACAGATATAAGATGACATTCATTGATATTGCACAATCATTGGGTAATGTGCTCACTGCCCCACTTAGAGCTTTAAAGTAATTACAGCTCCTAGTGGTTAAATGTGTCAAAAGCAGTAGGGCAGCATATAGCATATAGGGCAGCATAGAGGCAGGAATCACAGTGCTCCATGCTTGGGGAAAGAGCAGAAGAAATGACAGTTAATGCCTTGGTCGGCAGAGTTACCAGGGTTGTCCGGATGTTTTTATGCCAGCCAGGGTTCATTTAAAAAAATATTCCATAGCTATCAAAGCTATGGAATATAGCAAATAATTGGAATTAACTCAAATAAATGCCTGCAAACAAAAGGTAAAGTGTAGATACAAACAGTGTGTCTATGATGTATAGAACCAATTCTGTAAAATATACTGTAAAGAATGTGAGAGGGAAATAAGAATTGTGCCATGCATAGCATCGGTACTTTAGAAATTCATGTTCACCATAGAGGCTTTATTTCCCCATGCAAAGGCTGAGAAAAACAAGAATTTTTTTACTATTGCTTTTCCAATGCCTTTAGAATAAGTCCAGTGTGAGCCTTAATTTTGTTTAAGGCCATGTTATTATTAATGGTTTCCTGGCCCACCAAAATCTATGAATAAAATCTGCTTGCCAGCAAAACCCACAATTCTACACTATTTTAAGTATCTGAGGAGAGAAGAAAGTGAAGTGCTACAGTGCTACCCTGTAATTCCTAGCTGTTTACATTCACTAGATTATGCATCTTACCTCTTACTCTAACACTGTGCATATATTGAAACCCCTCCAGTGCCTTGTTGCTGATATTGTAAATACTGTCATACTTATACGTAATTTAATTTTATGTACAATAATTCAATAATTTAATATTCATTTTTTCCCACAATTTAATTTATACATTAAAACTTTCAAATATTTTCATACATTTATTACGTAGATTTATAGATTTATTACATATGAACTGAAATATTTCAAGCCTTTTTTCTTTTAATTTAGATAATTTAGATAATCTCAAAATATCAGAATATTTCATAAGATAATCAAAGAAAGGATTTATAATACAGAAAGGTCACACGTCTGAGTAAAGCATGTTCATTTCTGCACTTAATTTTTGGTTGGGGCTTATTTTGCACAAATTACTGTGTTAATGCAGCGTGGCATGGAGCCGATCAGCCTGTGGCAATGCTGAGGTGTAATGGAAGCCCAGGTTGCTTTGATAGCAGCCTTCAGCTCATCTGTATTGTGGGGTCTGGTGTCTCTCATCTTCCTCTTCATAATACCCCATAGATATTCTATAGGGTTCAGGTCAGGTGAGTTGGCCAAGCACAGTAATACCACAGTCAGTAAATCAGTTCCAAGTAGTTTTGGCACTGTGGGCATGGGCCAAGTCCTGCTGGAAAAGGAAATCAGCATCTCCATAAAGATTGTCAGCAGATGGAAGCATGAAGAAGTGCTCTAAAATCTCTTTGTTGATGGCTGCATTGACTTTGGACTCAATAAAACACAGAGGACCAACACCAGCAGATGACATGGCACTCCAGATCATCACTGACTGTGAACACTTCACACTATACTTCAAGCAGCCTGAATTCTATGCCTCTCATCTCTTTCTCCAGACTCTAGGACCTTGATTTCCAAATTAAATGTAAAATTTACTTTAAACTGAAAAGAGGACTTTGGACCATGCCACAGAGTAATGATCCAGTTCATCTTCTCCATAGCCCAGGTAAGACACTTCTGACGTTGTCTCTGGTTCAAGAGTGGCTTGATACTAGGAATGAGACACTTGTAGCCCATTTCCTGGACACGTCTCTGTGCGGTGGGTTACCATCCATATAGATGGTGTCAATGAGTGTCTTCTGTCATCCTTCCCCATGATTGCGGTAGTGTGTACTGAACCTGACTAGGAGATTTGTGGTATTTATACTGCATAAAAAGTGATTTGCTTACAGTGGAAATGGAATATTCTATGTTTTGAGATATGCTTTTTCAATGTTTTTGAGCTGTAGGCCACAATTATCAAAAATAAAATAAAAAAAATGCTTTGAACATTCACATGTAATGAGTCTAGAATATATACACGTTTCATGTTCTGAAGTAACGCAAAAAATATTGAACTTTGCCATGACAAATTTTTACTTTTCCCAATTTTTTGATATATCAATCCTCTGTATGTCCTGTACATAAAGCTGACTCTGACCTCTGACTCTTTGACTCTGACATTGTTGGTAAGACATTCTTGGCAATTAATATGCAAATCATTTTGTAGGTGTTGTAATTAAATTGTAGTTACTGGTTGATAAGTGATTATTTAAAGAGGTGTCACAAAGTTGTTGTTTTTTTTAATAGGATGCCTAATTAGCAATGACACCATTGGTGTAATAACATTAGTATAGTAGTGTAGCATGGTTGAATGTGTTTCAGGTATTGTTGTCTCTCCAGTATTACAAAGGTATAATGATAAAAATGTACAAAGAAACACAAAGTACCATTAGCCAATAGCCAGCTAGTATAGTAATTATTGTTTGTTCAACACAGAATATAAAAGGCATATATAAAAATATCTCTAGGGGAAAATACACAGACTATAGGTATGAAGAAGCCTTTCATATCTTTGATACAGATCTTTGATATTTATCAAAATCTGAACCTTTGAAAATTTGAAACTTCATCATCTTGCTCTTGCCCAATCTTATAGTGATTAAAATGCAAATATACACCAAAACAGCAAACCAAGAAAGCTTAGCCAGTTTAGCTAAAGCTAGAGAAGATTTTTGCATAAAAAATAAGAGCTAAACTCTAATACTACTGAATCCTTTCTCTTCTTATTATAGTAATGAACTAAATGCTCTCACTTCCTCTCTTGGCTTTTGCCTGTTACTGTGTAGCTGACATAATCTATACATACAAAACATATGCCAAATCAAATCCAACAGTTCTGAATTTAAATTATTCCTTTAATTATTACAAATATTGTGTAATATGGTTTTGTGGTGGTTATGCTGCTGGCTAAGCACCAAGATGCTGAATTTAATGTAGCACGAGAGACTTCCCCCCATCCTCTTTTTTATGAAAGTCCCTCCCTCTTCCAAAATTACAGCCAAAATATTGCTCTTTGAGCTTTCAAAATCGTTCACAATATCTATTATGATCACTGGTTCATTTCTATGGTTTATAAATGTGAATTACATAAATAAAAGCTTTATATAGCCTAGAATGTGACTAAAATTAAAATAATGGAATATCATTTATGAGGCCCGTTTGTTGGAACAATCTTGGAACCATGTTTTACTGTTTTATTAGCCAGGATGCTATACTATTAGGCGGCTCTATATAACGCACATGCATCCACTCTTAAATACTCCGGGTACACAGAACAATATGGTGGATTTTTTTGTGTCTAATTGCAGAGCCCGACCAATCATTTCTTAGATACGGTATGGCCCAGGAACCATGAAGAGCCATGTAATGATTCCTTGTCCATTAATTCATTCGTGTAATTTAACTCATACTTGTATTTGTCTGTAAGTACACGAGGAAAGACGGCCGTTTTAAACGGAAACGTTTCCCCGTTTAATTGCATGGATATAAATACGAGACGTAGATACCTTAGATCATTATAGCTGCGTGAAGGGTGGGGCTCAGGATATCTTTTAAATTGTCGCGTAACCCGACACAAAGACAGCAAACATAAATGTAGATTAAGTTAACGGTGTAATATTGCAGTCGAAACACAAGGCGTACCTGGACATTCTTTTCCTTTGTCGGGCGCACAGTCGCTGCCTTGGGGATAGGACGACTGAACGCCGAGCACAGCAGCGATGGTCAAGAGGCAAAAGAGAATGCAGTGGAGATGGCGGCATCGTAGTGTTCCGATCCTGATGTGCTGATAGCCTAATATCATGATGACAGAGTGTTGCCCGAGTGCAGTTCTGCTCGTTTTATTAATTTTTAATTACGAGGCAAACACACAGAAAAAACTATCGCTAATGCATACAGCTATTACAATTCGAGGTTTCTTGTTAAACCCGTGGTTCGGGCGTGGGATAGTTCCGGAAAATGTAGAAGCGAAAACGTATAATTCACCACAGATAAGAAAAAACATGCATTTTAAATTTTCACTCTGTTGCTGCAAGTAGTCCACTACACTTCCTTTGGTCCTTCTCGTGGCTATGCCGAACTCCTTCAATCGTCCCTTCCCTTCTGTTCCGTCTTTGTGCGCATCTCGACTGTGATTTCTCTCTTGCCTCCAACTACGAACTGTTTGTTTTTATTCCACTGGATATGGCTTGTACTGACGCTCTAAAATACCATATGACAAAAGACAAAGCGTTACACTCGATTACGAAAACCCTGCCAAAAAGCCAACAACAAAGGGTCCACAAGGATGGTTTGAAGTCATGTGACCTAAGACCACCTCCCCCAATTCACATCAGGAATCTGTCGAGGACGCTGTTACTGAAAAGGAGTATTCTTAAGCTGAAAGTAGGAAAACCTATTCTCAAAGATACTTAATAGTAAAGAAGAAAATGTAAGTTTTTTCTTGAACTATTAAATATAACAAAAAAATAATAGAACAAAATATGTTTAAGAAAACAAATATAGGAGGATTAACCATATAGACAACTGGGCGACTGCCCAGGATCACCAAGGCTCCAGGGGCACCAACATAACCACAGATAAAAAATTCCAATCTATACATTTTCGTGAGCACTAGTACTGTAACAATCACGCATCTGCTCTGAATGGGCGTGAAGCGCAACTGTTATAGCGCGAAAATCGTCAATTATCGTCTGATATGATTATTGTGCATACAGCCAAAAGCACCAAAAACAATTGGTTAATGAACAAACGTGAGCAACTAAGTGACAATGCTAAACGGAAATGTAATAATAATTTGAATGAAAAAAGATAAAGAACACATTTAGCTACTTTACAAATATTCCTCAAGTATGTATTTTTTTTCCTACTTGTGCCGGGGCCGAACATGGGCCTGGGGGAGCACTGAAGTCAAGGTAGCTTGCAGCGCTAACGATAGCAAAAATGTTAGCTCTGCTAAACAATCAAGCAGCTAACTCGGTAATTTCATTAAAGTGATAAAAATGAGCATTTTTAATATCCTTTTTTTGGATGGATAATAGATGGCCCAGTATACACTAAAATCACTTAGATACCGAACTGTAACATATGCAGTAAACATTTTGCTATGTATTTAATGTACATTTTGTGACAGGTATCTGTCAAATTGTGAGTATGGGCAAAGGTACAGAGGTGTAAAAAGTACTCACAAATGTTACTCAAGTGAAATTACAAGTACTGAGTGAAAATTTTACTCAATTAAAAGTAAAAGTAAAAAGTACCACATTAAAATTGTACTTTAATATTAAAAAAGTAAAAGTAACAGCAAGAACGAAAACTAGAGAATCTTGTTTAAGCTTTTAATCTCACGACATGAAGTGAAATGAACCACATACAATGTTTTACCCTGCTTTAGAACTGTTTGTATTTAACTATCAAACTAGAAAGACACGCCTAATGCCAATATGCAAGATACTACTCAAAGCTGTAAAACCTCACTTCAGCAGACTTCAGCAGAAGCTGACTTTCAACATTAGTAGAGTCAAGCCTCTGAAAAGCATTTCAGCCCCAAAAGGGATAGGCTGCAGTGCTGAAGAGCCTCTCACTGCTCATGAATACTGCACATCGATATTTATATTGAGATTACAGCCCAAGAACTGGTCATAATATTCATAAAAGGTGCACTTATAATAGCAAGAACCATTTTAAGATTTTGGCTTTTACATGCAAGTACGCAAAAAAAAGTCTTTTCGGTCATATTAGTTTGGCTCAGAAGTTGCCCAGATTAGAATTTTTCGAATTAGAAGTTTGTTGCTTGCATTAATTGACCTCATTTTATGATGGTTTCATCATTTGTCCGTTGAAAGAAGTCTGAAATTTGTGGAGAAGGATGGCAGCTGTGATGACCTCAGGAACTTCAAACGTGTGCTTGAATCGTGTTTGAATTCCTTGTTGTAGGGCATCCACAAGTGGGCCACAGTACCTGAGAGAATGGTGGAGTCGCTGAAGTTTGAAGCTTAACTGATAGACACTAGGCAGCATCCACCCCAGCTGTGTATTCGCTTCTGCTTGCAAGATGTTCAGTACTTTTGCAACTGGACACACTGTGTTGGCCCACTCTGTCAAGAATAGCATTTCTGCTGGATTAAACCTATAGGAGAAATCAGCATGATCAAAGATTATACAACAACCAACAACAATAGACTGGAAAAACACTTACATTGGAACCTCAAGAGATGTGCATATATTCCTAAGGGCACCTTCTCCTGATTCTTTGCAAATTTGAAGGATTCTGTCAACAGCCATGAAAGTTGAATCACATCGCATTTGGTTTGGCCTTAAAAACTGAAGCCTGCTGTCTGCTTCAACAGCTTCAGCTGCTAGAGCAGATCGGCTGCTTTTATTCCATAAAGCTTGGCACTTGCTAAAGACAGATCTGTAGAATTTCTAGTAGTGTTCATTTGAGATAGCTCTTTGGGCATCAACACTTGAGACTAGGTTAAGTATGTGGCAGGCACACTTTTGATGTTTTGGTAGCTGGAATTTGAAGCCATCATCTTGGTTCCAGGATTAGAGAGGCATCTTGGAATTCCACACCATCACTTCCCTCATCACAGCCTTCAGAATCAGTGTTGTCATCACTTTCACACTTGCTTGTCTCGATAATGTTTTCAGCTCCAAAAACTCTGAAAGCCTTCAGGAAGTTGAAACCACTGTCTGCTGTTGTGCAGACAACCTTGTCATGTATTTCATACTCTTGAGTGGATATAATTTTTAGCACTGGCAAGTACCTCAAAAGTATGAGAGCAATTTAATCTTTTGCAGACAAGTACAGCGCAATCTCTTTCAAGACTTTCAGGGTTCATCCAATGAGCAGTTACACCAATGAATGACTTTCTACGTGCAGTCCAACAATCCATTGTGGTTGCAGTCCATTCAACTTCATGGCAGCAGTCACTTTCTGTTTCATGATCAGAGCAGCTTCAGCTATCTTTGAGTGTAAAGTAGGCCTTGTAATGACAGAACTGCCAGGCTGCAGTGTACTAATCAGCACTTTAAATGATGGCAGATCAACAGTGCTGGAAGGATGAAGTCCTTGAATGATGTACCTCAATATAGCTTTGTTCACAGCGACTGGAGACACACGTTTGACTTGGAAAACAGAGTCAACGTTCAGTTTCTTACTGCTGGAAGCATGGGTGGAGGTCCCGATCTTTCTCTTCTGTGCTGTCAATTTAGAGTAGTTTTTAAGGTAATTTGGGTGATTTTAGCATTTAGTGATGAACATTCATTTTTATTTCTTTGTTTATATTGACAAAAACACAGGACTGTAAAGGCTGACATGATAGGATAGATTCATTCGATAATCATTGGTAATGATTTAGTTACATTAGTTTGCCATCAAATAGAATGTGATTTTTGATAATCCAGATCTTGTAGCAGAAAGAAACATTTTCCCTCTTGGTTGATCAATTCACAGATATATTTTCTTGTGTAAGAATTCAGCCACAATGATAGTGCTGGACAATAATGATGTTCATTTTACTCTTGACAACTAATACTTCTTAAAATATTACCATCTCCAATATCCATCTGTACAAATGACAAAGTATTATAGAGTACTACAAATGACATTGACTATAATATAAAGCATTCTTCATCATATTCAACATCCGTACTTGCACCCCAGAGCATGGTTTAAGCGAATATTTTATTAATTGTTGATGAAGAGAGGGGACAAATGCTATTTTTGCGAGGAATAGTTTCCTCTACTGTAATTAAGATATCAAAGCTGCTGTTTTGTGCATAGTGTAATTATATTTTCCCTTTCAAGTAGTCTGCTTCTGTATGTGAAATGGGGATATGCTCTGGATAGTTTGGAACAGTCACTATTTTGTACCCCTTTGTAGGTCCACAACTGGGACCAAACCTGTTAATTAAAGTTTATGGCAAACAAATAATATTTCTCCACGCTACACCTTGAGTGATGCATTTTTAACCACTCAAAATGACTTTAGCTTCAACAATAAGCCCCAGCGGCTGGTAATGAAGAGCAGCTTCTTCTTGTTTACAGTATCTAGCATGAATCCACATGGCTCGTTCTGTGACCTTTACTGTCGTTTGTGTTGTCAGGAGTACCTGGAACGGTCCTTGTCACCGCTCAGCTCTTTCTCCTGAGGTCTCTTATCACAACCCAGTCCCCTGGTTTGAGGTTGTGCAGCTATCTGCTGGCTGGGAAGTGCCTCCTTCACCTGTTTCTGTAGCCGATATAATGCAAAGGACAAATTTGCACAATAATACATTTTATTTTCATACTCGTACTTCATACTTAGTTATCCTTGGTTGTGGCTTTGGACCTATGCCAGGATTGGGGGGTCTGCCAAACAGTATTTCAAATGGGCTCAAATTCGCTGTTTCTTTCACTCTCCTTCTCATGAAAAGTAAGGCTAGAGGAAGTGCTTTTGTCCATGACAGACCTGTTTTTTCACAACACTTTGTCAATTTGTTTTTCAAAGTGCCATTTTCTCTCTGCACTGCTTCTCTGCTATCTGGCTGATATGCACAATTTCTTCAATCTATGCCCAGTTTTTACTCTATTTGTTTTAATGCCCGGTTAACAAAGGGTGTGCCATTATCACTACCAATTTTCTCTGAAATAACCCATTTGGTAATTATTTCTCTTAGCAGTGCCTTGACTATTGCACTGACATATTGTTTTGAGGTTGGAAAAGCTTCTACCCATTTAGAAAGCATGTCCAGGGGGAGCCACATGACCTTACCAATGATGGCCACTTAGTTTGTTAGCTCCATTCCAGGACTTGAACCCTGACCTTTCGATCAAGAATTTAGAGCCATAACCACTTGAGCTACTGTTGCCCCAAACTATTGCCCTACTTAATGACCATGCTCCCAATGACTCACCTAAATTTATATCTAGTATTAATATTTTTGTTTAATCAATATTGTAGAGGTATGGAGGTTTGTGATGGTGACTTCAATTGCATTATGGACCAGAAAATGGATGCACACTGTTTGCACACGATGCACTTTATGTGGCTAGGACAACTTACTTTATGTCCTTAGCTCTGTGTTGTTTTATGTAGCTCTATGTTGTTTTATGTAGCACCATGGTCCTGGAGAAACGTTGTTTCATTTCAATATGTACAGCGTCAGCTATATATGGTCGAAATGACAATAAAGGCTTCTTGACTTAGATTGACTTGACTTGATAAGTCTGTTTTGGATAGCCCCACAAACTCCAAGTCATCTCTAGCTCTAAAAGAGCCGTGCAATGAGACTGGCTTTACTGATGCCTGGAGAGAAGTCAAAGCTGGCTGTGAAGAATATACCTTTTACTTTAACCCCCTACAATTCCTATTCTAGAATAGATTATATTTTGATTCCTAATTGCTACCCCCATGCTATATCTTCCTGTCGAATTGGCTCAGTTGTTCTGTTAGATAATTCTCCAGTCTCTTTTTAAATAGCTTTGGGTGACCATAAAATCAGGTCTGGAGATTTAATTCTTCCTTGTTGACTGACCTAACATTTTGTGAGGCAGTATGGGAATAGTTTAAAAACTATTGGACAGATAATGAAAACTCACTAGTATCGTCTGTGACCCTGTGGGACATGGCTAAAACTACTGTGGCCATATCATATCCTACACTTTGTCATGCAAAAAGGCCTAGTTAAACAAAAGGCAAAAGGAATTCAATCTAGAAGTTAAAAGACTGGAGCGCTTTCACAGCATTGCCCCTAATCAAACTGACTGGGCTTTACTGTGCCAGGCCAGAGCTTATTTTAATTGGGATCATACAAACCACATTAAGAAACTTCTCTTTCTTTCCAATCAAAAGAATTATGAATATAGAAATAAGTCTAGCAGACTATTGGCTTATCAATTAAAGAAAAATGAGATAATAATCAAATCACTGAAGACATCAAATGGCTGTCACACACAATCCTACATCAATTAATAACGCATTCAGAAGTTTTAATGAATTATTATATAAATCTGAGATTACTGCTAAACAGTATGATATCACTACATTTTTAGATAAACCCCTTACAGCCATACATTCACCACTAACATCAGAAGAGGCCTGAATGCAATTCGGTCCATGCCTTCTAAAGACCCTCAAGAGTCTGCTTCTTACAGGCCAGTAAGCCTTTTGAATACAAACTGTAAAATTTTGGCAAAAGTACTAGCTTGTAAACTTGAATTAGTCTTGCCACGTATTATAAAAACATATCAGACAGAATTTGCAAAATCATGTTTTGGCACAGATAACATATGCCAACTTTTGAATGTCATAAATTCTCTGCCCTTCTCATTTCAACTGATGCAGAAAAAGCTTTCAGCAGTGTTGAATGGAAATTTATTTTCAAAAGTCAAGAGTCAAGAAGCTTTTATTGTCATTTCAACCATATGACACTGATGCAGTCCATAGTACATAGAGAGAACAACGTTTCTCCAGGACCATGGTGCTACATAAAACTACACAGAGCTACATAAAACTACACAGACCTAAGGACTTAAAGTAAGTTGTCCACATAAAGAGCTTTGTGAGCAACTTAGTGCAAACAGTGCAAGACAATACAAAACACTACAGGACAGATACACAAGATAGCGCCAACCAGTGTACATTCTGTATATTTTACAGTACATTGTGCAAAAATAATAGTAAACAAAACAAAGAGCATTGAGAAGGGTACGAGGCAAGGTTGCCCCTTTCACCCCTGCTCTTTGCCCTTATAATTGAGCCTTTTGCCGAGTCTATAAGGCAGTGTGAAAATGTGTCTCTGGGATCAGAGAGGATGGTGAAGAGCATTTGATTTCTCTTTATGCAGACGATGTACTGCTATATACAGGTGCATTTCAATAAATTAGAGGGCATTGGTGGCTCAGTGGTAGGTTTCTCGTCTATCATGCGGAAGGCCCGGGTTTGATTCACAGCCAATGCCTAAACCCCAGCCACTGGATGCAGTGCCAGCCCCAAGCCTGGAAAAATGGGAGGGTTGTGTCAGGAAGGGCATCCGGTGTAAAACATTTGCCAAGTTGTTGTGCGGACCAGTTGGTCCGCTGTGGCGATCCCGAACAGGGAGCAGACGAAAGTGACTTCTTCTTCTTCTTCAGAATGTCGTGGAAAAGTTCATTTATTTCAGTAATTCAACTCAAATTGTGAAACTCGTGTATTAAATAAATTCAATGCACACAGACTGAAGTAGTTTAAGTCTATGGTTCTTTTAATTGTGATGATTTTGGCTCACATTTAACAAAACAAATTAGAATACTTCATAAGACCAATAAAAAAACATTTTTAGTGAATTGTTGGCCTTCTGGAAAGTATGTTCATTTACTGTACATGTACTCAATACTTGGTAGGGGCTCCTTTTGCTTTAATTACTGCCTCAATTCGGCGTGGCATGGAGGTGATCAGTTTGTGGCGCTGCTGAGGTGGTATGGAAGCCCAGGTTTCTTTGACAGTGGCCTTCAGCTCATCTGCATTTTTTGGTCTCTTGTTTCTCATTTTCCTCTTGACAATACACCATAGATTCTCTATGGGGTTCAGGTCTGGTGAGTTTGCTGGCCAGTCAAGCACACGAACACCATGGTCATTTAACCAACTTTTGGTGCTTTTGGCAGTGTGGGCAGGTGCCAAATCCTGCTGGAAAATGAAATCAGCATCTTCAAAAAGCTGGTCAGCAGAAGGAAGCATGAAGTGCTCAAAAATTTCTTGGTAAATGGGTGCAGTGACTTTGGTTTTCAAAAAACAAAATGGACCAACACCAGCAGATGACATTGCACCCCAAATCATCACAGACTGTGGAAACTTAACACTGGACTTCAAGCAACTTGGGCTATGAGCTTCTCCACCCTTCCTCCAGACTCTAGGACCTTGGTTTCCAAATGAAATACAAAACTTGCTCTCATCTGAAAAGAGACTGAGCAACAGTCCAGTTCTTCTTCTCCTTAGCCCAGGTAAGATTCCTCTGACGTTGTCTGTGGTTCAGGAGTGGCTTAACAAGAGGAATACGACAACTGGTGGCTCTTGATGCCTTGACCCCAGCCTCAGTCCATTCCTTGTGAAGTTCACTCAAATTCTTGAATCGATTTTACTTGACAATCCTCATAAGGCTGCGGTTCTCTCGGTTGGTTGTGCATCTTTTAGTTCCACACTTTTTCCTTCCACTCAACTTTCTATTAACATGCTTGGACACAGCACTCTGTGAACAGCCAGCTTCTTTGGCAATGAATGTTTGTGGCTTACGCGCCTTGTGAAGGGTGTCAATGATTGTCTTCTGGACAACTGTCAGATCAGCAGTCTTCCCCATGATTGTGTAGCCTAGCGAACCAAACCGAGAGGCCATTTTGAAGGCTCAGGAAACCTTTGCAGGTGTTTTAAGTTGATTAGCTGATTGGCATGTCAGTTGAATTACTGAAATAAAGGAACTTCTACACGACATTCTAATTTATTGAGATGCACCTGTATTTCTGAACCTGAGCTGTGCTATAACAGCTTGTCTGATTATAAAATTAATCTAAGTCTATAGCACTTTCTATGAATATTTCCCCTTTAACTAATTTATCATTTCTTTCACCTAAATAGCATTACATGGTTTCAAGTACCTTGGTATTTTTATTAAACCAAAATTAGAAGATCGTCTTAGCAGAAACTATGTTCCTCACATTGATGATCAAAAAGGACCTTAATATTTAGCGCATGCTTCCCATTTCTTTTATGGGCAAAATAAATGTTATGAGGATGAATATCCTCCCTAAGTTTTTATACTTCTAATCCCTTTACTGATATTTAGGCAGTTCCCTTTTCAAAGACCTCAGTAACATCATTCTAAATGTATTTGAAACAATAAAATGCCTTGCATTAAATTTTCTATGCTAATGAAACGAAAAAATTAAAACTGTCAACTATCTTATTGGTCAGTGCAGGTAAAACATATCGTGAGTTGGTGTTATGACAGGACTGATTCTATGTGGCTCATTCTGGAAACAGCAGCCTGATAAGGACAAGAAATGGCCATTTTATATATGTTTGACATTAAAGTTGTATTATAATGGTAAATGAAAATGTTAAAAGTAGAATACAATTATGTCTGGAAAAGGCCCAAATGTCTTAAAAGAAAAAAAATAGGTGGAGCGTTTTGACTTGGGGGAATTTTGGTTGAAGTCATCATGAAAGATTAGATGAAAGGATATAAGGACAAGGATTGGAAACTGAGGTTGAGAGGATATTGGTGTGTTCATTAGAGCAACTCATTATTTGTAACCAGCGCTGATTGCATTAAACGTTATATCACTAGCATTAATCCAGTCTGTAAAATTGGTTTTCTTTACTTTTAATTCTGCTCAACTGGGCTAATCTGGTCAATGTCATGTTGGAGTCAGAGGGATTAATTTTTAGAAGATCATCTCTTATTTTTTACCACATTGTTTTGGTAATCCAGACGGGATCAAGATGGAATATAACAGAGCCCCAAGCCTGACACCTGTGGTCTTGGCTGCCACCCTTTGACCAGACACCTGGCCATTTAGGCCAAAGCCTGTTGAATCTAAATTCTGCATTCGTTATACCATAAGTTCTGTGGAGTGGTAGGCAGTAACAAAGTAAATGTAATTAGTTACTGTACTTAAGTGTTTCTTTCCCCAGTATCTATATTTCACTAAACGCAACTTTTTTTACGAAGTGCAAACGTTTTGGTAGAAGTAAAACTGCAGTGTCACAGCCCGAAATACTGTAGCCTACGATGGAAGAAAACCCTGACCCCATCCCACCTCCTGCACACCCATGACCTTACCTGCAGGATTTGTTTCAAGTTGTAGAATAGAAGAAAGTCTTTCATATTCAGATGCCTGCTCTGCCTCAGTAACATACAAACATACGAGGTGAGCATACTGTGATAATCATAATGGCGATTTTCTTTAATATTAAATCTAATGTCAGCTTGCAACAATAAGGGATTTTATTGTGTCTGTGAATAGGGGCATTGGTGGGTCAGTGGTAGGTTTCTTGCCTACCATGCGGCAGGCCTGGGTTCAATTACCAGCCAATGCCCAAATCCCAGCCACTGGATGCAGTGCCAGTCCCAAGCCTGCGAAAAAATGGGAGGGTTGTGTTAGGAAGGTCATCCGACATAAAACCTGTGCCAAGTTGTTGTGTGGACCAGTTGGTCCACTGTGGTGACCCCAAACAGGGAGCACCTAAAAGCAACTTCTTCTATTGTGTATGTGAATAAATCTGTCATTATCTGAATTATGTAGTGTATGGCTAGTTATGCTTTAGTTAGCTAAGTAAGCTAACCAGTGGCGGACCATTTCACACCTAGGCCTTCAGTAGTGCTCCGTCTGAATCAACTCGCCCCTCAAAAGCCAATTTATGGTTATAAAAACCATCTTAATATGCAGAAATACAGTATATAGAGCCGTTGCATCGCAGATAGATAACTCCTGTAGCCACAATAAATGCCTTTATTGAATAGACAAACCAGGGGTGAACAAGTCTCCTCCTACTGCAGCTACAGCCGCGACACACATAAAAAACATCAATAATAACCTCATAAACTTGCAATATTATTTAGGAAAATCGCAACGTTTTACTCACCAAAAATTCGTATTATTTGTAAACAAAATCCATCCTCCTCTCTTTCCTCAAAAACAGTTCAATTACTCTGTTGTACAGATTATCCGTGCGCTTCAGTTCCATCACGATCCTATCCAATCAACGGGTCTGAATACGGTGACGTTGCCGTACGCCTGCTAGAGGGCCCTAGTGAAACCAACTCAAAATCTGATTGGTTGAAGCAAAAGTTTCATCGACAATTATTTTGTGTTAGAGGGCCTGCAGAACGGATTGTGAAGGCCTCCGGGCAGACTTCTTTGACTTTGACCCTGCCTGGCATCAAATGATGGCTGAAATGTGATTGGTTAAATGCTTTAATACGAAAATACTTGTCTGGAAGCAGCACAACCATGGGAAAAGCTATGAAAGGAAGCTGACAGACCATTTGGAATTATTTAATAAGTATTCATGGACAAAATATAATTAACATCAGTTTGTGATTCAGATATTTTTTTAGGCCAGCAGAGAAGGCCTTGCAGGCCCTGACGGTCCGCCACTGAAGCTAACATAATCAGTAACTCTTGAGCAGCAGTCTATATTAACGTTACTGATGTTATACAGTAGCCTTGATAGAGAATCTTGTAGATCTTGATAGAGAATTATTAAGTAAAATTAATGTGAACAATTTTGCATGATGCATTTTTACATAATAAAGACCGGATAATATCATACGTGTGAGTGACAAAAAAAAATCCTGCAGGGTGTGTGTGATCGGAAGTCCTTGGTCATAGAATAATCAGGTGGTATGAGAGTTAAATATCAGGTAAAAAAAAAAGAAAAAAAAGAAGAGAAAGAAAAAAGTAAAAGAGAAGCGATAAAAAAATATAGTGCTGAATTATAGACGTGGAGAGAAAAAGGGAAAAATCTAGCAAGAGAATGAAAAAGGCATTGTTGTGTATTGAGTTTCTGCAGTGTTTATCTGTTGTTGTGAATTGATTTTGTGAATTGAGGGGTTGGCCCTGTTGTTGTATCATATTTGAAGTTTTGTTGAGTTATTGTCTATGCAGTGTACGGAAGTCGAGGTAGATGTGTATGTTTAGAAATATATATTCGTGCTACTTCATAGTATTTGAAGGTGTCATTAAGGTGGTAAAGCATTAAAAAAATGAATATTGTGATAAGATGACTGTTCCAAATACCTAAGACCATTCATTATTATGCTATAGATAAAAATGAGGCATCAGGGTCTGGCATGATATTGCACTTATATATCACATATGCAAACAAAAAATACAATATATATATAAAATATAACATTATGAGCAGTGAAAGGTGAAGTGAATAACACTGATGATCTCCTCATCATGGCACCTGTTAGTGGGTGGGATATATTAGGCAGCAAGTGAACATTTTGTCCTCAAAGTTGATGTGTTAGAAGCGGGAAAAATGGACAAGTGTAAGAATTTGAGTGAGTTTGACAGGGGCCAAATTGTGATGGCTAGACGACTGGATCAGAGCATCTCCAAAACTGCAGCTCTTGTGGGGTGTTCCCGGTCTGCAGTGGTCAGTATCTATCAAAAGTGGTCTAAGGAAGGAACAGTGGTGAACCGGCGACAGGGTCATGGGCAGCGAAGACTCACTGACGCACGTGGGTAGCGAAGGCTGGCTCGTGTGGTCCGATCCAACAGACAAGCTACTTTTATTCATAATGCTGGTTCTGATAAAAAGGTGTCACAGTTTGTTGCATATGGGGCTGCATAGCCACAGACCAGTCAAGAGCCATGAGTCATGATGAGCACAACAATGAGTTTGAGGTGTTTCCTTGGCCTCCAAATTCCCCAGATCGCAATCAAATGGAGCGTATGTGGGATGTTCTGTACAAACAAGTTCGATCCAGCTCACAACCCACAGGACTTAAAGGATCTACTGCTAACATCTTGGGTCCAGATAACACAGCACATCTTCAGGGATCTAGTGGAGTATATATATATATATGTTGTGAAAAAATTAAGACACCCCATTGAATATTCATTAAGAAATATTTATTAAGAAATAAATCTTATCTTAAATATTAAAATCTGATCTTGTTTTAATTTATATCTGTAGATGAAAGTGATGTAATTGCATGTAAAAGCAAAATATCACTTTGTTTTCACTTTTTAAACAAAAGAAATAAACAAAAATGAGTATTTCACCTGAGGAAAAAGTTAGGGCACCTTATGTTCTAATAACTAGTGTTTCCCCCATTGGCTGAAATAACCTAAGTGAGCTACCAGTTTCTGACATCGACTGGAAGAAAGTTTCCCCCACTCCTCAATGCAGAATTATTTCAGCTGTGTGATGTTTGGGGGGTTTCTTGCATGCACAGTCTGTTTCAAATCACCCCACAGGATCTCAACAGGATTTAGATCTGGGCTTTGACTCAGCCATTCCAGAATTCTCCATTTTTTACATTTCACCCAGTCCTTCGTGGATTTACTTGTATGTTTTGGGTCTTTGTCATGCTGCAAGGTTCAGTTCCACTTTAGCTTCAGTTTTTTGACAGATGGTCTTCTGATACAATGTAGAATTCATAATGGATTCTATGATGGTGAGCTGGCCAGGTCCTGCTGCAGCAAAGCATCCCCAATCCCTAACACTTCCACCTCCGTGTTTCATAGTTGGTACGAGGTTCATTTGCTGAAATGCTGTATTTGGTCTACGCCAAAAATGCCCTGTTATGGTGTCCAAATAATTCAATTTTATTGAATCTGTACAAAACACATTATTCCAGAAGTCTTGGCCTTTGTCTCTGTGTTCTTTGGGAAACTTCATTCTTGACCTCATGTTTTTCTTAGACAGCAAAGGTTTTCTTCTTGAACACCTCCCATAATAATTAAAGTTGTATAGTCTCTTTCTGATTGTACATTCATGCACGTTGACATAAACTGTAGCAAAAGCTTGCTGTAGGTCCTGTGATGATATTTTAGGGTTTTTTGAGACATCTTTAAGAATCTTGTGGTCTGCTCTTGGGGTGAATTTGCTTGGACAGCCTTACCTGGCAATGTTGGCAGTTGTTTTAAATGTTCTCCACTTGTAAATGATTTTCTGGACAGTGTAATGGTTGATGACAAATTCTTTTGAGATCTTTTTATATCCCTTACCACACTCGTAAGCATCAGCAATCTTTCTGAAGGCCTCAAAGAGCTCTTTTGAACTCACCATGGTGATACCTCTCACTTCAACAGCTAAGAGCAAACCAAGCTAAATATCTGAGGTTTAAATAAGGCAAGCCTCCTTCAAAATGCTCTGTAACAATGTTCTAATCATTTGCACCTGATGTGATACACCTGTAGGTTATTTTATCAATTTTAAGTACAAATAAATGTGGGGGTGTCCTTACTATTTCCTCACAAGAATTTGGATTTTTTAAAATTTCATTTTACAGATCATTAAAAAAAGACTTTTCTTTGGTTTTATTTGTTTAGTTATATGACTTATAACTTGAATCTTTCAAAATTGTTAAAATGAAGATCAAATGCCCATATGTGTAACTATTGTAAAAAAATATTTAAAGATAACTTTTTCCTCATAATTTAATTCTAACATTGAAACTTTCATATACTTTAGATTTATTGCCCATGAAGTGAAATATTTCAAGACCTTTTTCCTTAAATGACTCAAAACTCAAAAATCCAGTATCTCAAAATATTAGAATATTTCATAAGAAAATGAAAGAAATGATTTGTAATACAGAAAAATCAAACTCCTGAGTAAAGTATGTTCTTTTATGCACTTAATATTTGTTTGGGGCTCATTTTTGCACAAATCACTGCTTCAGTGAGGTGTGGCATGGAGGTGCCTGTGACAATGCTGATATGTAATGGAAGCCGAAGGTGCTTTGATAGTGGCCTTCAGCTCATCTGTATTGCTCCATAGATTCTCTCCTCTTGCGTCTCCTCTCTTTCTCCAGACTCTAGGACCTTGATTTCCAAATGAAATGCAAAATTTACTCCATCTTCTCCATAGCCCAGGTAAGGCCCTTCTGACATTGTCTCTGATTCAAGAGTGGCTTAACACTAGGAATGTGACACTTGTAGCCCATTTCCTGAACACGTCTGTGTGTGGTGGCTCTCGATGCACTGACTCCAGCCTCAGTCCACTCGTTGTGAAGCTCCTTGCTTGACAATCTTCTCTAGGCTACGGTCATCCCTGTTGCTTATGCACGTTTTCCTAATACACTTTGCCCTTCTATTCAACTTTCCATGAATATTCTTTGATACAGCATTTTGTGAACAGCCAGCCCTTTCAGCAATGATCTTCTTTGGCTTACCAACCTTATAGAGGGTGTCAGTGAGTGTCTTTTGGACAACTGTCAAGTCAGCAGTCTTCCGCATGATTGTGGTAGTGTGTACTGAACCTGACTGGGAGATTCATGGTATTTATACTACATAAAAAGTGATTTGCTCAAAGTGGAAATTAAATATTCATTGTTTTTGAGCTGTAGACCACATTTATTAAAATTAAAATAAAATAAAAAAAATTATGCCCTGTCCACACAAACACGGGTATTTTTAAAACCGCAGCTTTTTTTATGCGGTTTGTCGGTTCGTCCACACGCAAACACAGCATCAGGTCACTGAAACCGAACATTCTTGAAAACTCCGGCCAGGGTGAAAATTTTTAAAAACCCCGGTTGCAGTGTTATCGTGTAGAAGGCGAAACCGGAGACTTTTGGCTTGTGACGTCTCGTCTCCTTTGTTTGACGTCAGATTGTGCGCCGCTATCTCCTTTTTTTATTATTATTTTATTAAATGCTATTATTATAATAATAAAAAAAATCTGACACTGAAGCATTCAGTATTTGAACAATTCAAACAAAATAAGGCACAGAACAGGTTTACAAAACAAGTACACTGTAGCAGGGTGCGATTTGTGGAAAAAAACAGAGGGGGGTGTTTGGAAAGTAAGCTGATATGCTGCTCTGAGTTCTCTTCATTTTTCGCTTATTTTGCTAGTTGTATTCTTCACGCTGACATTGACCGTTAGCCGGTGCTTGGTGACATTTGGAAAAGACGTGCACAGAAGACCAGTGGAAGTGGATCGCGGTATTGTCCTAGACGCGGAGCGGAGCGTTGATAGTGAAAGTCCATTTCTGGTTTTATTATTGTTTGCGCTAACAGCGTTTCACTTAGATATACTTTTAAAATACTTGAACATTTTATTTTTAGCCATTTTATATAATCTATTTTTTAATAAGCATTAATGACTATGTTGGCATTAATAGGACATTGTATGATCATGAACAAGTCAATTAACAGAGAGACGGAGAAAACAATTAATATAAAAACAAAGCAAACAAAAAAGGGGGATGCTAGAGGGTCCATTTAATCTTTCTTAATAATGTTGAATTCACGGCATATGTTAAGAAGTTTTATTCCATTTTTTTATGCATATGCGTTAGTGAACGCTATCTCCTTTGTTTTCATGAAACAAGTGTGTGTTAGCCTAGCGGAACCGCTAATAACATTTTTCTCAGGCTTCTGATTGGCCAACATGGCTTTACGGTTGAGATTATATCGCCACCTGTTGGTGTGGCATGCTCTTGACAGCGCTTCAGACCGTGTTTTTGTGTTTTCATGTGGACGGAGATTTTTTTGAAACCGTGCTTGTGTGGACGAGATTTTTTTTTAAACGAAGGAGGAAAAACTTTTTAAAAATACCCATGTACGTGTGGACTAGGCCTTAGTTTACATGTAATTTCTTGATATCAGAAGGAATAGAGAAAATTGCTTCCATTAATAAAAACAGCAAAATGTATGACTGGTCTGTACAAAGAAAAAAAATTCCAGAAACATAGATAAAAACAGCATTTGTCCTTGACCATAGTCGCAAGTTGAAAGTTGATACTAGCTGCACAGCTGTGCAGACTCTGTGTCTGGGTGTGAGGAGTAAGAAAATAAAAATAAATGAGAGTGTGCGATATGTATAAGAATGTTTCAGGAGAGGTATCAATCAACGATGTAATTTAATACACTGCAAACTCACTCTAAAGGCCACATTTTAGATCTTGTTTGCTCTTCCAGTATTACGGCTTATAATTGCTCTGTTTCTGACTTGTCTATTTCTGATCATCTACTGTTGTCTTTTTGTGCCCAACTGGCAGTTTTTAAGGTAAACCTGTGTTGCTCTATCACTTTCCGGAATGTTAAGAACACTGATGTATCTGCTGTTGCTGATGAACTTGCTATCTTTTCCAGCAAAGCTGATTTCACTGCTGCTGACGAACTGCTACAATATTACAATAATGGACTATGCATGATTTTAGATGATTTTGCACTTGTTAAAACTTGTACTGTTTCCTTTACACACTCTGCGCCTTGGTTTACATCTGAACTACGATCACTTAAAACTAAAGGCCGTAGGTTAGAACGTTTGTACGCCAAGTCTGGCCTCACTGTTCACAAAGAAATATATGCTGAACATGCTTTGTCTAAAGCTAAGTCTGACTATTATTCTAATATAATTGGAGCTAGTGAAGGAAATTCCAGATCCCCTTTCTCAGTAGTAAATAATATTCTGCGACTCCCCTGACTCTCTGACATCTAATATGTATTCCACTGAATTGTGTAATCGTTTTATTATTTTCTTTGAGTCTAAGGTCAAAAATATTCATCAGCACCTACATACAAGCAATTCACACTTTGACATTAATCATTCAATATCTGATGTACCTTTGGATTCTGTTTTCTCTACCTTCACTCTACCCACTGTTACTGAGGTGATGGACCTTATAAGAAAATCTAAACCAACCACCTGTCAGCTCAATCCCCTACCAACTCCTTTAGCAAAAGTGTGTTTACCCGCTCTGTCATCATTGATTACTCAAATTATTCACTCTTTACTTATTTCTGGTTCTGTACGTTCCGTTCTTAAATCTGCTATTATTACTCCAATACTTAAAAAAACCAGGGAAGGGCATTGGTGGCTCAGTGGTAGGTTTCTTGCCTATCATGCGGAAGGCCCGGGTTCGATTCCCAGCCACTGGATGCCGTGCCAGTCCCAAGCCCGGAAAAATGGGAGGGTTGCGTCAGGAAGGGCATCCGGCGTAAAACATTTGCCAAGTTGTTGTGCGGACAACTTGGTCCGCTGTGGCGACCCCGAACAGGGAGCAGCCGAAAGCAACTTAAGAAACCAGGGGCCAACCCATCAAATCTTGATAATTTCCGTCCAATTTCAAATCTACCGTTTATTTCTAAGATTTTAGAAAAGTGTGTTGTGACCCAACTTCACAACCATCTATTCAATAACAGTTTACTTGAACAATTTCAATCTGGTTTTCGTCCCCATCATAGTACTGAGACTGCCATAGTTAAAATCACTAACAACCTGTTGTTGGCAGCTGACTCATCTACAGTCACTACTGGTGTTCCCCAGGGTTCTGTCCTGGGCCCACTTTTATTCATTATATATATACTACCTCTTGGCCATATTTTTAGGCAGTATGGGATTCATTTCCATTTGCTACGCAAATGACACCCAGCTCTACCTATCCTCTAAACCCACTGGCTTTTTTCCTCCACCTTCCCTACTTTCCTGTCTGGCTGAAATTAAGAACTGTCTTTCAGCCAATTTCTTGAAGCTGAACAGTGACAAAACTGAGGCCCTACTCGTTGGGACTAGATCTGTTTTGGCTAAATCTAATTGTTTTTCTGTGCTATTGAAAATAATGTCATTAGTCCTTCCTCGCAGGTAAAAAGTCTGGGTGTTATCTTAGATAGCACATTGTCTTTTGAAGCCCATATTACTAACATTACATGTACTGCATACTTCCACCTGCGTAATATTAACCGTCTCCGTCCCTCTCTCACAGCTAACAACACAGCAGTCCTTATTCATACACTGGTCACTTCACGCATTGATTACTGTAACGCCCTTCTCACTGGTCTTCCATCCAAAATGCTGCATAAACTTCAGATGGTTCAGAACTCTGCAGAGCTTGTGTTCTCACCAGAACCTCTTCCAGTGAGCACATCTCTCCAGTGCTTCAGCAACTGCGCTGGCTTCCAGTGAAGTATTGAGTAGACTTCAAAATTCTGTTACTTACTTATAAGGCGCTTCACAATCTTGCATCTTCATATCTTACTGAACTTCTGCAGTCATATATTCCTTCACGTAGACTTATGTCAAGATCTTCAATCTCCCTTTTGGTACCTCACATACGTTTAACTACCATGGGAGCTTTTCTTTTAGCTATGCTGCCCCTCATCTGTGGAACTCTCTCCCACTTGATATCCGCAATTCTGAGAACCTGCAGACCTACAAATCACGTCTGAAGACATATCTTTTTACTCGGGTCAAAACTGACCCAGTCGGGTTTTACTGTTTACAAAGCATAAAATTTTTCACCCAATTCATCGTTATGCATTTTAGCCAATTTCAATTCAACTCATTAACACAAATGTTACACCCCTTTATGGAATTATAGTCAATAGTCCTCATTCACATGAAATGATACCATGTTTTTGAGTAAAATTAGTGGAAATTATTATTTTGAATTATCACAGACTGCTCGTCAAATATTAGGTAAAATTGACCTAACTGCAAATTTATTTTCAAATATCAAAGAGAAACACAATTTTTACGAAGAACACTTAAAACAAAGAAGACTTAAAACAATGGTTTACAAGGTTATATATTTTACAGCCATAACCATTGCAATTTATCACTTAGCTAAAATAATGCAAGAAAGGAGGATAAGGATGAGGAGGCAGAGATAGACAAGCCTATGCAGACAGAAGGTGTTGCATCTGCACAGCAAATTTGAAATCGCAAATTTAACACTCTCAGAGTTAAAATTAACACTCTCTCAGTGGTTATATGGGAACCACTGGAAAAGTGTTAAATTAACACTTTTGAATTACAATTATAAACTCTACGACAGTGTTACAAACCCGATTCCAAAAAAGTTGGGACACTGTACAAATTGTGAATAAAAAAAGGAATGCAATAATTTACAAATCTCATAAACTTATATTTTATTCACAATAGAATATAGATAACATATCAAATGTTGAAAGTGAGACATTTTGAAATGTCATGCCAAATATTGGCTCATTTTGGATTTCATGAGAGCTACACATTCAAAAAAAGTTGGGACAGGTAGCAACAAGAGGCCGGAAAAGTTAAATGTACATATAAGGAACAGCTGGAGGACCAATTTGCAATTTATTAGGTCAATTGGCAATATGATTGGGTATAAAAAGAGCCTCTCAGAGTGGCAGTGTCTCTCAGAAGTCAAGATGGGCAGAGGATAACCAATTCCCCCAATGCTGCGGCAAGAAATAGTGGAGCAATATCAGAAAGGAGTTTCTCAGAGAAAAATTTCAAAGAGTTTGAAGTTATCATCATTTACAGTGCATAATATCATCCAAAGATTCAGAGAATCTGGAACAATCTCTGTGCGTAAGGGTCAAGGCCGGAAAACCATACTGGATGCCCGTGATCTTCGGGCCCTTAGACGGCACTGCATCACATACAGGAATGCTACTGTAATGGAAATCACAATATGGGCTCAGGAATACTTCCAGAAAACATTGTCGGTGAACACAATCCACTGTGCCATTCGCCGTTGCCGGCTAAAACTCTATAGGTCAAAAAAGAAGCCATATCTAAACATGATCCAGAAGTGCAGGCGTTTTCTCTGGGCCAAGGCTCATTTAAAATGGACTGGGGCAAAGTGGAAAACTGTTCTATGGTTTTTGGAAAACTGGGACGCCATGTCATCCGGACTAAAGAGGACAAGGACAACCCAAGTTGTTATCAGCGCTCAGTTCAGAAGCCTGCATCTCTGATGGTATGGGGTTGCATGAGTGTGTGTGGCATGGGCAGCTTACACATCTGGAAAGGCACCATCAATGCTGAAAGGTATATCCAAGTTCTAGAACAACATATGCTCCCATCCAGACGTTGTCTCTTTCAGGGAAGACCTTGCATTTTCCAACATGACAATGCCAGACAACATACTGCATCAATTACAACATCATGGCTGCGTAGAAGAAGGATCCGGGTACTGAAATGGCCAGCCTGCAGTCCAGATCTTTCACCCATAGAAAACATTTGGCGCATCATAAAGAGGAAGATGCGACAAAGAAGACCTAAGGCAGTTGAGCAACTAGAAGCCTGTATTAGACAAGAATGGGACAACATTCCTATTCCTAAACTTGAGCAACTTGTCTCCTCAGTCCCCAGACGTTTGCAGACTGTTATAAAAAGAAGAGGGGATGCCACACAGTGGTAAATATGGCCTTGTCCCAACTTTTTTGAGGTGTGTTGATGCCATGAAATTTAAAATCAACTTATTTTTCCCTTAAAATGATACATTTTCTCAGTTTAAACATTTGATATGTCATCTATGTTGTATTCTGAATAAAATATTGAAATTTGAAACTTCCACATCATTGCATTCTGTTTTTATTCACAATTTGTGCAGTGTCCCAACTTTTTTGGAATCGGGTTTGTACTTAACAAACCCTTACAATTTAAAATTTTAACACCAAAACAGATGACAAGAACACTAAGTAAGTATTTAAAATTCACTCATTACAGACACAGAGTAAATTGTCAACACCACTAGAAATCAGGTTAACATTTTATGGTGACAATTTATGCTAAAATGTTGATTACACTATTAATGAAAGCTAAATGGTACACTTGGATTAACACTATTAAGAGATAAAATGAATGTTAGTGTGACTATCCAAACATCCATGTGTAATAATCACTCCAAAAAGTACTGCAATGAACCAAAATATTTGTTTTTCCTTTAACAAAGGTATTAAATTTGATAAAGCAGTGCACTCAAATACCCTGCACAATGACCTTGTATGGTACAGTACCAACCAAAATTATGATACCTCACTGTTGCCCTATACAATACAGCCATATGGCACAACATAGTAAAATGAGTCTGTACCGTAAGACATTTGGATATCAAAGGGCTTGAAGTACCTCAACTCATGAGGTGATACAAATGAAACATTATGCACTTGGTCAACAACATCAAAAGCATGAAAATGCTCCTCAAATGTAGTCTCCATTTCTGATACACAAAAAAACACTTAAATTCTCAGAAAGATGTTTTGCAATCAAATTATTTTGAGGATACAAATGTGTAAATAATCTATGGTGCTCTTCAAAAAGATGTTTTAGAAATACCAACATTCCTCCTGTAATACATGGGGAAAATACAATGTTTATGATAGGCAACAAAAGTAACAACAAATGCTAGTGTCGGTCACCTTCTGGGACAGCATCACCAAAGATTAGTGGAAGGTTGCGAATTAGGCATAAAGTTTGACTGGCATTAAGTCTGATACCAGTGCCAGTACACAACATGTTTATGTGTGTTGGACGATTCTTTCTATCCATAAATCCATAGTTGAATGCATATACACGTTGGAGTATGTTTTCTTTATGAATAAAGTTATGATTCAAATGTTCAAACAACAACTTCATTTCATATTGTTCATATTGATATCATGCATTATGCCAAACACAAAGTTGTCTGAGGCATTATAGTATGTCATGGAATTGAGTATACTATTGTGTTTTATACCAAAACAAGAATGTTCCACTGGATTCTCAATAAGATAACGGTAAATTTCCTCACTGGTCGATTTGGTGCGGAGCTTCACACATGGATCATTTTCGCTAAACACTGAGCTGCTGCTTTGTCAGTAAGGCACATTCTGTAGTAGTCATTTGCAGTGAAAGATTTCACATAACCAAGAATTCAGAATTCAGACCTAAATTGTCACCTGTTACTTGTGCAATGGTGGGTTGTTAGAGAGAGGTTGTTCAGTAAATGACTCATCATTCCATTTTGCTCTAGTGCTTTTACATCTTCTACAAATGGAGTTAGTATTTTGTCTATACCATATTTTTTTGCATTTTGGGAATGGAACAAAGATATGAGATATTCATCAAGGATGAATTTACACATGGTGATAAATTGCGAAGTGTAAAATATAAACATCCAAGCTTATGAATGCTTTGTTTTGACCCTAGTGGATTTGATGTTTCAAAGTCATCATAATAAACTTGCATTTGCAAGGCATTTTTTGATTTTGAATACAAAGGACGACGTTTGTAGTATTTACCATTTGAGAAATCCTTGTACAAGTCACCTACAGTAGCACATTTATTGATCTGATGACACACTTCTTCATTCTTGAAAATGAACTCTAATGTTTTTAACAGGGGTATATGAATTCTTCTTCTTCTTCTTTCGGCTTTTCCCTTCAGGGGTCGCCACAGCGAATCATCTCTCTCCACCTATCCCTATCTTCTGCATCCTCAACACTTGCACCCACTAGCTTCATATCCTCATTAATTCCATCCATATACCTCCTCTTTGGCCTTCCTCTTTGCCTCCTGCCTGGCAGCTCCATGTCCAACATTCTCCTACCAATATACTCACTCTCCCTCCTCTGAACATGTCCAAACCATCTTAATCTGGCCTCCCTAACTTTGTCCCCCAAACGTCCAACATGAGCTGTCCCTCTGATGTACTCGTTCCTAATCCTGTCCAATCTTGTCACTCCCAAAGAGAACCTCAACATCTTCAGCTCTGCTACCTCTAGCTCTGACTCCTGTCTCTTCCTCAGTGACACTGTCTCTAAACCATACAGCATGGCCGGTCTCACCACTGTCCTGTACACCTTCCCCTTGATTCTCGCTGATATTTTCCTATCACACAGAACTCCCGACACCTTTCTCCACCCATTCCAACCTGCCTGCACTCGCTTCTTTACCTCTTTCCCACACTCTCCATTACTCTGGACTGTTGACCCCAAGTACTTAAACTCCTGTACCTTCTTCACCTCCTCACCGTGTAACCTTACTGTTCCACTTCCCTCCCTTTCATTCACACACATGTACTCAGTCTTACTATGACTGACTTTCATTCCTCTTCTCTCCAGCGCAAACCTCCACCTCTCCAGGTTTTCCTCCACCTGCTCCCTGCTCTCACTACAGATCACAATGTCATCTGCAAACATCATTGTCCAAGGAGACTCCTGTCTGACCTCCTCTGACAACTGGTCCATCACTATAGCAAACAGGAAGGGGCTCAGAGCCGATCCCTGATGAAGTCCCACCTCCACTTTGAACTCCTCTGTCTGACCTACAGCACACCTCACCACTGTCCTGCTCCTCTCATACATGTCCTGCACCACTCTGACATACTTCTCTGCTACTCCTGACTTCCTCATACAGTACCACAGCTCTTCTCTTGGCACCCTGTCATACGCTTTCTCCAAGTCTACAAACACACAGTGCAACTCCCTCTGACCATCCCTATACTCAAAATCCTCAGAGCTCCATCAAAATCCTCAGAGCAAAAATTGCATCTGTTGTGCTCTTTCTGGGCATGAAGCCATACTGCTGCTCACAAATTTCCACTACCTTCCTTAACCTAGCTTCCACTACTCTTTCCCATAGCTTCATTGTATGGCTCATCAACTTTATCCCCCTATAGTTGCTGCAACTCTTCACGTCACCCTTATTCTTAAAGATTGGCCCTAACACACTTCTTCTCCATTCCTCAGGCATCCTCTCACTCTCTAAAACCCTGTTGAACAAACTAGTTAAAAATTCCACTGCTGCCTCTCCCAGACACTTCCAGACCTCCACCGGGATGTCGTCAGGACCAACTGCCTTCCCACTTTTCATCCTCTTTAAAGCCTTCCTTACTTCATCCTTTCTAATCTTATCTACTTTCTGTTCCACAGAGTTCACCACTTCTACTCTTTTTTTCCCTCTCATTTTCCTCATTCATCAGCTCCTCAAAGTACTCCTTCCATCTCCTCTGTACACTCTCCTCACTTGTGAGCACCCTTCCATCTCTATCCTTAATAACTCTAACTTGCTGCACATCCTTCCCATCTCGATCCCTCTGCCTAGCTAACCTGTACAAGTCCTTCTCTCCTTCTCTAGTGTCTAACCTAGTGTACAACTCGTCATATGCCTTCTGCTTGGCCTTAGACACCTCCCTCTTCACTCTGCGTTGTAACTCCTTGTATTCCTGTCTGTTCTCTTCTGTCCTGTCCATGTCCCACTTCTTCTTGGTTAACCTCTTCCTCTGGATACTATGCTGAACTTCCTCATTCCACCACCAAGTCTCCTTATCTTCTTTCCTCCATCCAGATGACACACTTCCACCACTCCGCTCTCTTCACCTCCAGGACATTCCTCACAAACTCCTCCTTCAGGACCACACCTACCCCATTTCTCTTACTATCCACACCATAATAAAACAGCTTGAATCCTGCTCCTATACTACGAGCCTTGCTACCCTTCCACCTGGTCTCCTGTACACACAGTATATCCACCTTCCTTCTCTCCATCATATCAGCCAGCTCTCTACCTTTCCCTGTCATAGTACCAACATTCAGAGTTCCTATTTTCAGTCCTACACTCTTACCTTTCCTCTTCTCTCTCTGTCTGTGCACTCTCCTCCCTCCTCTACTTCTTCGACCAACAGTAGCCCAATTTCCACCGGTGCCCTGTAGGTCAACGGCGCCGATGGCGGTCGTTGTTAACCCGGGCCTCGACCGATCCGGTATGAAATTCGTACTGACGATTCGCATGGTTAAATTTGGCAATATTTTACGATGGATGCCCTTCCTGACGCAACCCTCTCTATTTATCCGGGCTTGGGACCGGCACAGAAGTCACTGGACTGTGACCCCCATGGCTAGATTAACAGGGGTATATAAATGAAAGTGTCATTTACTGGTACCTGCTCATATACTCCAGATACTTTGTTTCTCCTTGAATCATATCGCACTCCTAGGTGGATTTCCACTGGTTCAGCAACACTCCATTTCTCAATAAAATACTTTATCCGCTTGGAGTTTGTGTTTAAGACACTAAATGGATTGAAAGTATTGTTAAAAACTTCTTCCAATGCACTTCTACGTGGATTATTAGGTGGCATTGCACTTAGCACTTGTTCTTTAAGGTTTGCATGTACTTCACTGACATACTCCTCCATGCTTTCAACAACAGATAATACAACATTGTTAGCAACACCACTGCCCTGTAACTTTGCAATAATTGAAGCACACATTTCTTTTGCATGATCTCTTGACATACTAGATGTGGAGGGTTAGTCTATCACATCTAGGTCCATATTAGATGGATCTTCTTGTGAACTCTACTCACTGAGGTCTGACTCGCGTGGCGTTTGCACATTAACACCATCACTTGTGCTCACATTACCAGTGCTATGACAACTACTTAAATGCTTTCTAAACTTTTAAACTGCAATGAACAACTTTCTTGAGCACAAAGAAGAGCAATTGTTTTTGCCAGGATATAACCCATGCAAAAATGTAAGGTGCTGAATTAATGCACCGGGGACATCATATAACGATTTACAAATGTAACACCTATACATTGTTTGAGAACCTGGCTCTTATCTCCTGTTCATAAACTTGGCTCTCAATTCCTTCACCTTTGGGCTTTCTTTAGTGGTGTCAACATTAATACCGTAGATTGTGATCTGAAGGAATGTGTACATGTTGCTTAGAGCAGTGTCATAGCTGACACTGAACACAGTGCGTTTTAAGAGTTCATCAAAGGCCGCCAGTGACGTGGTTCCCTAGCATGGGATGAGCTTCTTTTCCAGCACAATGTAGAAAGTGCATTCTGGCCTGCTTGCTAGTTCCAGAAGCGAGAAGATATGGCCGGCGATGTCCCTCTTGTTTCTCTAGCTGTTCTTCTAAGCTCCTGCATGAAAGAGGGAAAAATTACAAATCAAATTACAAATACTCTTGAAACACTGTTTTCCACTTAAATCACATGCTGTGGCCAAGTACATACCTTGTGGAACACAACTAGGTGGTCAATGGCCTGAGCTGCACTGATCTTCTGTGTTTTCTATTTACTAGGCTGAGGTGGAAGAATATGCAAGAGCAGCAGGAACGACACCATATCACTGTCCCACTCTGTAGGAAGCAAAAACAACTCAGTTTTGTTTTCATGACAAATATGTCTCCTTTCAAAAAAGGACCATCTTTTTATTTAATCCATTGTTTTGTGTTATGTCACTGCTTAAGTACCTTGTGTGACCTGTTTGAAAATTAATTTAATTTGTCCTTCAACTCAATACCTGGGCTACTCTCAGAGGATTCATCATGCCACTGATTCCTGACAGACCTAAACAAACTTTGGAGCATTGGGGTGGACGTAAGGCTCTCCGCTTCTCTGATAACCTTTTCTTTATAGGACGTATGCCACTTCTCAAGTAGTGGCCCAAAGAGGAGGCTAAAATCTTGAAGTATCTGTAGCAACACAGAAATGAAAAAACATTTCATATTCTATTGACATATCTAACAATTGTGTGCTAAGCTTAACTCTATTAACTGCGGTTACAGAAACAAAATGACAATTCTTACCAGCCCTTTAGTATCCAGCAGCCTTGGAAACATACAGTGCATACAGTGTGTGATTCATCTGAGTTGTGGATGAGATGCAGCTTATACTCAAAGGTCTCCTTCAGCTTCTCCAGGATGATTTCTCTGTCACTGGTGTGGTTCATCAAGGATATGACCTCTTTGCAACACTCTTTGTGTAGCTTACCACCACACTGAGGCAGCTCCCTCTCCCGTCCTGGACCACTTCCTTGTGCTATATGTGTTTTTGAGTTCTTGGACACAAGTTTCATCTTTCTCTGAATTGTCTTGAGCCGCCAAGCCAGAAATCCAGAGCCACTTTGGCTGTCATAATAATGCTCCTTACCAAAGACAGAGACATAATTAAGTTCAACTTCATACTCAGCAGAAGGAACTACAGTATCTGATAGTAGCAACACTAAAAGTCAAGGATCAAAATAGTTCTATGTAATTCTGATTCAGACATCCCCCTGTAATTACTGATATGAATAGCATTAGAGGGGCATTCATCTACTCAAAGAATGGCCAACCAAAGCTGCTATGGCTGTGAAGCATGAGCAGAGCTATGCAACTAAACTCTTGAGTCTTTAATCTTTAATTTCTTTAGTCTTCTTGAAACTGTTTTGTTCAAACTATTTTAGGGAGTTGTTGATTTAACTGTGCAATTTTGTACAGTTTTGTTAAAAATGTCATGCAACATTTGTGATGTTGTTGAACTGTCTTGCATTATACTGGTTGCTCTATGCCATTTTTCTCAGTGAAGGTAGACTAAATACTGGAAAAACCTCTCAGTATAACACAATTTAGTTTAATAGTAGAAGAGAAACATCTGCTTTGGTCATATACGCTAATCCCTTTCCATTTGTTTCCCTTCTTCTACCCACCCCCGAGTCACACAGAGATTGTGCCAGCTCCGGTGGCATCCAGAGATGGTCCAGCTCCAGCCGGGTTCTGCTTTCTGAGGACTGGAGTATTCAAAGCAGCACTGCCAACCCTATGTGGACATTTTACACATAACATTCTACACATGCTGTATCTGCATCACACAACTAATGCAGAAAGGACATTGTTCATATCACACTCTCCGTGTGTCACCCAGATGAGGATGGGTTCCCTTTTGAGTCTGGTTCCTCTCAAGGTTTCTTCCTAATACCATCTGAGGGAGTTTTTCCTTGCCACAGTCGCCTGAGTCACCTCAGGCTCGCTCACTAGGGAAAATTTTGTCTAACATCTAGGACTGTTTGTTTGTATGTTTATTGTTTTTTATGTTCTGTAAAGCTGCTTTGAGACAATGCTCTTTGTTAAAAGCGCTATACAAATAAAATTGAATTGAATTGAATTGAATTGAATATATGAACTGCCACAAACAACAGATAAAAAATGTCCTATTTTGGGCAACAAAGACATTGCTTGTTTTTTAAGCAATCAATCAGTTCTCACTACAAGTTAAACTTATTCTAACAGATTTATTAATATTTTATATACTAATGGTAAAACTGCATGCAAGATAATGAAATCAATACAATGCATCTGAAATAAGCACTGTTGCTGTTAATGCAATGTAGAACAACTTTTGTTTTGTTTTTTTACCTTTGTCATCATGACTGTCCTTGATAACAAAGCAGATCCCCTCCATGGCAGATAAATCTGCAAACACTTCGTTATCCACCTCAGTGCCAGAATCATCTTCCACAATAATCTTGTTCACAGGGATAGAGAATTTCTTTCTCACTAGGGGGCACAAAGTCAGCATAACAATGTTTAAAGGATAAAACTTGATGATCTACACTTTGAATTACTAATTATAGTCATACAGTCATTTAGCAACTTGGAACTTGCCTTCAGAAATGAATGAAGACAAAGAAAATGGTGGCTGTCACAAATCTCAACAAGAATACCTGCCCAAATGCCTGCCTGTATGTTTAAAGTAACAGTCTTTGGTGTTGAATGGCAACTGTTTATTGACTCATCGTTGAGTTTGAAGGCCTGTCGGACATGCTGTTCATATGAAGGAAATGTACAAGAACATACAGCTGCTGAAACACATTCAGTAGTTGCAGTACAGCTGGAATATATGCGGCAATCTGAAGGTGGTTGCAATTTTACTCGGTCTACAGCTTGGATACACCAAGTTCTGTTATTTTCTTTGCGGGTGGGACAGCCTAGCAAGAGATTCACATTACAGACTGGCCACCTCGCAGGAAATTGATTACTAAGCAAAAGAATGTTGTACGTGACCCACTGGTTGATCTGAAGATCATATTTATTCCAACTTTGCACTTTTCAGCTAATGTAAAACTTTGTTATGGTTTTACATTAGCCCAAGTTCATAAAAAAGCAAAGTGAAGCCTTTGCATACTTGCTAGATGTTTCCACTGATCAGTGATGCCAAGATGAAAGAAGGTGTTTTTGTTGGCCCGCAGATCCTATAAGTGATGAAGGATAGTCACTTTGGTGGCCTTCTGCAGGGTGGGTGAACAGTTCCAAACATGTTGCATGGACCATGTCCTTTCTAACAGGGCACCAAACTACATTGAACAGATTGAAATTCTGCTCAAGGCATACAAGTCGATGAACTGCAACGTCACTGAAGATAAATTTTCTTCATTCACACTTGGAGTTCTTCCCAGCCAACCTCAGCACCATAAGTCACAAACATGGTGAAATGTTTCACCAGGACAGGGAAAGTGGAGTCTGTCTGAAGACTATTCTCGGACACCGATAATCAGTCACTACGACCGAAAATCTGTGGCAAAACATCTCTAGTTTTCTCTTTTGCTTATGCTGTAATATTGTAGCACAGGCCTATGCAGCTGGAGACGTTACAATGTTCATATGTAATTACAGTTTTCTTTAAAAACCCTACGATACAGAAATAAAAAATACATATTTGTATTCTGCATGTAAAAATTAAGTTGTTTCACAAAAATTGAAGAGGAAACGAACATTTTCATAAAATTTGTTGGCCAGTGAAACTTTTTAAATTACATTTGCAGAAAAAGAATCCCTGTTTGTGTTTTGTTATGTTTGTGTATGTGAGTGTGTTTGAGCACATGTACTTGACAATGACTTTGTGTGAATATGCATTCATTTACATGAGTTGCAGTGTGTGGTCCTAATGGTGTTTTTTGCAAATATATGGTTAGCAGAGGCTTGTTTTGATGTCACTTGTGCAGAGGCAGAATCGGCACTTCCTCTTTGTGGGTGATTGGTCAGGAGGAGCAGCTGGACAAGGGCAGTGGTAGGCAGTAACAAAGTAAATGTAATTCGTTATTGTACTTAATCTTTTTCCAGTATCTGTACTTTACTAAAGTATAAATTTTTTTGAGACTTTTTACTTTCACTCCAGTACATTTTGAAGTAACATATCGTGCTTTCTACTCCACTACATTATCCCACATATCTCGTTACTCTTATTTAAAAAAAAAAAAAAAAAAAAAAAAGCAGTTATCCAATTACAGCACAGCAAACCGGGCTACAGTACGCGTAGTATTTTTTAAAGAACGTATCTTTTTGTTTTCATTAAATGCAGTGAGCACAAACGTTTCGGTAGAGTATTAAAACTACAGTGTCATAGCCTGAAATACTGTAGCTTACGATAGAAGAAAACCCTGACCCCATCCCGCTGTTACAGTGGGCAAGCTCCCCGTTGGACCACTAGGGGGCTTTCAGAAGGGGTTGTGTGTTTTGTTTATGTATGCCATGTGTTTGTTTTAGCTCCGCCTTATCCTAATGTGTTCCCGCCTCAACTCACCTGTTCCTAATGTGCCCACTAATTATGTTCCTTATTTATAGTGGTATCTGTGCTTGTGTTCCTTTGCTAGTCCTTGTCTTTATGTGGCGTCGTTAATATGTCTATGTGTGTTATTATTTCAATAAACCCCTGTCTGCTGTCTATCCCTGCATTTGGGTCTGCTCCATCCTGCTCCGTCTTCCGGCCCGTGACAGAAGAACTAGCCAAGACAGTACAGACCCAGCGGGATAGCCTAGGCGAGGACCCTTTTTTCCTGCTCCGGTTGTTCCCAGCTCGATTTTTTTCTTCTTCTCCGGTACTCGCTCCGCTTCTGTTTCCGTGGGGGACGTCGCTCCACCTCCGTTTTTTCTGTGGAGGACGCCGCCTCACTTCTCGTCGGCGGAGGAGGTTTCCGGCCTGATATTTATTTTTCTTCTTCTCCGGTACTCGCTCCGCTTCTGTTCCCGTGGGGGACGTCGCTCCACCTCCGTTTCTCCGTGGAGGATGCTGCATCACTTCTTGTCGGCAGAGGAGGTTACCGGCTGCCCCTGGTTCCCCCCTCCCTCCCTTCGGGGGTTTTCGGCCCAGCCGGGCTGAGGTCGTCGCTCGGCTGTACTGCGCGTCGGGGCGTCGCTCGGCTCTGCTGCTCGTCGGTGGACGTCGCTCGGCTCTGCTGCTCAGCTGTGGACATCGCTCGGCTCTTCTGCTCGGCTGTGGACGTCGCTTGGGACCCTCTGGCCTTGCCGCCGTGCCCCTCGCTCCCCCCACTTGCCTCGCCTTGCTCCTCGCTCCCCCCACTTGCCTCGCCTTGCTCCTCGCTCCCCCCACTTGCCTCACCTTGCTCCTCTCTCCCCCCACTTGCTTCGCTGTGCTCCCCCCCCCAAAGAGTATGTTCTGTGAGGTAGATGTGTCTGGGTTTTTTTTTTTTGTTTCTTTTTTGTTTTTGCTTTTTTTTGGTGGTAGACTCTACCTTTTTTCTGGTTGTAGTTTAGGATGATTTAAAATGATAAGCACTTTTTATTTGGGACAGCAATACACATGCACATATGTCTCAGTGAAAGCGAACTCTGAAGTGCAGGAGGAACCTCAGGTTTGTTTTTCCTGATTGTTCCCACCATGGTCAACTTTTTCTTTAGCAGCTCCTGGCCATGATCGTATGATGTAAAAAAGTTGTCATAGCTGATGGTTTGTCTCTGGAGACCTTCTGCCATGTAAAGTACCACACATTTAACCTAATTATCTTTGTCTGTCCATCAGCAGGCTTGCCACTGTATATTTGCATTTTCCAAGCCTAGCTGGTCCTGGTACTGAATGCTGCTCTTTAAGCCATATTTCCCTGGTTTACTAAGCATGCACCGTTTGAAGGCACAGCGACCTCTAAAGGGGGCCAGACGCTCATCCACAGTCACAGCAGTGCCCTGATTCAGCAGCAGGAGACACACTCATATCTCCCATAAAAAGTTCTCAAAAGTTTATCTTGTTCACGGCATGCTGGTCTTGTGTCCCGATCTTCAAATCTAATTACTCTTGAGATGATATGGAACATCTTGAGCGACTTACTTGCACAAAAAATTGCCTTACAACACTGGGCATGCCATAAACTAGCTTTTGCCTCTTTATTACTTGTGTGTGCATGTGTGTGTGTGTGTGTCTATTCATTTACTGGAAATCACAATAGTTTGACTCATTGCCCTACTGCGCCACCTAGTTTTAGCCAGGTCATATTTGACCCAGGAAGACCACAGATGCTATACATGTGAATAAAAGACACAATATTCAGTGAAAGTAGCAGCCATTAAGTTTATGTACAAATGACATATGTGAAACACTTGACTGAAATACACAGAGCTATATGGATGGATGTGCATAGGAGAGAATGAAAACTCAGAAACAGATTTATGCAAAACAGATTTATATTGGACACTGTGAGAGCACCTGATGTATGTTTGGGGATCAATGTTGTACTTACATTCCAATGCACACAGGACCAAACGGTAATTTGAGCAAGGTATAGATGTACTTGAAAAGACTTAGAGATGAACATGTAGAAAACACCTACCAAATGATTGGCTTTCTTGGTTATTTTCTTCAAACTGTAAGTCTGTCTTACTGGTGGTAATGTTGTTGCTCATGGTCTTGTCATGCTGTGTAATATCATTGATTTGTGTTATGATTCAGAGTATGATCCAATCACTGCTTGGTCACTACATACAAATGACACAGGAGATCATCATCATATTTGTTCAATATTCTTGAGATTAGAACCTGAAGAGAATGGGGGTAAGAGAGTGTAAATTAGGGTGAAGCCTTTTTGATAAAATCCAGAAGATAGTTCCACCATTGTCTCCTTGAAGAGGGGAGGAACACACAGGAGTGTGAATTGTTTTATGATACACTCTCCAGAACACCCCAAAGCCCCCAAAGTTTCTGTTTTTTGATAGAAGATATAACTTCATCACACTCAGTATTAATACCTTTGTCAGCCACATTACAAGGTTGTTGTACTCAATTAATTGCAATGACTGAGGATAGAACATATGAAATCTCAATGCAGAAACAAATGTGTACTCCAAGGTAGCCTGCATATTCTTTTGTTCAAGTGTAAGGTATTATCTAAAGCACCAGATAAACATTCTTCATCATAGAGAAGATGTAATTGATTTGTATTCTGTAGCACACCATAAAATTCACAATAAAATTAGGGGATGATTTGTTATGATCAAATGTTTATGAGCATGTGATGAATGATTTGAAGACAACAAAAGGACTGGGTGATGTGCTAGTAACCTCTCCTCAGTCCTCCAATCGCCTCTTTACATGTATATTAGGTTAGGGTTTAGGTTAGGTTTGGTGTTGGGCTAAGAAGGAGGCTGGTTAGCTGATGCTGGGTAAGATCTCACAAGGAACAACCTAAAAGTGGCACGGTCGTGCTATTGGTCATTGTACAAGGGCTCAAATAAAATAAGTAATTTCCTTGTTTTCCACATGTTCATTTTGAAGCAAAAATAAAACAAGAAGCAAACAAAAAACAGAAAATCAATGGATGGAATATGGAGATAGACAAAGGGGTTCAGGTAAGTATCAAAATTGAAACTGTATAAGCAATCAAGAGTTGACCAATGCTGTAGTATTGTACATCCCTTCTTTGGTCAAGACCATGTGTCAACTCTGCATAAAACAAAAACTTTTTGGTAAGCAAGAACTTCCATTGGGGCTGTATCACACCCCATCCTTTACCACACATCCAGCTTTTCTCCATGTGAGTTTTTTGTCTGCTGTTGCTTGTGTTTGAAGATTTGCAAAATCTGCTGTGGAAGTACACACAAATATTCTCCAAATTCAGGGGGGGGTTGGGTTTGTTTGTTTTTTGCTGCTTGTTTTGCTGCTGCATCTGCTCTAGCATTACCCTGTGAAATAAAATCTGTTTTCTTTTTCGTGTGTGCTTCACATTTACATACTGCAATAGACTTTGGTAACAGGATTGCTTCCAGGAGCTCAGAAATCAGGTTGCCATGTGTGGTGGGTTTCCTTTTTGATGGAAGAAACCCACTATGTTTCCAAAGTGTGCATGCACTATTCCAAAAGTATATATATATATGTATATATATATATATATATATATATATATATATATATATATATATATATATATATATATATATATATACACAGGTGGAATTGATAGCTTTAACTAAGGCATGTATATTAGCACATGGTAAAGCTGTTACCATACTGAGAGCATAAATAAATAAATAAATAAATAAATATATATATATATATATATATATATATATATATATATATATATATATATATATATATATATATATATATATATATATATATGTATATATATATATATATCTTTCAGACTCACCCTTCTGGTTTGTCCGTCTTCAACCCCCTTAACCTTTAGATGGACAGTCCCTGGCCCAATGGCCCTCCTTTCCACACACACAAAACACTTATATATATATATATGCTTTCAGTATGGTAACAGCTTTACCTTGTGCTAATATATACATGCCTTAGTTAAAGCTATCAATTCTGTCACCTGTGCAAGCAGATTACTTGGTAATGAGTCTGATTTAATTTATCGTGTTCTGTTACTACTGCATACCCCGTGCATTTGTGACTTGTTTATGGATCTTTGAAAGCTGATACTGCTTTTTAGCAACTTCTGTGGCTCTCAAACACATAGGCAGGTGTGCTTAACGAGTTTAGCTGAGAAGTATGCTGCTGGTCATAATTTTCTACCATTACCTTACTACAATACAGATGTAATGCATCCGAGAAGGAAAGGGTGTAAGCTGTTCTTCATTGTAAGAAAATTAAGGAATTTTTGACTCACCCTTCTGGCTTGTCCGTCTTCAACCCCCTTAACCTTTAGATGGACAGTCCCTGGCCCAATGGCCCTCCTTTCCACACACACAAAACACTTGTTGTCTCTTAATTCTCCCCAAACATGTCCCTGTCCTCTTCCTTTTCCCTGTCCTTGCCCTCTTCCTCACCTTGCTAACCTCAATTGGCTATTTGAATCATCATGCATGCTTTATGTGCAGCTGTAATTGGTTTTGTAGGTGTTGCGTTTTTGACGACAAAATAACCAGGCAGACATCAGCTGAAGGTTCGACACTTCTTTTAATCTCTACCATGCAAAGACAGGAAATTAAGATCAACATTGAAGTCAGACATTTCATGGGGAAAGTGCACACACAGACAGGCATATCAGGTACACATTTGAACATTTTTGTGTAATTCCATATAAATTTATTCATTCATTGTCTACCGCTTATCCGAACTATTCTCGGGTCACGGGGAGCCTGTGCCTATCTCAGGCGTCATTGGGCATCAAGGCAGGATACACCCTGGACGGAGTGCCAACCCATCGGTGGGCACACACACACACACTCTCATTCACTCACGCAATCACACACTACGTACAATTTAGAGATGCCAATCAACCTCCCATGCATGCCTTTGGACTGGGGGAGGAAAACTGGAGTACCTGGAGGAAACCCCCAAGGCACGGGGAGAACATGCAAACTCCACAAACACGGCGGAGGCGGGAATCGAGCCGCCAACCCTGGAGGTGTGAGGCAAACGTGCTAACCGCTAAGCCACCATGCCCCCCGCATATAAATTTAATGAACCATAATTTCCATACCAGTTACAGTCACTTCTTTCTGTTGTATTTTTTTTGCTTTGCCTTCTTTCAAGTGTTTCTCAGGTATTTCCATGCCAGTTACACTCACCCCCCTAGAATTACACAAAATTGCAAGAACACAGAAAAAACGCTGTACACAGGTCATAAGAAACACTTGTTCTACACTTCCAGAAAAAAAAACAATGCAGACTGACAGCATAGAAAGCTACCCAACCACAGGATACAAATATGAAAGAAGTTGGCCAAACCTCTACACATGGTGTAGGCATAAACAAAGTGCCCATTACACTTTGAATAACTCAGACTATTTGCTTAAACAGAGCTAATATACATGAGAGAATACAGGAAATGACACTGAATATCATAGACAGTGCAGTACAATACACAGACCTAAACATGAATAACAGGAGTTCCAGACTCCATACCAAGTAAGGTCTCAAGTTGAACCATTGAATCAATTAGTCTAGGTACAGCTCTAATTACCCTACCAAACCTTGTAGTGTAGTGATTGCTGGAGTCACCATCAGCTACAGGATCATGTGACTTGTTAGAAACAGGAACAGTAGGTGAAGAGGCACTGGCTACCAGGGTTGGGAAGGTTACTTTGGAAATGTAATAGGTTATAGATTACAAATGACCCTATTTAAAATGTAATAAGTAGTGTAACTTTTCAATTATTTTATAAAAGTAAAGTAACTGATTACATTTGATTACTTTTTGATTACTTTTAAGTTTCTAATGGATATTTTCAACTAAATCATTTCCAGACATTTATACTAGGCAGGGTTAACCTTACAGTAGTACTCAACTCTGTTTACTGTTAGAATTTCTAAATCTTTCATCACTTGAATTAAGATTATATTAATTTAATTTTAAGCACAGCCACCACAAAACCAGACTTCATAACAAAAATTGTTTAATACTGTTTTAGGAATCAAATCTTTACTTAGCTATGACAGAACACACTGGCAAGTAACAATGCCTTGAAAAAAAAACATAATCTGAAGAAATAAAACATATACATAAACCCAAATAGGCAATAAAACAGTTAATAAAACAGTTAATAAAAGAAAAACACTGGTGTCTCATAGCCTTCAATGCAAGTAGGGAAAGAAATTAATTAAATCTGTGTGTGTGTGTGTGCGCGGGCGCGTTTGTGCGTGTGCGTGCGTGTGCGTGCGTGCGCGTGTGTACATGCTTTATCCTCCAAAAATCAAACTGGACAACCCTCGAGAAAAATAGGTTATATTTTTAGAAATGAAACTGCAGCAAATTGTCATCATTCGGATCATAAGTCACTTTTCAGTTGAAAATCACACAGCAGTCTAAGGCACTGATTTTAATCTAGCCATGGGGGTCACAGTCCAGTGACTTCTGTGCCGGTCCCAAGCCCGGATAAATAGAGAGGGTTGCGTCAGGAAGGGCATCCGGCGTAAAACATTGCCAAATTTAACCATGCGAATCGTCAGTACGAATTTCATACCGGATCGGTCGAGGCCCGGGTTAACAACGACCGCCATCGGCGCCGTTGACCTACAGGGCGCCGGTGGAAATTGGGCTACTGTTGGTCGAAGAAGTAGAGGAGGGAGGAGAGTGCGCAGACAGAGAGAGAAGAGGAAAGGTAAGAGTGTAGGACTGAGAATAGGAACTCTGAATGTTGGTACTATGACAGGGAAAGGTAGAGAGCTGGCTGATGTGATGGAGAGAAGGAAGGTGGATATACTGTGTGTACAGGAGACCAGGTGGAAGGGGAGCAAGGCTCGTAGTATAGGAGCAGGATTCAAGCTGTTTTATTATGGTGTGGATAGTAAGAGAAATGGGGTAGGTGTGGTCCTGAAGGAGGAGTTTGTGAGGAATGTCCTGGAGGTGAAGAGAGTGTCAGACAGGGTGATGAGTCTGAAGTTAGAGATTGAAGGGGTGATGTTGAATGTTGTTAGTGGTTATGCCCCACAGGTAGGTTGTGAGTTGGAGGAGAAAGAGAGATTCTGGAGTGAATTAGATGAGGTGATGGAGAGTATTCCCACGGGTGAGAGAGTGGTGATAGGAGCGGATTTTAATGGACATGTTGGTGAGGGGAACACAGGTGATGAGGAGGTGATGGGCAAGTTTGGAGTTAAGGAAAGGAACCTTGAAGGACAGATGGTAGTAGACTTTGCTAAGAGGATGGACATGGGTGTGGTTAACACTTATTTTCAGAAGAGGGAGGAGCATAGAGTGACTTACAAGAGTGGAGGTAGGAGCACACAGGTAGACTACATCCTATGTAGAAGAGGCAATCTGAAAGAGATTAGTGACTGTAAAGTGGTAGTGGGAGAGAGTGTAGCCAGACAGCATAGGATGGTGGTGTGTAGGATGACTCTGATGGTCTGTAAGAAGAAGAGGTCAGAGATAGAGAAGAAAACCAAGTGGTGGAAGCTGAAAAAGGAGGAATGTTGTGAGGAATTTAGACAGAAGTTGAGGCAGGCTCTGGGTGGTCAGGTAGTGCTGCCAGATGACTGGGAAACTACAGCAGAAGTGATCAGGGAGACAGGGAGAAAGGTGCTGGGTGTGTCATCTGGAAGGAGGAAAGAAGATAAGGAGACTTGGTGGTGGAATGAGGAAGTTCAGGATAGTATCCAGAGGAAGAGGTTAGCCAAGAAGAAGTGGGACATGGACAGGACTGAAGAGAATAGACAGGAATACAAGGAGTTACAGCGCAGAGTGAAGAGGGAGGTGTCTAAGGCCAAGCAGAAGGCATATGACGAGTTGTACACTAGGTTAGACACTAGAGAAGGAGAGAAGGACTTGTACAGGTTAGCTAGGCAGAGGGATCGAGATGGGAAGGATGTGCAGCAAGTTAGAGTTATTAAGGATAGAGATGGAAGGGTGCTCACAAGTGAGGAGAGTGTACAGAGGAGATGGAAGGAATACTTTGAGGAGCTGATGAATGAGGAAAATGAGAGGGAAAAAAGAGTAGAAGGGGTGAACTCTGTGGAACAGAAAGTAGATAAGATTAGAAAGGATGAAGTCAGGAAGGCTTTGAAGAGGATGAAAAGTGGGAAGGCAGTTGGTCCTGATGACATCCCGGTGGAAGTCTGGAAGTGTTTGGGAGAGGCAGCAGTGGAATTTTTAGCTAGTTTGTCCAACAGGGTTTTAGAGAGTGAGAGGATGCCTGAGGAATGGAGAAGAAGTGTGTTAGTGCCGATCTTTAAGAATAAGGGTGACGTGCAGAGTTGCAGTAACTATAGGGGGATAAAGTTGATGAGCCATACAATGAAGCTATGGGAAAGAGTAGTGGAAGCTAGGTTAAGGAAGGTTGTGGAAATTTGTGAGCAGCAGTATGGCTTCATGCCCAGAAAGAGCACAACAGATGCAATTTTTGCTCTGAGGATTTTGATGGAGAAGTATAGGGATGGTCAGAGGGAGTTGCACTGTGTGTTTGTAGACTTGGAGAAAGCGTATGACAGGGTGCCAAGAGAAGAGCTGTGGTACTGTATGAGGAAGTCAGGAGTAGCAGAGAAGTATGTCAGAGTGGTGCAGGACATGTATGAGAGGAGCAGGACAGTGGTGAGGTGTGCTGTAGGTCAGACAGAGGAGTTCAATGTGGAGGTGGGACTGCATCAGGGATCGGCTCTGAGCCCCTTCCTGTTTGCTATAGTGATGGACCAGTTGTCAGAGGAGGTCAGACAGGAGTCTCCTTGGACAATGATGTTTGCAGATGACATTGTGATCTGTAGTGAGAGCAGGGAGCAGGTGGAGGAAAACCTGGAGAGGTGGAGGTTTGCGCTGGAGAGAAGAGGGATGAAAGTCAGTCGTAGTAAGACTGAGTACATGTGTGTGAATGAAAGGGAGGGAAGTGGAACAGTAAGGTTACAGGGTGAAGAAGTGAAGAAGGTACAGGAGTTTAAGTACTTGGGGTCAACAGTCCAGAGTAATGGAGAGTGTGGGAAAGAGGTAAAGAAGCGAGTGCAGGCAGGTTGGAATGGGTGGAGAAAAGTGTCAGGAGTTCTGTGTGATCAGAAAATATCAGCGAGAATCAAGGGGAAGGTGTACAGGACAGTGGTGAGACCGGCCATGCTGTATGGTTTAGAGACAGTGTCACTGAAGAAGAGACAGGAGTCAGAGCTAGAGGTAGCAGAGCTGAAGATGTTGAGGTTCTCTTTGGGAGTGACAAGGTTGGACAGGATTAGGAACGAGTACATCAGAGGGACAGCTCATGTTGGACATTTGGGGAACAAAGTTAGGGAGGCCAGATTAAGATGGTTTGGACATGTTCAGAGGAGGGAGAGTGAGTATATTGGTAGGAGAATGTTGGACATGAAGCTGCCAGGCAGGAGGCAAAGAGGAAGGCCAAAGAGGAGGTATATGGATGGAATTAATGAGGATATGAAGCTAGTGGGTGCAAGGGTTGAGGATGCAGAAGATAGGGATAGGTGGAGAGAGATGATTCGCTGTGGCGACCCCTGAAGGGAGAAGCCGAAAGAAGAAGAAGAAGAAGTCTAAGGCACTGATTTTACAAAGGACACTCAAAATTAAAATGGCTTAACGTAACATTGCTTTGGCCAAAGGAGTCTGTTGCTGCACTGAATTTTGTGAGTCATCATAACGTATGCTACAATGCTAAAATAACTAAGCTATATTAGATCTGACATTACCAACACATTTTCAAGGAGGAAAAATGTGAGCTATATATTTTCTGTCAAAGGGTTCATAAATAGAAGTGTGCCTGGTAAAGGTAGCTAGCAGACTAGCTAATTTGTGCTAATAGCTAATAGATAGCAGACTAGCTCATTTGTTATGAATGTTTTGAATACAGGTCTTGAATACACTATGGGGGCGATGAACGCACTGGCTCGTTTTGGTGGATTTTTTCCACATAGAAGCTACAGTAGTTCAACTGACTACTCCGTCACTTTTTATTATACAGAAACGTGTAATATATCATTCCAAAATAAAGGGTCTGTTTTTTTTTATTTCTGTACACTCACAATAATGACAAAAACCATATGCTTTTATAAAATAAAGAAAGGCTAGGCCTGCAGATACATCCTCAGGTTAGACATTGAAGCCTTTGATGTCGAAAGCATTTTAACAGCTGGCAAAAAAGATTTGCACTGAACTGTTATATTTGCGGATTTCAGGATGAAATTATTTTTAAATTTCCAGCACTGAAATGCATTTTTATCACTCGACATGGTGCCAACTCTCAGACAGGTTGAGTAGCCTAACGCTTTCAGCGGTAATGTGGATTAACGTAATTGGCAGGCTTGGCGCGCCGCAAATTCAAACCAGAGAACCAATCAAAAGAATCAGAATAGCACCGCTTTAACAAATTCTAGCAACACATTAATATTATTTAACATATCCTAGTTTTTTAAAGAATATATTCAGATGTAACCATTTGTAATCTTTATCATTTTCATAAGTAACTGTAATTTAATTACACATTTTTTCTCAGTAACTTAACAAATTACTCTTACATTTATTTTGTAATTAATTACGTAATGTCGTTACATGTAACTAGTTACTCCCCAACCCTGCTGGCTACAGTGTCAAAGTCAACAACAGATAAATCATCACATGCCTCAGAAACAGTTTGAGAAGAATGTGATGAGACCCAAGCAGCAACAGGATCATCATCACAAACAGCTACATGAGAAATGACAGACAGATGCTCTGCATGTGACAAATCATCAGTGACTGGCATTATCAGCCAGATCACATACAGATTGAGAAGGTGTGGGAGATGGACCATTATCAACACTTCCACAGACAGCAAAATCAAACTCAGTTGTGGGCAAAGGGAGAAAGTTAACTGGCAACAAGAGATTCCAATGCACTACTTTCTCACGACCAGATCTGTCACGGATATTAAATGTGTTGGAAGAAACAACGGAATACATGGTGAGCTCCCATTTATCTGCAAGCTTCCGTTTACCTCTACAGCCTTTGTTAGCAACAAGAACGTGATCACCAACTGACAAAGGTAAACCATTGACTCTCTTTTTGTACTGATCAAACGGATGTTTTTGTTCTGCAGTAGAGTTCTTTTGAGCCAGCAGTATAGCAGACTGCAGATCTCTAACAAGAGATTGAACATAGTCGTTGTAATTACAGATAGACGTGAAGGACACTTTGAAACATAAGGTCAAGAGGTAATCTCAGCACCCTCCCGAAAATAAGGTAAAAAGGGGCAAATCCAGTTGTTTCATAGGCAGTGCAGTTATACACGAAAGTCATTGTTTGCACTAACTGTGGCCACTTTTGATCTAGGGGAAGGGATTGTAGCATGTTCTGTTGAACCTTTCAGTTCCACCATTTCCCATCGGATGGTACGGGGAAGTCTGTGACTTGTCTACACCGGCAAGATCATGAAGCTCTGCTCACTCTCAAATCTGGCTCCCTGGTCCAAATGGAGACGCTGAGGAAAGCCATAGATGCAGAAGAACCCATCCCATAGTTTCTTAGCAACACACTTAGCAGATTGGTTTTGACAAGGAAAAGTGTGCGCTAGCTTGGTGAAATGATCTGTGATTACCAAGACATCCACAGATTTATTGTGCCTATCTTCAGCAGTTTAGAAATCAATACAAACAAGTTCCAATGGGGCAATGGTCTTGATGCTCTCCAAGGGTGCTCTTGCTGCTGGCTCTGGAGTTCTACTCAGGACACAACAGGTAAAGCCTTGACATAATCACATACATCACGTTCCAATCCAGACCAATAGAACCTCTGGCGAGCTAAGGACAGGGTATGTGGCTGACCTTGGTGACCGGAGATCAGGCAGGATGAACTGAAACTGCTTTGTGAGTGGATCTTTAATGGCTCTGTAGAGAATGCCATTAAGCAAAAACAGTTTGTCCCACTGCTTCAACAATCTCAAAACATGCAAATCCTCATTCACACGCTCCCTGGAAAACATGGAAGGTCTGCGGTTTCTGCCGACATAAAAGGCCACCCTCAAAATAACTGCATCATTGTACTGCTGACTCTGCAATTCATATATTGCTCTGGATACTGCTCCTGAATCCCAATCACCACAAGACTACAAGATAGATGACACATCCTCAGCAGTTATGGAAACATCCCTCTCAGAGCTCTGGTTGAGTTCAGTGTCAATTCTCTGTGTCTGGCATGTAAGACAGAAAGTTTTCTGCACAGAATCATCTTCTATACTGTGTACGTGTTTCAGCAGTCCAGAGTAAGGTTCAGACAGAAGATGTTGACTCACTGGCTTAACGAATGAGTCACAACTGAGCACATCCACCACAACATTCAACCTTCCAGGGACTTACTTGATCTCAAAATTGTACGGGGCAAGCTTTGAAACCCAGCGCTGCTCACATGCATCTAGCTTAGGTTTGGACATGATATATGTGAGCGGGTTGTTAGCAGTCCATACAGTGAACTCATGGCCTTTAAGCCAGTGACTGTGAACTTCTCACATATAGACCAATTTACAGCCAAGAACTCCAGTCTATGTGCAGGGTAATTGGCTTGCTGCGGCACAAAGACTTGCTGGAGAAGGCTATAGGATGTGCTTTATCCTTGCCAGTGGGTACTTGAGAAAGCACTGCACCTAGACTATCCAATGTCCAAAGTCAAGGTGAGCAGCAAGACACTCTGGACAAGGGCTGTTTTTAACTCTTCAAAGGCAACATCACAGGCAGGACTCCAGTCTTGGGGAGACAACTCCCGGAAAGTGCCAGCTTTATGCTTGTGCCTCCCTTCAAACATTTTTGTCCAGCCGTCAAATTGGACAGTGGCTTTATGATTCATGAAGATCCAGGGATGAAGCTTTGGTAGTAAAGAACCATGCCCAAAAACGATCTTATTTTCTTTGGCGAAGGTGTGGTGTGATCTTTCTTCTGAAAGGCACAAATGACTGCTACCTTGTCTTCATCCACAGAAACTCCATAACTGCTGATCACATGGCCCAGGAATTTGATGGAGTGCCTGAGAAAGTGGCACTTTTTGGGGCCAACTTCCGATTACTAGTTCTCAACCTTAAAAACACCACTTCCAAGCGTGTCAAGGCCTCCTGTTCAGAATGGGCAAAAACCAGCAAATCATTGAGATAGGAAAGGAGGCTGGAAAAGTTGAGATCTCCAAAAATGTTGAGCATCATGCACATAAAGGTTGCCGGACTGTTACACAGGCCCTGGGGAAGACGGATACATTCATACAAGCCCATGGGTGTTGTGAACACTGTGTAATGCCGATCAGACACATGGAGTAGGATGTTGTAAAATCCTGATGTTAAGTGCATAGAGCTGAAAAGGATGAGCATCCTTTATAGTCTTTGCGTTAATCCAGCGAAAGTCAGTACAGACTCTCAGAGATCCATCCTTCTTCCAAACCATTACCAATGGAGATGGATATTCACTGACATATTTATTAATAATGCCTTTCTCTTCCATTTCAGAAAGAACCTCTATCAACTTTTGGTAGTGGGTGGGAGGGATTCGGCGATAGGGCAGGTGGAACAGGGCTCATCGAACAGATGAATTCTGTGTACGAAGTCTCCACAATCAAGTCTGTCTCTGGAGAAAACATCTTGATCGGAAACTATAAGTTTAGTTTGGTTTAGTTTAGTTTATTTATATAGCACAATAAAACAACAGTCGTTGACCCTTGTGCTGTACAAAAATTAGAAATATGCCTTTTCTAAAAGATGAGTTTTAAGTTTTACTTTAAAAAGAGATTCTGTAGAAATTATCCTAATTGATAAAGGTAAACTATTCCATAATTTGGGGCCAACTATGGCAAAAGCCCAGTCTCCCTTTCTTTTTAACCTTGATCTGGGAACCTTTAACAGTTTCTGATTTGATGACCTTAAACATCTGTGTTAACAGTCACCAGTTCAGATAAATAAGAAGGTGCCTGACCGTTTAAGACCTTAAAAACATAGAGTAAAATCTTAAACTCTATTCTAAAATAAACCAACACAGAGAGAGTAAGACGGGGGTGATGTGCTCAAATTTATGTGTTCCAGTAAGGAGTCTAGCAGCTGCATTCTGGACTAATTGCAAGCGGTTCATATAGGAATGACCAATACCTATATAAATTGAATTGCCATAACCCAGACGAGAAGATATAAATGCATGAATTACTCTCTCGTACTCAGCAGGGGTTAAAAAGTTTTTAACTTTGGCCAGTAGTCTCAACTGGAAAAAACACGATTTGACAACTGCATTTACCTGCTTATCCAATAACAGGGCAGAGTCAAAGACAATACCTAGATTTTTAACAGATGGTTTTACATAAGCAGCTAAGCTGCCCAATATTTGATTTAAGCTGCCAGAGAAAGCTATCGGTCCAAACACAACCACCTCAATCTTACTCTTGTTTAAGTTTAGAAAATTTTTAGACATCCAAGCCTTAATGTCTGACAAACAGGCAGTTAAAGAAGATAAACTGGCATTGTCATTTTGCTTTATGGGTTCATATATTTGAGTGTCATCTGCATAAAAATGAAAAAATAAAATGAAAAAAAAAAGAGCCCAAAGGGAGCATATATAAAGAAAACAGAATGGGGCAGGAATTGATCTTTGGGGAACCCTGCAGGTCAGATGTGCTTTGGAGGATAAACATCCATTTATATAAACAGAAAAAGTTCTATTGTTCAAATAAGATTTGATCCAGTTCAGTGCATGACCTTTAATACCCGCACAGTATTCAAGACGAGAAATAAGAATGTCATGATCGACCGTATCAATGGTCGCACTCAAATCCAACAGCAGAAGTATCACTGAGTTCCCAGAATCAAAAGGTAGTAAAATATCTTTTGACACTCTTAAGAGTGCAGATTCTGTACTATGAAATTTCCTAAAACCAGACTGAAAAGGTTCAAAAACTCCATTTAACTCTAAAAGATGTAATAATTGGATAGAAACTACCTTCTCAGGGATTTTAGAGATAAAAGGTAGATTAGAGATTGGCCTAAATTTTGAGAAAACTGTCACATCAAGGTTAGGTTTCTTCAACAGTGGTTTAACAGTAGCATGCTTTAAATATTCTGGAACAAATCCAATGGAAAGAGTCTTATTTATTATTGCCTAGATACAGGGTCCAATAGCATCAAAAACCTGAGTAAGTAGGCACTGAATAAGTGAATAAGTGAACCTGAATAAGTTGGAATAATGTCAGTTATAGATGTGGTTAATTTTAACTTCATAACAAGTTCATGGAGAGAGTCTATCGAAATAGTTTCAAAGGCATTAAAAGATAAGGTACAAACCGGAAAAGGAGAGGGATCATAGTTTATGGGAACAATAAGCTGTCTAATGTCATGTATCTTGTTTGTAAAGTACCTTAAAAAGCATTCACAAGCAATAACTGGGTCATCAAAATGCAAGTCAATAGAGCGATTTATAACACAGTTAATTGTGGAGAACAAAATCTTAGGTCTTTGATCATTTCTAGCTATGATGTCAGAAAAATACTTTGATTTAGTCTCCTTCACAGCTCTTTGATAATTAGTTAATGAAATACATAGTATCTCTAACAACACATGCAACTTATCTTTTTTCCATTTAAGTTCTGTGCGCCAACATACTCATCTCAGAGCCCGTGTTTCAGTGTTTAACCATGGCTCTGCCTTAGGTTTAGGTTGCTTACTCCAAAATGGAGCAATGCAGTCTAAAATTTCAGTACAAATAGAGTTAAATAAAGTGAGCTGCTGATCAGCATCTAAATTATTTGAGGGGACAGTCAAGAGAGACCAGCTTACATGCTTCATCAATATGGGAAGCAAAATCTTCACTAAAGGTAGAGCTAAACATACGTGACCAAATAATAGGCTTCTTAGTTTCAACAACCTAATCTAAAATAGAACAGGTGAACATCACAGGGTTATGATCCGAAAAACTTAAGTCACCAATTTCATGAACAGTAATACCATGTAACAAGACAAGGTCAAGAGTATGGCCAAGTGAGTCTGTAGGCCCTGTAAATAGTTGGGCTAAGAAGGGAGTCAATAAGACATTTCAACTCTTTAGCAAGTGGATTTGTATCACAGCATACATGAATATTAAAATCACCAACAATTAAAAGTTTGTCAAATTTAGAAACAATTCCACCTAAGAAATCTCATGTATACAGTCTTTGTTTGTCTTTGCAGGAAGTTTTTGTCCCTTTTCATATGAAATAACAGTACCTCAAAGCCCCCTTGAGTATACAAACAGCGCGGCCATTTTGCCTAGGTCCAGCTTACTTTACCATATTTGGTCACATTCCAATGCATATACATTGGACACACTAAGCTACTTTTTATTTTTAATTTAATTATTTCAAACATGTATACCATATCAGGCACATTCCTGTGCACACACATCAGAAACACTAGCTAATACAGTTTATATATATCCATGCTGGGTATACTTGATTCTTCATATCCCGATTAATAAAATTATTCTACATTTCCCACTGTGGGCCTTATAAGTCTCTATAAGGTAAACTGTTTTTACCTAGAGTGCAGATCCATACTTTAGTCCTCTTATGCTATATAGTGATTAAAGTAAATCACTGTGCTTTTATCAATAACCAAATTATGTATCCGCACTCTAGCTGAGAGTCAGCCAAACCTCTCCTTCCACACTTGACTAGGAAGGAGTAAAAGACTCGATCTCTGTAACTTTTTTTAAAAATACTATACCGTTCACAACACCGTGGCATCTCATGAGCATGTAATTGGTACAGCACTTTCGAATGAATGAATGAATTAATTAATTAATTAATTAATGTCTTTATTGTCATTGTAACATGTAACATGTACAATGAAATTAAAAATGCTGCCCTGCCAGTGCATTATATTATAACACTAAAAAAAAGCATAAAAAAATAGATAAAAATAAGTAGCGTTCACACACAACCATACATTCAGTCATACGTCAACTGCACAATCCCTTGTTTTTTTACTAGCAGCATGTTATGTTTTCATTAATCTAGCCATGGGGGTCACAGTCCAGTGACTTCTGTGCCGGTCCCAAGCCCGGATAAATAGAGAGGGTTGTGTCAGGAAGGGCATCCGGCGTAAAACATTGCCAAATTTAATCATGCGAATCGTCAGTACTCTGAATTTCATACCGGATCGAGTACCCGGGTTAACAACAACCACCATCGGCGCCATTGACCTACAGGGCGCTGGTGGAAATTGGGCTACTGTTGGTCAAAGAAGTAGAGGAGGGAGGAGAGTGCACAGACAGAGAGAGAAGAGTAAATGTGTAAGAGTGTAGGACTGAGAATAGGAACTCTGAATGTTGGTACTATGACAGGGAAAAGTAGAGAGCTGGCTGATATGATGGAGAGAAGGAAGGTGGATATACTGTGTGTACAGGAGACCAGGTTGAAGGGTAGCAAGGCTCGTAGTATAGGAGCAGGATTCAAGCTGTTTTATTATGGTGTGGATAGTAAGAGAAATGGGGTAGGTGTGGTCCTGAAGTTTGTGAGGAATGTTCTGGAGGTGAAGAGAGTGTCAGACAGGGTGATGAGTCTGAAGTTAGAGATTGAAGGGGTGATGTTGAATGTTGTTAGTGGTTATGCCCCACAGGTAGGTTGTGAGTTAGAGGAGAAAGAGAGGTTCTGGAGTGAATTAGATGAGGTGATGGAGAGTATTACCACGGGTGAGAGAGTGGTGATAGGAGCGGATTTTAATGGGCATGTTGGTTAGGGGAACAGAGGTGATGAGGAGGTGATGGGCAAGTTTGGAGTTAAGGTAAGGAACTTAGAAGGACAGATGGTAGTGGACTTTGCTAAGAGGATGGACATGGCTGTTGTTAACACTTATTTTCAGAAGAGGGAGGAGCATAGAGTGACTTACAAGAGTGGAGGTAGGAGAACACAGATAGACTACATCCTATGTAGAAGAGGCAATCTGAAAGAGATTAGTGACTGTAAAGTGGTAGTGGGAGAAAGTGTAGCCAGACAGCATAGGATGGTGGTGTGTAGGATGACTTTGATGGTCTGTAAGAAGAAGAGGTCAAAGATAGAGATAGAGAAGAAAACCAAGTGGTGGAAGCTGAAAAAGGAGGAATATTGTGAGGAATTTAGACAGAAGTTGAGGCAGGCTCTGGGTGGTCAGGTAGTGCTGCCAGATGACTGGGAAACTACAGCAGAAGTAATCAGGGAGACAGGGAGAAAGGTGCTGGGTGTGTCATCTGGAAGGAGGAAAGAAGATAAGGAGACTTGGTGGTGGAATGAGGAAGTTCAGGATAGTATCCAGAGGAAGAGGTTAGCCAAGAAGAAGTGGGACATGGACAGGACTGAAGAGAATAGACAGGAATACAAGGAGTTACAGCGCAGAGTGAAGAGGGAGGTGTCTAACGCCATGCAGAAAGCATATGACGAGTTGTACACTAGGTTAGACATTAGAGAAGGAGAGAAGGACTTGTACAGGTTAGCTAAGCAGAGGGATCAAGATGAAAAGGATGTGCAGCAAGTTAGAGTTATTAAGGATCGAGATGGAAGGGTGCTCACAAGTGAGGAGAGTGTACAGAGGAGATGGAAGGAGTACTTTGAGGAGCTGATGAATGAGGAAAATGAGAGGGAAAAAAAGAGTAGAAGTGGTGAACTCTGTGGAACAGAAAGTAGATAAGATTAGAAAGGTTGAAGTCAGGAAGGCTTTGAAGAGGATGAAAAGTGGAAAGGCAGTTGGTCCTGACGACATCCCGGTGGAGGTCTGGAAGTGTCTAGGAGAGGCAGCAGTGGAATTTTTAACTAGTTTGTTCAACAGGGTTTTAGAGAGTGAGAGGATGCCTGAGGAATGGAGAAGAAGTGTGTTAGGGCCGATCTTTAAGAATAAGGGTGACGTGCAGAGTTGCAGCAACTATAGGGGGATAAAGTTGATAAGCCATACAATGAAGCTATGGGAAAGAGTAGTGGAAGCTAGGTTAAGGAAGGTAGTGGAAATTTGTGAGCAGCAGTATGGCTTCATGCCCAGAAAGAGCACAACTGATGCAATTTTTGCTCTGAGGATTTTGATGGAGAAGTATAGGGATGGTCAGAGGGAGTTGCACTGTGTTTTTGTAGACTTGGAGAAAGCGTATGACAAGGTGCCAAGAGAAGAGCTGTGGTACTGTATGAGGAAGTCAGAAGTAGCAGAGAAGTATGTCAGAGTGGTGCAGGACATGTATGAGAGGAGCAGGACAGTGGTGAGGTGTGCTGTAGGTCAGACAGAGGAGTTCAAAGTGGAGGTGGGACTGCATCAGGGATCGGCTCTGAGCCCCTTCCTGTTTGCTATGGTGATGGACCAGTTGTCAGAGGAGGTCAGACAGGAGTCTCCTTGGACAATGATGTTTGCAGATGACATTGTGATCTGCAGTGAGAGCAGGGAGCAGGTGGAGGAAAACCTGGAGAGGTGGAGGTTTGCGCTGGAGAGAAGAGGAATGAAAGTCAGTCATAGTAAGACTGAGTACATGTGTGTGAATGAAAGGGAGGGAAGTGGAACAGTAAGGTTACAGGGTGAAGAGGTGAAGAAGGTACAGGAGTTTAAGTACTTGGGGTCAACAGTCCAGAGTGTGGGAAAGAGGTACAGAAGCGAGTGCAGGCAGGTTGGAATTGGTGGAGAAAGGTGTCAGGAGTTCTGTGTGATAGGAAAGTATCAGCAAGAATCAAGGGGAAGGTGTACAGGACAGTGGTGAGACCGGCCATGCTGTATGGTTTAGAGACAGTGTTACTGAGGAAGAGACAGGAGTCAGAGCTAGAGGTAGCAGAGCTGAAGATGTTGAGGTTCTCTTTGGGAATGACAAGATTGGACAGGATTAGGAACGAGTACATCAGAGGGACAGCTCATGTTGGACGTTTGGGGGTCAAAGTTAGGGAGGCCAGATTAAGATGGTTTGGACATGTTCAGAGGAGGGGCAGTGAGTATATTGGTAGGAGAATCTTGGACATGGAGCTGCCAGGCAGGAGGCAAAGAGGAAGGCCAAAGAGGAAGTATATGGATGGAATTAATGAGGATATGAAGCTAGTGGGTGCAAGTGTTGAGGATGCAGAAGATAGGGATAGGTGGAGAGAGATGATTCGCTGTGGCGACCCCTGAAGGGAAAAGCCAAAAGAAGAAGAAGAATGTTATGTTTTTGTTCTATTGAGTGTGGTTATTGCTGTGGGATAGAAGTTGTTCCTGAATCTATTTGTCTTTGTTTTAAATGATCTGTACTGTCTACCTGATGGCAGAAGTTCAAATAGATGGTGTCCAGGGTGTGAGGTGTCCTTTATTATGTTCTGTGCTTTTTTGAGACAGCAGGAGCTGTGCAGTTCTTCCAGAGTGAGGAGAGGGCTGCCGATGGTCTTCTGGGCCATGTTAATGACCCTCTGCAGTGCTTTCCTATGAGCCACTGTACAGCTGGTGTACCACACACATATACAGTATGTTAGTAAGCTCTCTATGGAGCACTAAGCAGTCTCTGGGTGATGTTCTTCTTCCTGAGCACCCTCAGAAAGTGCAGTCCCTGCTGGGTCTTTTTCAGCAGCCCAGAGGTCTATGGTTGCCCTTGTTATGTAAATCACATCAAACAGAAAATGCAACATGTATAACACAACACAGAATAGAAATCAGCATCATTTTGAATGTTCTTGCTATAGTACTTGCCTTTTGGGGAGAGGTCAGGCTAGTACTTTCAATGAGGGTGGCAAATGTCCTTATTATTCTTTAGGAGTGTTTCCTCGTCTTGCCATCTTAATATTTCCATTTGTCTAACTGTGGCTTTTATAACTAGTGACTTTAATATAGCAAGTACACAACAGAACAACAGTCTTCCCATTACTAATGAAATTCCCAAGAACATTCTTAATTTAGCAAACCATGCTCCCCAATTTCCCAACCTCAGATCTAACCAGTCCCATATTTTATTGTCTCTCCCAGCATTGATTGTGGTTTCCAGTTTTAAGTTTTTCAATTTAAGCATAGCTTTAGTAAATGCACCATCAGGAGCTGTGTTATTAGGAATATAAGTACAGCATTGGTCACCAAACAATAGACATACACCTCCTTTATCTGCCAATAACCATTCAAGAGCTTGCCTATTTTGCCATGTCATTGTACTTATTGCAACTGAGGCATTGGTGGCTCAGTGGTAGGTTTCTCGCCTATCATGCGGAATGCCTGGGTTCGATTCCCAGCCAATGCCTCAACCCCAGCCACTGGATGCAGTGCCGGTCCCAAGCCCGGAAAAATGGGAGGGTTGCGGCAGGAAGGGCATCCGGCGTAAAACCTGTGCCAAGTTGTTGTGTGGATCAGTTGGTCCGCTGTGGCGACCCTGAACAGGGAGCAGCTGAAAGCAACTTCTATTGTACTTATTGCAACTAGCTGTTCTCCTAGTGCAGTTAAAGCTTCATCTGTATAATTGATAAACCTTTGTTGATTCTCCTTTGCTGAAACCTTTGCTGAACACTCTCAGATATATCTGGTCTCCTGGAACAAGTGGGCATGGAGTGTCTGCCTTCTCACTCGGCTCCTTGTTTTTCTCCTACACATAGATTGCTTTATGTATTGCAGTTAGTTTCTTCATATAAGACCCATTTGAAAACTCATATAAGTTCCATTTGCAATTGCTCTAGTGGAGGCCCTTTATAGGGACCTCTGCAATATGGCACAGGCATGGGTCGACCCGTAAGCAGCAAGAAGCGTGCATGCTTCTGTTAATTTGCATGTGATAGCTCATTAGTGCGGGTGGTAAAGCATCAACCCAGTTAAGTTTAGTACTTTCACAGATTTTGTTACGTTTGGCTTGAGGGTACCATTTACTCTTTCTACCATCCCTTGCGATTGTGGATGGTAGACACATCCTATTCTTTGTTTTATTCTCAGTTGTTGCAGTACTTGCTTTACAGCTTTCTGAATGAACGCTGGTCGTTATCTGAACTAATCTCAGATGGAATGCCAAATCTAGGTATTACTTCCCATCTGCAGATGGTAATGCTTCTATACATCTACTAAATCTGTCTATTATTACAAGCATATACCTTTTGCCTTGAACTCGCTTTATCATATCCACATAATCCATCACTAAGTGCTTAAATGTCTCTTCTGGTAACGGTATATGGCCTATAGGTGTCGCTGTTCCTTTCCTAACATTATTGTTGGCACATATTTTACATGAGGATAAAAATTCATCCACAATGGCATGTAAATATGGAGACCAATACCCTTGTTTGATTTTCCTTATAACCTACCCTCTTGCACAATGGTCAAACCCATGAGCATCTGGAATCAAAATATTTAAGAGTGCGGTTGGTACAATGATTTGACCTTCATGTGAATGCCAAATTCCCTGTGCATCTTTCTGACCTCCCCCAAAACAACATCCAAAGAACTGCAGGCCTCACTTGCCTCAGTTAAGGTGAGTGTTCATGACTCCACCATAAGAAAGAGACTGGGCAAAAATGGTTTGCATGGCAGAGTTACAAGACGAAAACCGCTGCTGAGCAAAAAGAACATAAAGGCTCATCTCAGTTTTGCCAGAAAACATCTTGATGATCCCCAAGACATTTGAGAAAATACTCTGTGGACTGACAAAACAAAAATTTAACTTTTTGGAAGGTCTGTGTCCCATTACGTCTGGTGTAAAAGTAACACCGCATTTCAGAAAAAGAACATCATACCAACAGTCAAATATGGTGGTGGTAGTGTGATGGTCTGGGGCTGTTTTGCTGCTTCAGGACCTGGAAGACTTGCTGTGATAAATGGAACCATGAATTCTGCTGTCTACCAAAAAATCCTGAAGGAGAATGAAGTGAACTTGGGTTCTGCAGCAGGACAATGATCCAAAACACACCAGCAAGTCCACCTCTGAATGGCTGAAGAAAAACAAAATGAAGACATTGGAGTGGCCTAGTCAAAGTCCTGACCTCAATCTGATTGAGATGCTGTGGCATGACCTTAAAAAGGTGGTCATGCTTGAAAACCCTCCAATATGGCTGAATTACAACAATTCTGCAAAGATGAGTGGGCCAAAATTCCTCCACAGCGCTGTAACAGACTCATTGCAAGTTATCGAAAACACTTAATTGCAGTTGTTGCTGCTAAGGGTGGCCCAACCAGTTATTAGGCTTAGGGGGCAAACACTTTTTCACACAGGGCCATGTAGTTTTGGATTTTGTTTTCCCTTAATAATAAAAACCTTCATTTAAAAACTGCATGATGTTTTTACTTGTGTTATCTTTGACTAATATTTAAATGTGTTTGATTATCTGAAACATTAAAGTGTGACAAACATGCAAAAAAAAAAGAAATCAGAAAGGGGGCCAACAATTTTTCACACCACTGTATAACTATATAACTATTTTTTGCTGCTAACACTCACTGTCCCTAACCCTGTTTATTTTTGCACACACTGTATAACACTGTATTTTTTTATTTGCACACAGTCGGAGTTATGTGTCTCATGTGTCTTGTTTGTCTGCATTGTCTCATCATTCTTTGCACTATGTATGTTGTATGTTTAGTTTTTTGGCACCTTGCTATATATAGTTTAGCCCTGTTTGTCCGCGTCACTTTGTACTTCATTTTTGTGTTGTGTAGCACCTATGGTCCAGGAGGAACATTGTTTCATTTCACCGTGTACTGCATCAGCTATATATGGTTGAAGTGACAATAAAGCTTCTTTGACTAAGAAACATTGATATAGACACTGAGCGTGGAAACTGAGTTTCGTGGGGTTGATGAGATGTTCCATGTGAGCACCTTGTAATTTGTACTCAGTGCTGACTACAATAAAACTCATCTCTGCGATCATCCAGTCTGAAGTACTTGGCTTTTTCTTAGTTACCAACTTACCAAGCACGGGGAGTACATGCAAACTCCACACAACTCCAAACTGAACGGGAGCGAGACTCGAACCCAGGATGCGTGAAGCGAGCATGCTAACCACTAAGCCACCGTGCCACCTATTATTATTATTATTATTATTACAATTAATTTTATTGTTTTTTATCACATTGTTTTGGTGTCCCCGGCGTTATGGCGCATATGTGATGTGAAATGTGGAGCCCCAGACCTGGGACCTGCGTTTGCAGCTGCCACCCACAGACCAGACACTTGGCCATCTAGGACAAAGGTAAGGCAGAAGCCTGTTTAACCGAAATTCTGCATTAGTTGTGTGTGGTCTTGGGAGGTGGAGGCGGACCAGGCCAAGGACGGATCAGCTCTGTTTCGTCATGACAGAGTGATAGTAAGTCAAAGTTATATAAAATTCTATGATAAAATTGCATGATTGATGCATGGTAAAGACTGGATGATGTCAGATGTGTGAATGAGCTAAAACTCGTCTCTGCAGGGTTCAGTATGTTTGAAAGTCCTGGTGGGTTCCAGGTGGTATGAGAGAAATTCCTGTGAAAAATACCTTGTTTGGATGTACACAGAGCGTTCAGTAGCAGAAAGAAAATTCTGTGAACACGAACACTCAATGGGAGAAAAGCAAGAGCTAATTAACAGGTGAGAGGAAAAAAGAGATGAGTAGAAAAATTCCTGGATCCCAGGTGATAAAGTGAAAGGAATTTAAAGAGAATAAGAGAAATAAGAGAAGTAAAGAGAAAATACAGCGTAATAAGAAATGAGAAATATAAGAGATAAAAATTCCCGGGTCCAATTGATAGTGATAAAAGAGATGAAGAGAAGATGAGAAGAGAAAAAAGAGATAAGATGAGAAAAAGCATCCAGTTGTTAGTAAAAAAAGAAGAAAATAAAAGAGTGAAGAAAAAAGTAACCCCCCGTTGTAAAAATTGTTTTTCTTTGTTGTGGTATTTGATCGAGAACTACTGAGTGGCTTAAGTGATGATGATGGTGATGATGTTTCAAGTTGTGTGCGCTATAAATAGCTCTGTGTTTGACTTTGTTATTTTGGATGTTAAAAATCACTGTGTAACACTGAGGCGTGATTTGGAATTTGGTGATGATATTTTGCTAATTGTGCTGCATTTGAAATGAAGCTGGATTGAAGTGGTGATTGCATTGGTAATTTTTGCATTGCTTAAAAATATACTGCTGTGTATGGAGAGTATTCAAGTTGAATTTGAGTCATATGACCTACAAATCGTGAGAATGATGAAAAAAAGCCAAGGGTGCTATTGAAATGGTTCCAACTGAAAATTAAGATAAATATTATGTTGAAATGACCATCCACTTATAGAAGGGAAGGACCAGTGCCTGGTGAAGAGCATATACTTTGTAACTAAAAGAAAAATTAGAGAGAGAGAGAGAGAGAGAGAGAGAGAGAGAGAGAGAGAGAGAGAGAGAGAGAGAGAGAGGATGGATAATAGGTATAGGTGTGCTTTCAACTTTATCAGTTTTCCTATCCTGTCTCTTCTTTGGTTTCACATACTGCTGTCTATCACCTTCCTCTAAATCAACATAACCTTCCATCTGCATTTCAACTAAAACTTCTGCCGTTCCCTTGAGTACTGGGAATTGACCTTCCAGGGGCACATATGGGGGCGGTGTAGCCAAACCCTCCCTGCTGATATTTTGTACCTCGCTATCTGCCTTTTTTAACTTTTTTCTCTCTTGCTTCATCTTTTTCTCTAACTCTACTCCTTCATTCTTAAATAAAGCTAACACCTCTCTTTCTCGCTGTCTTTTTATTTCTCTCTGCGTACTCTTTTTGCTGCTCATTGTAGTCTTGTCATTTTTTATCAGAGTTTCCATTTCCTCACACAATGCTACATCAAATGTCCCTTCCTTTGGCCATTTTGTAGTCATACTTTTAGTTCTTTTTTGCCATTTGTTTGAGATCTTATTTATAAGGTCTTTACACAACAGATGTTTCACCACTAATGTTTACAAAAGAGAGGCTGACATTACGTCCTGTATTCTCTAACACCACAACTTTAACCATATTGCTTTTGCTTTACGCTTATTTAGCTGATTATTATTAAGCTTATTTAATGTGACATTTATCTTATACAATCATATAACACTCCACCTTCATCCACAGTGCCAAACACTGATAGCCACTTTTTTCTTAATATGTCATAACTTACTACAACAATACACTTCATTGACATGCAAGTGGGAGTTTTTCATAAAAAGATATCTATTATCTCATATGACGATATCCACAATATTAGTTACTCAAAAAATCTCTTTCTTTTGTACCACCTGCAGCAATGAACTTTATTGACATGTAAGTGGTATTTTCTCATAAACAGATATCTACCATATTCACTGCGGTCCCTCACACACAAGCGGTATTTTAATTATGCGCACACTGTCCATACTTGTCTGTTTTTACTTTTTACTGCTATCCATCAAGTCCCTCTTAGCAGTTAATACTGACCCATGCAGTGCTCATCTACCAGCTACTTTTTATCCACCAAGGCCCACTTAACAGTACAGTACTCTAGTGCATGCATTTATTTCCTCTGGATGCAAAACCCGTTAAATGTTCTTCTAAATCGGAGGGGTCTTTATTAAATGTCCTTACTACCACGGCCATCCTTGGCAAACAACACAAACTAAGTATATAAGCAAAAAGCTGCTTACCTTTGTAGGTGGCCACCTGTTTGTGCTGCTTGCCAAGAAATCCCACAGTGATCAGCCACGTCTTTGCCCCTTTCCAATCAGGTCGGGATCACCAATTGTTGAAGGAATCACTCAAAGTCTCGGGTTTTGTTTCCAGAAGGCTAAGGCTTTGCAAACCAACTTGGGCTGTTATTACATGATAATAAAAGCCTTAGTCTGATCACCGGATGTGATACATCCTCTGTGTGCTTATTAAATACTATTTTATTGCAGCTACTGTCCCCATCATTTGGGACCTAGCCACTGACTGTGCCACCAACCCAGTCCCTCTTTTTAGCAATTTATCTACAGTACCTGTAGGTTCAACCTGCCATTGAGACCTAATACCTATTTAATCTCAAGACTGTTTAGATGAACTCATATAAATAACTGTGAGTTAACTCAAATTGAAGAGTCAATAATTGCCGTTTTCACCTTATGTTTGATGATCTCATCAGTGAGGAGACCAGTGGAAAAAATCCCTGAGTTCCAGAGAGCTGGAGTCATTTTGGTGCACTTAATGATGTGAAAGCCGTTGTTTGAAAAGACATTGTATGAAGACTGCCAGTGAATCAGTTATTCAGCTATCTAGGAGATGTTCATTCCATCATGTAGGTGTCTGAGCTGAGAAGAGTCTTGATGCATACCTTTTGGTACCGGAGAGATGGTGGGACCAGTCAGCAATAATGGAGGATTAGAGGAAGTGTTGTGCAGTGCAGTGCTTTGAAGTAACTGGTCCGTTTTGGGCATCAGCTTTTTCAATCTACCAGTTGCAGTAGCCCAAACTTGAAATGACAATGGACTGCACAAGCATCTAAGTGGCCTGTGTGTATAAAAATGGAAGAATCCTTCTTATGTTGTAAAAGTGAAATCAACATGGGCATGTCAGGATAGCAACGTGAGAGTTATGTGATGTGATGTGATGTTCTGTAAGTAAGAGATTCTACCCTTAAATATACCACACAGAGACTGTCCTTATTAATGGCGTTATCTATTTTATCTATTAGCTTAACACTGTCATTTAAGTCAGTGTGCATAATCAGATGTAGCCATGATGCATATAACAGATAAGTGTCCAAGTGCCCATATATACTTATTGTATTTTTTGGTTTTATTCAATCAAATGTTTGTAAATGGCTCACAAAACATATTCAAAATGAACAAAAATAATTTTTAGATTTGAGCACAGAACAATGGTCAAATCAAATCAGCATATTAAACTTTATTTTCATCAAAAAATGCCCCTTTGCAGCAATAACTACCTGACAAATCTGTGGTATTCTACTGATCTGTTTTTGCAGATATTCAGTTGTGATTTCCTCCAAGGTCTTCTGCAGCACTTTCCAAAGGTTTGCTGTGCAGTGTTCTCAAACTCTTCAGTCCAGCTTCTCCTGCTACAACAGCAAGATGGGGCAAGACTGTTTATGCACCTTGGCCCAATGCAAACTTTTCTTTCGATTTGCCAAACTTAGTAAACTACTTAAAGAGTAAAGTTTGTTTATTCTCTGTATTAATATCTGTTTAATAAGCTATGTCATGGACAGAAAACTCACTCGCTTTATATATTTAAATGTAATTTTAATTTATTTTCAGGGTTGTTTTTTTTTACTGTGTCCATATGATCTATACCCTTTGAGAGAAATGAGTATAGACTGACAGGTTTTAAGGAAAGCTGTTTTTGTTTGGCCATATTTAATTTATTTAATTGTTATTTACATTGAAAATGACAGGTCACTCTCCCTAAGGAGGAAGAGCCAAATAAATCATATGATTGGCTCACTGTGTCACAGACACGCCAGGCTCTAACGAGAATCAATCACAGCGCACTCACTCTCCCGACTTCTAATTACACACACCTGCACGTTATCTCCTCCCCAATCACCTCAGACATAAAAGACTCACACACACACCACCCGATCTCGTTTCAGACTAAAGGACTCAACCGTAAAGCTAAGCTATCTAATGCTCACCTGTCTTCAGTGTTTCTTCGCTTCCCGTGTTTCCCTGTGTGTGTGTGCGCGCACTCATCTCCCTGCTCCAGATCCGCTCCCGTTCTCGTCATCTCTCCCGGATCATCCACAGCATTCCTCCCAGGGCAGTATCTCTCTCTATCTCTCCATTCACTCCATTCGCATCTGACAGTTACTCTCTGCTGCTTGGTCCAATAAACATCCGAACTGTTAATCTTTGTCTCTGTGCCTTCTGTCCCGTAACAGAAGATCGGACTACAGCAGCATGGATCCAAGCAGCAACCCACCAGATCCACTCCAAGACCTGGTCGCGGCATTGCGGCAGGCGCTCGCCGCTCTGCCGGCTCCTGCTCCCACACCTCCCGCTACCACTTCCGCTGACACCGTCACCGCTTCTTCGGCGCCGCTGTGTTCCAGTCCCATGGCCCAACCGGTGCCCTACACTGGCTCGGCGGAGGATTGCAACGGGTTTCTACTGCAATGCTCCCTGGTCCTGGAGATGCAACCACACCTGTATCCTACCGAGCGGTTTGTCATCACTCAGCTACGTGGCCAGGCTCTTCTCTGGGCTGAGTCCCTGTGGTCCCAGGACTCCCCCGTGACACAGTCTTACGCCGGGTTCGTAGAACACTTCAGGGAGGTGTTCGGGAAGCCCTCCTGGGACTCGTCGGTCGGAGAGGAGCTCTGTAAGCTCCGACAAGGTAAACTAATGGTCACAGAGTACGCTCTCCAGTTCAGGACGCTGGCTGCCAAGAGTGGCTGGAATGAGCAGGCTCTTCTCGCCGACCTACCGTCAGGGACTGAGCCCACAGGTGAGGTTGCATCTTGCTGCCCACGAGGACGCGATCGGGCTGGAGAGATTGATCCAACTCTCCATCCGTGTCGCTACTCGCATGCAGTCGTGTGTCTACAGATCCCAGGACCAGTCGCCCCCCTACACCAGGCGCGACCGACCAGAACCTGTCAGCCCTCCAGAACCAGCTCCAGAGCCCATGCAACTGGGGACGACGCATCTGAACCCCGCTGAGCGACAGAGGAGGCTGACCCAGAGCCTGTGCCTGTACTGTGGCGACCCGGGGCACGCTCTTCCCGCATGCCCCATCCGTCCCCCGCGCCCCATGGTGAGTACCATCTTCTCATTTCTTCCGCATATGAAACCACTCACTATGCATGGGACGCTCACAACCGCTTGCACTTCTGTTACAGTGGTCATCCTCCTCCACTCTGGGTCAGCGGCCAACTTCGTCTCAGGCACCCTCTGCCGCCAGCTCGGACTCCGGACTAAGGCCACGGCGACCCCGTACAAAATACGATGTATCACCGGAAAACCCGTAAGTCGCCGGCGGGTCCACCACAGCGCCGGCCCGGTGCTACTCCAGGTCGGCCTACTGCATGTGGAAAAGACCACCTTCCTGGTTCTGGAGGAGTCCACGGCTGACATCATCCTCGGGCGCCCGTGGCTAGAGCAGCACAACCCCATCCTCTCTTGGAGGACCGGCGAAGTCCTGAAGTGGGGCGACACGTGTTTCCGGGCTGTTTTCCTCACCTACCTGCACCACACTCCCCGACTTCTATTCCTCTCCCGGTCCAGGCCACCTCCATTGAGAGTCCGCTCGTAAACCAGCCCCTACGGATTCCCACCTGCTACGCCCCCTTCAGTGATGTCTTCTGCCCCAAGAGAGCCTCCAAGCTGCCTCCACACCGGCCATGGGACTGCGCCATTGACCTGCTTCCGGGTGAGCCAGTGCCCAGGGGAAGGATTTACCCCCTGTCCGTTCCAGAGGAAGAGGCCATGGAGGACTACATCAAGGAGGCCCTGGCGCAGGGTTACATCCGCCCGTCCACTTCCCCTACTGCTTTGAGCTTCTTCTTCGTGGCCAAGAGGGACGGAGGCCTCCGACCATGCATCGATTATCGTGCCCTCAACCGGATAACCGTAAAGTTCCGATATCCTCTGCCCCTCGTCTCAGCGGCCCTGGAACATCTCCGAGGTGCCACCATCTTCACTAAATTGGACCTCCGCAGTGCATATAACCTCATACGGATACGCGAGGGGGACGAATGGAAGACCGCCTTCATCACACCCACCGGCCACTACGAGTACCTGGTCATGCCCTACGGCCTCGCCAACGCCCCCTCCATGTTCCAGGATTTCATCCATGAGGTTCTCTGGGAGTTTCTCCACTGGTGCGTGCTGGTCTACATAGACAACATCCTAATTTACTCCCGGAGCTTGGCTGAACATCGCCGGCATGTAGCGGAGGTCCTGGGACGCCTGAGGGAATTTAAGCTCTTCCTTAAAGCAGAGAAATGTTCCTTTCACCAGCCCTCAGTGCAGTTCCTCGGGTATAACATCAGCAGTAGTGGCATCCAGATGGACGAGGGGAAGATCACCGCCATCAGGGACTGGCCGGCACCCGCTACGGTGAAGGAACTTCAATGGTTCCTCGGATTCGCAAATTTCTACAGGCAGTTCATTAGTAACTATAGCAGCATCGCCAACCCTCTCACCAACCTGCTCCGCAATAAACCCAAATCTCTCCTCTGGTCCCCGGCCGCTGAAGGGGCATTTAACACCCTCAAGAGGGCTTTCACCACCACTCCCCTCCTGATCCACCCAGACCCCGACAAACCCTTCGTCGTGGAAGTGGACGCGTCCACAACAGGAGTAGGAGCGGTCCTGTCGGCAGCAGCAGCAGCAGGGGAATCCTAGCCGCCTCCATCCATGCGCCTTCTTCTCCCACAAGCTCAACCCGGCAGAGAGGAATTACGATGTAACCGGGAGCTACTGGCAATCAAACTAGCCCTCGAAGAGTGGAGGCACTGGCTGGAGGGAGCCAGGCACCCGTTTCTGGTTCTTACGGACCATAAGAACCTGGAGTATCTCCGAGCCGCTAAATGGCTCAACCCCCGACAAGCTCGCTGGGCTCTCTTCTTCACCTGGTTTGAGTTTTCCATCTCATACCGGCCCGGGTCCAAGAACACCAAGGCGGACACCCTCTCTCATATATTTGCCCCTGAAGAGAGCCCAGAAACGCCCGAGCCCATCCTCCCAGCAAACCTGATCGTCAGCCCCATAACCTGGTCCCAGGAATCCCTTCCGCCTGCCAATACCTCCACCAACACTCCGCCGGGCTGCCCACCAGGATCCCAGTACATCACCCGAGCACGACGCACTTCCCTCATCCACACCGCCCACACCTCTCTTGGCACTGGTCACCCAGGCATCAATGAAACTCTCTCGCTGCTGAAAGATCGCTTCTGGTGGCCCAGCATGGCAGCTGATGTCAGAAGGTACGTGCAGGGGTGTGAAGAGTGCACCATGGCGAAAACTCCACGCCAGCTACCCTCAGGAAAGCTCCTTCCTCTGCCCATTCCCAACCGCCCCTGGTCACACCTAGGAGTCGACTTCATCACCGACCTTCCGAACTCCCATACCCACACCTGCATATTTGTAATAGTCGACCGATTCTCCAAGGCGTGCTGCCTACTGCCGCTAAAGGGGCCACCCACGGCCATGGAAGCGGCAGAACTGCTATTCAACCAGGTCTTCCGTTACTTCGGCATCCCGGAGGACATCATCTCTGACCGGGGCCCCCAATTCGTGTCCAGAGTTTGGAGGGCGTTCTTCACGCGCCTGGGTGTGGCCGTCAACCTCATCGGGGTACCACCCTCAAACAAACGGGCAGATGGAAAGGAAGATCCAAGAGATCAGTCGCTACCTCCGTACCTTTTGTCATAGCCACCAGGACTCGTGGAGCCAGTACCTGGGCTGGGCTGAGTATGCACAAAATTCCCTCCGTCAACCTTCCACCGGTCTGACTCCCTTCCAGTGTGTGCTCGGCTACCAGCCACCACTCTTCCCCTGGTCAGGGGAGCCGTCGGACGTACCGGCGGTCGACCACTGGTTCCGCGAGAGCGAGAGAGTCTGGGGCTCAGCACACCATCAACTGCAGCGCGCCCTGCGCCGGCAGAGACTGACAGCCGACCGTCGCTGCCTATCGACCAGGGCAGAAGGTCTGGCTGTCAACCAAGGACATCCGGCTACATCTCCCCAGCCGCAAGCTGAGCCCCAGGTTCATTGGACCATTCACCATCCTGAAGCAGGTCAACCCGGTCACGTATAAGCTCCAGCTACCACGAGGGTACCGTATTCACCCCACATTTCATGTTTCCCTCCTCAAGCCTCACCACCCCTCTGTTCTTCCCTCCACAGAGCCTGGCGAGGATGCAGCCGAACCCCCCCTCTCACTCCTACTGGACGATGGGACCGCCTACAGGGTGAAGGAGATCCTGGACTCCCGGTGCCGTGGCAGTCGACTCGAGTACCTGGTGGACTGGGAGGGCTATGGCCCGGGGGAAGGCTCGTGGATTCCGCGTGATGACGTCCTCGACCCCAACCTTCTGACGACCTTCCATGCGACACACCCCCACAGACCTGCTCCACGTGGGAGGGGTAGACCGCCACGACGTCGGGGCCCGCGGCCCTCAGGAGCGGGCCGTGAGGGGGGGGTACTGTCACAGACATGCCAGGCTCTAACGAGAATCAATCACAGCGCACTCACTCTCCCGAATTACACACACCTGCACGTTATCTCCTCCCCAATCACCTCAGACCTAAAAGACTCACACACACACCACTCACCGTCTGATCTCGTTTCAGACTAAAGGACTCATTCATAAAGCTAAGCTATCTAATGCTCACCTGTCTTCAGTGTTTCTCTGCTTCCTGTGTTTCCCTGTGTGTGTGTGCGCGCACACTCGTCTCCCTGCTCCAGATCCGCTCCCGTTCTCGTTATCTCTCCCGGATCATCCACAGCATTCTTCCCAGGGCAGTATCTCTCTCTATCTCTCCATTCACTCCATTCGCATCTGACAGTTACTCTCTGCTGCTTGGTCCAATATACATCCGAACTGTTAATCTCTGTCTCCGTGCCTTCTGTCCCGTAACGGACATTAACTTATTTTAAGAAGTTTTAACACCCTATGCCCTAATAGCTAGTGTTTCCCCCATTGGCTGAAATAACCTCAATGAGACGTTTCTTGTAGCCATCTACCAGTTTCTGACATCGACTGGAAGAAAGTTTCCCCCACTCCTCAACGCAGAATTATTTCAGCTGTATGATGTTTGGGGGGTTTCTTGCATGCACAGTCTGTTTCAAATCACCCCACAGGATCTCAACAGGATTTCGATCTGGGCTTTGACTCGGCCATTCCAGAATTCTCCATTTTTTACTTTTCACCCAGTCCTTCATGGATTTACTTGTATGTTTTGGGTCTTTGTCATGCTGCAAAGTTTAGTTCCGCTTTAGCTTCAGTTTTTTGACAGATGGTCTTCTGATACAATGTAGAATTCATAATGGATTCTATGATGGTGAGCTGGCCAGGTCCTGCTGCAGCAAAGCATCCCCAAACCTCCACCTCCAAAACCACTTCCACCTCCATGTTTCATAGTTGGTATGAGGTTCATTTGCTGAAATGTTGTATTTGCTCTATGCCAAACATGCCCTGTTACGGTATTCAGATAATTAAGTTTTAAACTAATCTGTTTAAAGCACATTATTCCAGAAGTCTTGGCCTTTGTCTCTGTGTTCTTTGGGAAACTTTAGTCTGGCCCTCATGTTTTTATTAGACAGCAAAGGTTTCCTTCTTGCACACCTCCCATAATAATTAAAGTTGTGTAGTCTTTTTCTGATTGTAGATTCATGCACGTTGACATAAACTGTACCAAAAGCTTGCTGTTATGATATTTTAAGGTTTTTGAGACGTCTTTAAGCATCTTGTGGTCTGCTCTTGGGGTAAATTTGCTTGGACAGCCTTACCTGGCAATGTTGGCAGTTGTTTTAAATGTTCTCCACTTGTAAATAATTTTCTGGACAGTGGAATGGTTGATGACAAATTCTTTTGAGATCTTTTTATATCCCTTACCAGACTCATAAGCATCAACAATCTTCTTTCTGAAGGCCTCAGAGAGCTCTTTTGAACTCACCATGGTGATACCTCTCACTTCAACAGCTAAGAGCAAACTAAGCTAAATGTCTAAGGTTTAAATAAGGCAAGCCTCCTTCAAAATGCTCTGTAACAATGTTCTAATAATTTGCACCTGATGTGATACACCTGTAGGTAATTTTATCCATTTTAAGTGCAAATAAATGTGGGGGTGTCCTTACTATTTCCTCACAAGAATTTGGATTTTCTTTGGTTTTATTTGTTCAGTTATATTACTTGAATCTTTCAATATTATTAATCTGAACATCAAATGCGTATATATTAAAAAAACACAGGCTTTCATGGGGTTTCCTATAAAACCTGTCCCATATATATATATATATATATGTATATATATATATATATATATATATATATATATATATATATATATATATATATATATATATATATATAAATACACACCAATCAGCCAAAACATGATCACCTACCTAATATTGTGTTGGTCCCCCTTTTGATGTCAAAACAGCCCTGACCAGTCAAGACATGGACTCTACTAGATCCCTGAAGGTGTGCTGGCACCGAGGTGTTAGCAGCAGATCCTTTAAGTCCTCTAAGTTGTGAGGTGAGGCCTCCTTGGATCGGACTTTTTTGTCCAGCACATCCCACAGATGCTCGATTGGATTGAGGTCTGGGGAATTTGGAGGCCAAGTCAACACCTCAAACTTGTTGTTGTACTCATCAACCCATTCCTGAATCATTTTTGCTTTGTGGAATAGCGCATTATCCTGCTGAAAGAGGCCACAGATTCTATTCTTCCCATAGCGCATCTTGGTGCCATGTGTTCCCCAGGTAAGCGACGCACACACACCCAGCCATCCACGTGATGTAAAAGAAAGCGTGATTCACTCTGTGGCCCAGTTCTGATGCTCACATGCCCATTGTTGGCACTTTCGGTGGTGCACAGGGGTCAGCATGGGCACCCTGACTGGTCTGCGGCTATGCAGCCCCATACACGACAAACTGTGAAGCACTGTGTATTCTGACACCTTTCTATCAGAACCAATATCAGAACAAAACCTTTTTCAGCAATTTGAGCAGCAGTTGCTCGTCTGTTGGATCGGATAACATGGGCCAGCCTTCGCTACCCACGTGCGTCAATGAGTCTTGGCTGCCCATGACCCTCTCGCCGGTTCACCACTGTTCCTTCCTTGTACCACTTTTGATAGATACTGACCACTGCAGACCGGGAACACCCCACAAGAGCTGCAGTTTTGGAGATGCTCTGATCCAGTTATCTAGCCATCACAATTTGGCCCTTGTCAAACTTGCTCAAATCCTTATGTTTGCCCATTTTTCCTGCTTCTAACACATCAGCTTCGAGGACAAAATGTTCACTTGCTGCCTAATATAGCCCACCCACTAACAGGTGCCATGATGAGGAGATAATTAGTGTTATTCACTTCACCTGTCAGTGTTCATAATGTTATGGCTGATCTGTGTATTTCCCTTTACTGCACAGCGTTGCCCTTAGGCAACAAATAGTTTTCTTAAGCCCTAAATCCAGTGGATGTCTCTTTAAATTTTTGCAATCAACTAGAATGGTCAAAGGGTATCAAAGAACAATCCAGTAAGGTGTGTGAGTCACTATCCAGCATCATTTGAAGATGGGACTTCCTTTTCTGCCACATAGTTATACATGGTGTGAGAAGAAAGTAAGATTATTTACTTTGGTAATCTTATTTAAAATGGCATTAACTGTAAATTGCAAATATATGTGCATTATTAAGGCATAGGGATGCTTGCATACTTTAAGGATGCAATTGTTGATATGGCCTCTTCTACACTACTCACAGTTTCCTCAACCTCACCCTCTTCTATTGCTTCCTCAATCTCAACATTATCTTCCATTTCTGTGGCCTCCTGATCATCTTTGTCATCTGCTTTAAGTGTTGCCTCTAAAGCCTCCTCCTGTCTTTTAATTGTTGCTTGAGATATCGCTACTGCTCTCACAGTAGAGTAACACTTTCAACATCTAAGTTATCTGTTCTTTTCTTGCCATTGTGCAGCTAATCAACAGATTATGGGAATTGCCTGAATAGTGAATACTTTAATGTATTGATCAAATGCATTATTATTATTATTATTATTATTATTATTATTATTGTTGTTGTTGTTGTTGTTGTTGTTGTTGTTGTAATTACACTTAATGTACCATGTACACACACACACACAAACTGATGGTGACAAGAACTTTGTTGCACATTTGTGGGAGGGCTGTTAAAATCTATCAGCATACAACATTACTAATAGAATGGATAGTTATTAGATGAGGAGCCTGAGATCAAAATTATGAAGTTATTGTTTAAGGCAGGACACTTCATGTCCTTTCACTTCACTTCCCTTAACAATTTTGAGATTTTGGTCTATTTTGCTTTCATGTCTTCTTTTGCTCTGATGGAAAGGAAATTTCCAAAATACACATTAAGGTGTTTGTTTTAAGCTTTCTACCCTCGTCTGTTTGCTTCTGTAGATTTCTTCTAAATTAACCAAACCAAGCTATCTGCATATTTAAACATAGCATTTCAAGGGAAAAGATTCTAATAACTTGGGAAGTTCTGTGGTGATATGCTTTAGTTATTTTGTTTATCCTATTCATCTGCAATGCCTTGTGTCAAATATATGCACATTAGCGCATTTTAATCACTTAACGCCTGATTCGCATATCAATGTGGCGATTCTGATGACGTTAAATTTACTGTATTCAGCTGTCGTGAACACCTTTCAAGTACTCTGAATTTAAAGAAGGCGTTTAATATAGGCCTGTAAGTCTATGTTGAAGCCTGTCTGGAGGCTCAGTCTTAATTTTTTTTCGTCTTTTCAGTTGTCCAATATGTGCCATTACGCTGCATAATATAAAGAAACCATATTTTTAACAAGCATTTTATGTTTTAAAGTTATTGCCTTTTGACTTGTCCAATCAGCGCTCGAGACGTTGCATCGCCGGCGCCTTGGCGCCTTTCAGCTGGCGGGTTTTCTCTGGAACAGCAAACGGACCAACCTCGGCGAGCTGCTGAAATTATTTTTTTCCTCACGAAGTCTGTCTGGTGAGCACAAATAAACTCATTCTGTAAAGTTAAAATTCAATAAATGCGTTTTAGTTGTTTGAATACAGCTTTTGTGATGTAAAGCGTTTATTTTATTTTCATATCTTTAACGTCATTGTAACTCACATGACGTGGACCTGTTGGCTGTCTAGATGGTAATGTTTTATCATTTTAATATATGACCTAACATATTGGAAATTAACGAATTCGCTCAAATTTCTTTGATTTGAAACGTTTGTAACGCAGTTTTGCAGTCTCGTTTTAACCATTAGTTGAGTTCACTATGAGTAAGTTTTAAATATGCATTAAAATGTACACTTGCTGCTTTTGTAGTTTAACAGTGTAAAGTCTGCGGGAATATGGTCTGCACTGCAGACTGCGTCAAACAGACATTTTTATCGGCGCCATAGCAGCTCTAGCACTACTGCGAATGCACATGCAGTGCCTGATAAGGCCTTGACATGTAATATTTCAATATGTAGTCATCAGTGCCAGGATGTGCCCAGTCTTGTTGCAACCTTAAAGAACAATATAAAGGAAGGTCGTGCAGTTTACTGTCCAGTGAGAGGGTGCAAAAGTGCTTTTCAAATCAAGTCCTCTTTTACCTCTCATATGTCTAGGAAGCACAGGAACTGTTCAGTTAACAACATTAGTGATTCACATCGGCCTACTGCATCAGAGATACCAGCTGTTTCAACTGAGCAATGTCCTGCTTACCTGGATTCAAATACAGGTAAGTCAGAAGTGAAATAGGCTCGTTTCAAAATTTGGATGATTTGTATTTGAGAAATGTTAGCTTGTTTTATCTGAAATTATAAGGACAGAATACTTTTAGGTAGAGATGAAAATCGCACAGAGAAATTTGCATACTATATACCTGTGAAAGACACATTGAAGTGTCTGTTAAATTCAGATTTTGTGAGGAATTGCATTTTGATGTACTTGCCTGAAAAAAACTCATTCTTGTTCATGTACTTTCTGATTGCACAGATGGTCAAATACTGAAGTGCAAGGATTTCTCTCAAGACAACCCGAGCCTCCAGCTACTGCTCTATCAGGATGCTTTTGAGGTGGTTAACCCTTCAGGGTCTGCATGAAGAAAACACTACATTTTGGCTGTATACCTCTCTTGTTAATTTGCCAGCTCATCTCAGGTCAAACACAGAACATATGCTGCTGGGTACGTTGTGCAGACAGCAAAAGGCTTTAAAGACTTTGGCCATGAAAGTGTTTTCTCTGAGCTAGTAACAGACCTGAAAGACCTTGAGGAAAAATTACTTTGTCAGATCAATCTTTTATAAAAGACACTCTTTACTACTGTTGAGGGCTACAGTGCTGTTGTTAACCAATTACAGACTAAAAATTAAACAGTTCAAGGCGTAAAGTTCGATTCAGATTTCAACTCTTTGAAGAACTTTAAAGTGTGCCAACCTGGCTTGCCACCTTTCATAGATCACAATATTTTTGAAGGCGTGTTGTCTTTTGATGTTGCTTTTTAAGTCCAGTACTTTGTTAAGAAGAAGTGGTTCACTTAACCGTTGAATCAGGCAGTTCAAATGTAATGGCTCTGATGCTTTCACAAAACCTTGTGAGGTCAATTCTCATGGACCTAAGCTGGCAGGTCAGGCCATTCAAAATTGGAATTTTTTTACGCCTTTTACCTGTTATACTTGGTGATAGAGTGTAGGATCCTGCAGATGAGGTTTGGCAATTAACTCTACAGCTAAAGGACATTGTTGAACTGATTTAAGCTCAGAAAACTTCTGTGTCACAGGTAGTGGATGTTCTTATCCAAGAATACTTGGAGTTTAGAAAAGCAGCCTTTCCAGAAGCAAGTCTAAAAGCAAAACATTACCTGCGACACTATCCAGGTCTGATACACAAATTGGTCCATTGAGATTAGACAGTAAGCATAGTTACTTCAAAAGTTGTACCAGACATTTGAAGAATTTAAAAAAAAAAAATTGTGTCGCACCCTTTCTGAAAGGCATTGCGACACAAATTTTTTAAAATTCTTTAAAAAAATTCAAATAGACAGCTGGGTTTTGTCCCCCATTCTTGCAACTGAAAGATAGTTCTCCATTTTATTCTGAGCTTTACAGTGAAACTGTCAAAGATGCAGTCAGTCTGTTCAGCTTCAGTGAAACAGAAACAAGGGTTTCTGTAGAAATACAGTATAAAGGAACTGTATACAAAAAGGGCAGTTTGTCATTAGAAATGAGGAGACAGTGGAGTTTGGTCATTCATCTAAAGTATGTTTCTTCATTAATCTGAAAGAAAATTTTGATTTCTTATCTGAAACTGTTATTTTTACTTTGCTTAAAAGCAAACAGCACCTCCCTTGGTTAAAATTACATGTAATCTGTTTCCTCAAAGCACATTTCTAATTCAAACTAAAGGTTCGCCTTGTCATGTGACCTCATGACGTAGCATCAGATCGGTCTGAACCAGAATCTGCTGGCCGCCATTACAGTTTTCCCTGCTTAAATTTAAGTATGGTTGGTTAACGATGTAATAATTAATGTCAATCTTATCTAACTACAAAACACGCAAATTTTAAATGTAATGCATGCTATTTGCAGGGAACTGCATGCTTAAGGCCCGCTAGAGTTGCTGATGTGTACGACCCACAAAGACATGGAATCCAATTCACTTGCACAAAATATATAATGTTAATGTTGCTATAGCACCATTCGTATGGGACTAGTTTTACCAGGGGAGGTTTGAGAAATTTGTGTTTCTCAGACGTGTTCTGTGATTTTAATCCCGTGCGAATCTGCCAAGTCTGTGTTTTTCTCACACAATCTCTGTAAAAATTCCAGAGCAATTTTCCTACTGTTTTTCGCCGAACTCAGTGGTCCTTTTCTTTACGTGTTTTGGCCAAGGTGAACTGCCGTAAGCTCTTACTAATGTGCGCATATTGTAATTCCTGCATCCCATACACTCAATCATTCCTATCAAATGACCATAGATGATTTTGCAATTCCACGAAATTCAAAAATAAAATCGAGATGAGCCAAATCTCGTAAACTGTTAAGACTGGCAACTGTAATATCAGTATCAGGTAAGGAACTCAGCTTTATTTGTCCACGCAATTACATAATGGTAATGTTCTTTAATGAAAATAAGAAAATATATTAAATAATCATGTTTTTGGCTGTTGTTAAGTCATATGACTACACACAATGCACGTATCCAGAGCACGTGATCTTCTGCAATACCCAAGCATACGAAACAGACACTCCCACCTCTGTAATAACCTAAGAGATCTAGTCCCGTCTGAATTGGTACATAAAATCACAGACGTCGTGTGAGAACAGTTGTGACTCAGACATTGTTTAGAAAACTAGTCACGTCCGAATAGTGCTTAAGATTATTTTCCTTTGTACAAAAAACAGGGCAGTTGTTTTAGGTCAATTTTGTATTGTCCGTAAACTTGTCTGTGTGGATGTCTCTTTGCCCCGAAGCGGGACTGAGCCGTTCCTCCCCCGGGACAGGGACACAGACACACACACAGAGCCAGAAGCAAAGAGGGGTGAGGATCAAAGTATGTGGATACAGTTTCTAAAATTGACAACAATAGTGCACTTTACTGTAAGTGTTGGTGAGTAGCAATGTAAAGCAATCAATGTATTATAACTTGTATTTATTGGTTGTAATTCAGCAGAGGTGACAGGTCCGTTTGTTACACCAGCAGTGTCAGTCCCGGCTATAGCTGGCATTTACGCAGACATATCCCCATCTTGTGTATCCCATTATTATCTTAGATGCACAAGATGGCTTACACGGCCACAGCCCGTTTTTTTCCGCTGAGATGGATATGCCGAGCCGAGCAATGCTGTGAATGTCCGCGAGTGAAGCCATGCATGTGCAATAAGCAAGAACAGTAGCCCACCTGCACTCCTAATGAAGCTCGGCCAAGTTAGGTACACATCATGAGAGAAACACATTGCATTTCCTATGATTTCTTTGCATCCCTCTGGTTCACCAATGGAAAGATTTTAGTGTCAATCACACACAGCAGGAAATCTTCAGATTGTATTAGCAGCAACTTAACACACATCTGATTCGGTTGAAAGCCATCAGTAAACAGTAAAACAAGGTTTGTATCTCAAAATAGCTTCAAAAGGTTGACCATTATTTTTGTCATGTATGAAATGCAGAACTAAACATAAAATATTTATTCCCCTCTGTGTTTACAGGTTTGTGAGCATCTTCTCAAAAGGCCACTATTTTACCCAAACTACAGAATTTGGTAAGTTCCTCAAATGCACACACATGAACATATGTATGCATTTTAGAGGACTGAACATTTGTATAAGCTCCAATTGCATTAAATATACAATACAATGTTGAAAATAATAAAAAAATAAAGAAAAAACATTGAAGGAGAAGGTGTGTCCAAACTTTTGACTGGTAGTGTACAACGGAGGAGCCGGGGATCAACCATTCCACCTTCTGAGCTATAGCTGCCCAAAAAAACTGAATTACATTAATTATTCTGTTTTGTGTGTCATACATATAGTTGTTTCATTATCAAGTGCACTTTACAGACTTTTGTGGGCAACTTTTGATAGTTTGGATAAGATGTGCAGATTTTCAGGACAGCATGATTTCAGATGGTTTATGATACAAAAATCAAACCTGCAATAGTGGCTTCCATCATTGGTCAGTTCCAGAGGTGTGAGATGTAGGGCTGCAACTAACGATTATTCTCCTTATCGAAATAATCTGCATATTCTTTTCTAGATTAATCAACTAGTCTACGAAATGTCAAAAAAAGAAAAAAATATTGCTTGTCAAACACTTTGAAAACTTCAAAAATGAAGCAAACATTAGCAAATTTACATTTGTAAATGTAAATTTATATCTGGAAGTGACTGATACAATTAATTATCAAAATGGTTGCAGATTAAATTTCTTTTCATTAACTAGCCTATTAAATGAGACAGCCATGGGCTTTTTCCTGTTTAGTAGCTTTTGACAAGAGTTAAATTCTAACTTCCCACTGAAAATCGTTATTCTGGCAGTGTCCAGATTAAGAGTGTTGGTATTGAGCCATTAGATGATGATTTAAGTACAGAGAATGTGACTGATTCTAGTTTTGATGTTCAGAATTCAAATGACTTGTCATGCAATATTGAGCTCAAAGTTGCCTCACTTTTATTGAAACTAGAACACATTTTTCTTGTTCCCAGTGTAGCTGTTGATGAGCTTTTAGAAGAGTTTGACTATTTAATAAGGACTGCTTCTATTCCTCTTATCCATCAAACCATAGCTCAGCATCTTCAGAATAGTAACTGTGAAGTAAATGAAACTGTTCTGAAAGAACTAGCATCTGCTCTTTGTAAGTCAAATCCAATTAAAGCTTGTTTTGGTTGCAAAGGTCCACTTTCCACTGCATGGAAGCGAAAGATCTACTATAAAAAACATTTTAATATTGTAGGACCTATAGAATATGTTCTTGACTAGAATAGGAAGTCATTCCAATACATCCCTATACTAAAATCTTTACAACAAATACTGAGTTGTGAAACTTTATTGGATAAAGCAAATAATTTGAAAGCTCATCATCAAGTCAAACCTGATAAAAACCCTGTATAGATCCTTCTATGGTGGTAAATAATTACAAATGTGGTGCTGTCACAGGACTGTGCTATTTCACTGATATTGTATGTAGATGATTTTGAAATTTGTAATCCCCTTGGTACCTCAAGGAAAAAACATAAAAACTTTGGGGTGTATTGGACATTGGGGAATTTACCTGCCAGTTATCACTCCTCTCTGTCATCTCTAAATTTGGCTGCCCTATAGTGATGATACTATGGTTATGACAGTGTGTTGAAGCCCTTGATAGATGATCTTATTACATTGGAACAGCATGGAGTGTTTATTGCTAAGTTGGGGAAAACAGTGAAAGGCTTATAGTTCATTGTGTAATAGCAGACAATCTTGGGGCCCACAGTATTGTGGGTTTCGTGTAAAATTTCTCATGGAAATATGTCTGCAGATTTTGCACAGCAGAAAATATAGATATTAAAACAAAAGAAGTCAGTTCGGGAGCTTTCTATCTTAAGAGCAAGGAAATTCATACTTGTCATCTCAAAGCTATTGAAGAAAATTCATTGGCCAGTCATTTGGGTGTGAAAAAATGGTGTGTGCTGTCTCAAAATATGCCATATTTTAATTAAACTCAGGGTTCCCCCCAGATATAGTTCATGATCTCTTTGAAGGGATTATCCCTGTTGAAATTGCCCTTCATCTTAATGTGTTAATTTCCAAAAATATTTTACATTAGCTGATTTAAATGAAGCAATAATAGCGTCATTGAAGTGGACTAATAAGATAAACCATCCCCATCCTGTGCAACTCACTTACACAACAAAGCAAATACCTGGAGGAAATGCACATGAGAAATGGAGTTTGTTGAGATTTCTTCCTCTCTTGATTGGATGCAGAGTTCCTCTTAATGAATCAGCATGGCAAATCCTCTGTGAACTAAAGGACATTTAACTTATTACTTAAGAACATTCAACAAGTTGAACTTGTAGCACCTTATCACACTGACGAATCTGTTGCTTATCTTGATTTCAAGATATCTGAACACAGGACAGTATTTTAGTAAGTTTTCCCCCATCAAAGAATTACACCCAAACATCATTATTTGGAACACTATCCACAGTTGACATGTCAGTATGGCCCACTTGTTGCACTGTGGACTATGAGATTTGAAGCAAAACACAGCTTCTTTAAAATAGTAGTCCTTCACACAAACTTTTACAAAAATGTTTTGTATTCTTTAGCTCAAAGGCGCCCATTTCAGACTGCATACAGTCTGCTCATGTGTCAACTTGCTAAGCCCATTTTGGAGGTTACAGATGTTTCAACACTTAACATTGATGTCATTAATCAGGATATTGCACTGGCAGTGAAACAGAAGCACCCAGATATCATCAGTGTGAACCTTGCAAAAAATGTCACCTACAACGGCTTCAACTACTGGATTGTAATGTTGGTAGCCCATGGGTCACTGGCAGGACTTCCAGAGTTTTGTGAAATAGTTCACATGATTGTTCTTCACAAGAGTTTTACTTTCATTGTCAAAAAACTGGCTGCATGGTACCTGGAACATTATCAAGCTTATGATGTGGCCATATCTACTGCCAGAGAACTAAGGCTTGTTGAGGCACATAAGCTGAGAGATCAGTACCCTCTGCCTCACTACATAGTTGGTGGTCGGTGCCTTATCTCCCTGAAGGTTGGATATGTAAGGATGTTAGGCTGGTAATGTTTAAATTACATTTTTCAATACAGTATGTGAAATACAGTATGTGAAATATATGAATTAGATGTGGAGTATAGCAAATACTTAAACTGTTTTTTTTTTTGTTGTTGTTTATGTTTTTTTTCTAGATCCATTTGGATGGGCTGCCATGGCAATGAAGAGGCCAGGTAACTTGTGCATTATTCTGAATTCTGATGATATCAGGAAGCTAATTTTGCCACATGGAATTTCAGAAACAGTAGAAGAGCTTATGGATGAAGTCAGGAGAATGTGTTGGTTAAATTGGAGTTTTAGGCTATAGTACCAAGACAGATTTTGGAGATGCACTAGTAAACTCGACATCTACTGCTGGACTGGAGGACTTAGCCACTGTCAAGGTTATCCCAGTAACAGAAGACTGCATGGAAACATTTGATCACTGTGTTCATGATGTGTCTGTTTGTTCAGATAATACAGAGCTCCTGTCCTCAGCATCTAGTTGAGTTTCTACATGAACTCAAATGTAGCCAAGAGAGTTTCGTATACCAGTATACGAAACTCGAATGTCCTTTAGTTCACAGAGGATTTGCCATGCTGATTCATTAAGAGGAACTCTGCATCCAATCAAGAGAGGAAGAAATCTCAACAAACTCCATTTCTCATGTGCATTTCCTCCAGGTATTTGCTTTGTTGTGTAAGTGAGTGGCACAGGATGGGGATGGTATCACAAGTATCACACTGAAGTATACGAAGTATCACACTGAACTGCAAACATGACAAGACTGACACTGAGCTCAAAAATGAAGTCAGATGTTCTGGAAAAAGTAGCTGAAGAGATTTTCAAGTACATTTTAGTGATGTTGCAGAAGCGCTCATTTGGAAGCATCCATGCCTCTCTGAACCTGGGTCATACAACGGCTGCTACGGGTGGAAGCAGAGACTGAAAACAAAGATGGGCAACTACTGACCCAAACTTAAGGGCTTTGGGTGTTCTGAGTTGCTTGCAAATTCACTGAAATCCAAAGCTCCAGATGATGCATTGCCAATGAAGAAAGTAAAGAGACCAAGGCGAGGAGAGGCCAACCATATTCCTGACATTCCAGTTGGAGAAACTCTAGGAAAGAGAGTGGGTGTGCCACCAAATAGGTTTACAAATTTAACCAGATAACTTGCTGAGAAAAACAAAGAACAGAAGAGTCCATCTTAGAATTTGAGAGGGTTCCAATTTGTGTCCAACAATGTGTGCAGCTTTCCATTGTATTGGTCATTGGGTAACACTTTATTTTGATAGTCCATCTGTTGACACTCTACTAGTTATCAGTACTCATTTAGTAGCATGTCAACAGTGCATCAGTTGACACTCAACAACATTGTTTCAACAGACAAGTAACATACATTCAACTAACTGCCTGTAGATTATAAGGTGCATTTTAACTTCTAATCTATAGATTTTACAAAAAGTGCATGCTGACTGTCAGTATTTATTTCGCAACAGGTTGTTAACTAGTAGTCAGCTGACTTTCTGTAGATTGTGTTACCATCCTCTAAGTTGTCTACCAACTACTCAAAATCAATCTGTCAGCTGAAAGTCTACAGTCATGTCAACATATGGTCAAGAGCATATTATATCATCCTTACTTAAGGATCTCAAATGCATCAAATTAATAATTATTTAACCATTTCATTTTTATCAAGATCACTAGTTTATTATCTGTTGACAGTCAACTAAACATTGGTTGTGCATCTGTTGCTTGTCAACTAGTCTAAAGTTTATGTTCAGAAGATCATTAGTAGACATCCTTAACTAAGAATTTGTAGATATATTTTAGGACTATCCAATTAAAGTGAAAAATAGTTGATAACAGTTGAAAGTCTATAAGCTATCAACAGAAAACCTACAGCCATCCATTAATTATATGCAAGATATTTACAGTTTAAAATGAGAAGTTAATACCAGACTATGAACTACAATAAAACCAACACTACAGACAGGATATTAGAGAAAGTTGTTATATTAACAATATATTTATACAAACCCATCGTTCACTAGGGCATCAGATCTGAACAGTCTAATTATGTTGTATCAAACTTTACTTGATTAACATTACATAAAACAAAAACAAAACAACAAAATAAAATAAACATGCTGCACTGGCAGCACTACAAATAATCAAACAAGTCTCTACCATGTCATCGTAGGGGCAAAGCAACTTCTACTCAACAATCTACTCAAACTTAGCTAACATCCTGTTTCCTACATTCAGTCTTTCTTTGCAGAAAAGGGGATGAGCTGTTTGTTATTTTTTAATATTTTTCTGACATCAGTGCTAGTATCAGTGCTGGAGCCCAGCATCATGGCCTGTGGCTCCTCATCTCCAGTGGCCATTATCTCCATGTTCCCATCTGTCAAATGATAAAACAAACACAAATAATGTTTAGAGCGTAACTTCACCCTCAGCTCTGCACTTTTATCCACTGCATAAATTTATAGAATGTTTATTTTTGTTAATTATTAAGTATTAATGTGGTAAAGATTACATTGTGTCTAAAGAGACATTGCAGAACTAAAAATAATGTGTACAAAATCTCATAGGTTTGATTTCATATACAAAAAGAAGGAAAGGCTTATCATAAGGCAATCAGATCTGAACTGTGATTATGCGTGGCAAAAATTAAATGAAAAAACATTCCTTTTGAAGAGAACATTTTTGGGAAACACTGTGGCTTACTCTGCAACTAAGACACCACACAAGACACAACATAGAACTCATCAGTGATTTATTCAAATTGTTTTCTTTTAGTTCTGCAATGTCTCTTTAGACACAATGTAATCTTTACCACATTAATACTTAATAATTAACAAAAATAAACATTCTATAAATTTATGCAGTGGATAAAAGTGCAGAGCTGAGGGTGAAGTTACGCTCTAAACATTATTTGTGTTTGTTTTATCATTTGACAGATGGGAACATGGAGATAATTGGCCACTGGAGAGGGGACCACAGGCCATGATGCTGGGCTCCAGCACTGATACTAGCACTGATGTCAGAAAAATATTAAAAAATAACAAACAGCTCATCCCCTTTTCTGCAAAGAAAGACTGAATGTAGGAAACAGGATGTTAGCTAAGTTTGAGTAGATTGTTGAGTAGAAGTTGCTTTGCCCCTACGATGACATGGTAGAGACTTGTTTGATTATTTGTAGTGCTGCCAGTGCAGCATGTTTATTTTATTTTGTTGTTTTGTTTTTGTTTTATGTAATGTTAATCAAGTAAAGTTTGATACAACATAATTAGACTGTTCAGATCTGATGCCCTAGTGAACGATGGGTTTGTATAAATATATTGTTAATATAACAACTTTCTCTAATATCCTGTCTGTAGTGTTGGTTTTATTGTAGTTCATAGTCTGGTATTAACTTCTCATTTTAAACTGTAAATATCTTGCATATAATTAATGGATGGCTGTAGGTTTTCTGTTGATAGCTTATAGACTTTCAACTGTTATCAACTATTTTTCACTTTAATTGGATAGTCCTAAAATATATCTACAAATTCTTAGTTAAGGATGTCTACTAATGATCTTCTGAACATAAACTTTAGACTAGTTGACAAGCAACAGATGCACAACCAATGTTTAGTTGACTGTCAACAGATAATAAACTAGTGATCTTGATAAAAATGAAATGGTTAAATAATTATTAATTTGATGCATTTGAGATCCTTAAGTAAGGATGATATAATATGCTCTTGACCATATGTTGACATGACTGTAGACTTTCAGCTGACAGATTGATTTTGAGTAGTTGGTAGACAACTTAGAGGATGGTAACACAATCTACAGAAAGTCAGCTGACTACTAGTTAACAACCTGTTGCGAAATAAATACTGACAGTCAGCATGCACTTTTTGTAAAATCTATAGATTAGAAGTTAAAATGCACCTTATAATCTACAGGCAGTTAGTTGAATGTATGTTACTTGTCTGTTGAAACAATGTTGTTGAGTGTCAACTGATGCACTGTTGACATGCTACTAAATGAGTACTGATAACTAGTAGAGTGTCAACAGATGGACTATCAAAATAAAGTGTTACCCAATGACCAATACAATGGAAAGCTGCACACATTGTTGGACACAAATTGGAACCCTCTCAAATTCTAAGATGGACTCTTCTGTTCTTTGTTTTTCTCAGCAAGTTATCTGGTTAAATTTGTAAACCTATTTGGTGGCACACCCACTCTCTTTCCTAGAGTTTCTCCAACTGGAATGTCAGGAATATGGTTGGCCTCTCCTTGCCTTGGTCTCTTTACTTTCTTCAATGGCAATGCATCATCTGGAGCTTTGGATTTCAGTGAATTTGCAAGCAACTCAGAACACCCAATGCCCTTAAGTTTGGGTCAGTAGTTGCCCATCTTTGTTTTCAGTCTCTGCTTCCACCCGTAGCAGCCGTTGTATGACCCATGTTCAGAGAGGCATGGATGCTTCCAAATGAGCGCTTCTGCAACATCACTAAAATGTACTTGAAAATCTCTTCAGCTACTTTTTCCAGAACATCTGACTTCATTTTTGAGCTCAGTGTCAGTCTTGTCATGTTTGCAGTTCAGTGTGATAAGAGAATACTGGTATACGAAACTCTCTTGGCTACATTTGAGTTCTTGTAGAAACTCAACTAGATGCTGAGGACAGGAGCTCTGTATTATCTGAACGAACAGACACATCATGAACACAGTGATCAAATGTTTCCATGCAGTCTTCTGTTACTGGGATAACCTTGACAGTGGCTAAGTCCTCCAGTCCAGCAGTAGATGTCGAGTTTACTAGTGCATCTCCAAAATCTGTCTTGGTACTATAGCCTAAAACTCCAATTTAACCAACACATTCTCCTGACTTCATCCATAAGCTCTTCTACTGTTTCTGAAATTTCATGTGGCAAAATTAGCTTCCTGATATCATCAGAATTCAGAATAATTCACAAGTTACCTGGCCTCTTCATTGCCATGGCAGCCCATCCAAATGGATCTAGAAAAAAAACATAAACAACAACAACAAAAAAAAACAGTTTAAGTATTTGCTATACTCCACATCTAATTCATATATTTCACATACTGTATTTCACATACTGTATTGAAAAATGTAATTTAAACATTACCAGCCTAACATCCTTACATATCCAACCTTCAGGGAGATAAGGCACCGACCACCAACTATGTAGTGAGGCAGAGGGTACTGATCTCTCAGCTTATGTGCCTCAACAAGCCTTAGTTCTCTGGCAGTAGATATGGCCACATCATAAGCTTGATAATGTTCCAGGTACCATGCAGCCAGTTTTTTGACAATGAAAGTAAAACTCTTGTGAAGAACAATCATGTGAACTATTTCACATTAACTTTCCATCACAAATGTAATACTGTGAACAGGGCTCTATGTTTACATTTATTTTTAGGGACAATGTTTTCATGAATGTATCCATTTTCAAACCATGACCAGTAGAATAAAACCTAAGATATAGTTTTTCACACGTTTCTGTGTCCTGTCCAAGTACAGGATTCAAGGTATTCAAGGTACGCTGTGTTTATTATATCACACTTTCCAAGCCTAATGAAATAATCGGTTCTCTTGTCTGTTAAGCTTTCCCAGGACAGATATGAACTTAAGTTTCTAGTTTGACAGAATTTTTAACTAGTTTGCTCAAAGCATTGGTAATTCTTTGTATTTAGATACAGTGCTATATGATTGATATGGCAAAGTAAATCCAATATTTAATGTCTGTCTTTATTCAGGTTGTACAAATGGACTAGATCAGTTTCATACTGTTTATATATATATATGTATGTATGTATAGACTTAGCTTCTTAATTACAGAATACACCCCGCATGTTAAAGGTATAGTTGACCAAAAATGACATTTCTGTCATCATTTACACACCATCAAGCTGTTACAAACCTGAATGAGTTTCTTTCTTCTATTGAGCATAAAAGAAGATATTTTGAAGAATGTGTATAATCAAATGTACTAAGAGAAAATACTTTAAGAAAAAAGTCACTACGTACCAGTAACTGGTTACATTCTTTTTTTCTTTTTCTTTTTCTTTTTTTTTTTTTAAATACCTTTTATGTTCAAAAAAAGAAAGAAACTCATACAGGTTTGTAACAGTTTGATGGTGTGTAAATAGAAGTTGCTTTCGGCTGCTCCCTGTTCAGGGTCGCCACAGTGGACCAACTTGTCCGCACAACAACTTGGCAAATGTTTTACACCGGATACCCTCCCATTTTTCTGGGCTTGGGACCAACACTGCATCCAGTGGCTGGGAATCGAACCCAGGCCTTCCACATGATAGGTGAGAAACCTACCACTGAGCCACCAACACCCCCAGTTTGATGGTGTGGAAATTATAACAGAAATTTCATTTTTGTGCCAACTATACTTTAATAAATTTTAGAGACACCAAAAAGACAGTGGCCAAATACCCTGCCTCCTTGCAGGATGTTATCGAAGGTGATATAGTTGGATCAAGGTATCACTCGCTGGCACAGCAAATTCAGAATCGCATAGAAAATGTGAAGAGACCCAGTGTTCTGAAAACCAGAAAATGCAACAGAACAGAAGACTCTGACACAGAGGACATTCCTCCTGAAAGAAAGGCAGCGGTTCAAGACACAGCTGTGTGAATGGGGATTTAAAATTAATGGTGCTCAATGAGACTAAAGAGAGCCAGTTGGATAAACAAGAAAGGATGAAGATCATGTCTAAAGTAACAAATGTTGACCCAGAAGACGTTAGCAAAATTCTGAAGGCAACATACTTCTCTCAACGCAAAGACATCAATGGAGCAAGCATACAACAGTTTTCTGAGAACTGGCCTTTTCTATTTCAAGTGATTAGTATGTGTCTACACTTCAAGCAGCTAACAGGAATTGATCTGAAGGAGATGTTCCTTAAAAGCTTGGATAAAAAGGGAAAGTGGCTCCTGAACTTTCTTAAAACAGTTCGTGCAGAAAAGTATTGCAAACTGCTGCAAAACTAGATGTTTTTTGAGGTGTCAAACTGAGGGATGCAGTGAAGATTTGAAAGATGTGGTACTGCTTCTTCTTGCCTACTTTGATGAAAAGGAAGAAGTGATGTTTCATTATGTGGAAGGCTCTTGCCTTGTTGAAGATGTGGAGGTAGACACCAGGTTACCAGCAACACCCTGCATCTGTGGTAGGTTTGAATGAATAAAATCTAGTGTCATATTCTAAAATTTAAAGAAAAGTTCACCCAAGTATGAAAATTCTGTCATTTACTTACACTTTATTTTTTTCAAATAAAACTTAAAAATTTTTTTCTTTTTATTGTTTCTGTGTAAATTTCTTGGTTCTGCTGACCAAACAGTTGTGGGGCAACATTGACTTTCATATTAAGGCAAAAGAAATCTGAAAAATAAACAGTGCCCCAAAACTGTTTAGTTACAAACATTCTTAAAATATATCTTCCTTTGAGCAGAACATAGAAATTTATACAGCTTTGAACTTGAACTTGAGGGTGAGTAAATGATGACAATTATGACAGAAACTATATTTTAGTTACTAACTTAACTCTTTAAGTTAATTTTGGTTTAAAATTAATTAAACCAAAAATTTAAATTCTGTAATGAATTACTCACCCTCATGTCATTCCAAACCTGTAAGACTTTTGTTCAGCTTTCTGACCCTCCATTGACAGCAAGAATCCTACAAGTCCAGAAAGGTAGTAAGAACATTGACAAAATACTCCATTTGACATCACTGGTTAACCATACTTTGTAAAACCATAATTTTACAAAGTTACGAGAATAGTTTTTGTGCGCAACGAAAACAAAAATGCGACATTATTTAACAATTCTTCTCCTCCGAGTCACCCTAGCGTCATTTTGGAGAGTACCACAACGCGTGCGCGTGTTCTCCTCTGCAAGTATGCAAGACACCAGCAGCACTGCACGCATGTGTCGTGATACCCTCTCGGTAATTCAATTCAATTCAAAAACTTCATTTATCCCCAAGGGGCAATTTAAGGGATGTATTGGTGCTAGGGTGACACGGAGGAGAAGAATTGTTGAATAAAGTAGCTGTTTTTGTTTTCTTTGTGCACAAAAAGTATTGTCTTAGCTTCGTAAAATTACAGTTGAACTACTGATGTCATGTGGACTGTTTTACCTATGTACTTACTTCGTTTTTCTGCATTGACCATTGTAGTACCCTTCCAGTCTATGGAGGGTCAGAGAGCTCTCAGATTTCATCATCAATATCTTAATTTGTGTTCCGAAGATGAACAAAGGTCTTACGGGATTGGAACGACATGAGTCATTAATTGTCATTAATGTAATGAACTATCCCTTTAATTAAGTTATTTAGCAAGGTTACTGTTACAGTTCATTCACAGTTACATTGTCAGGATGGCTTGTTGTAAAAGTCAACAGAGAGATTAAAGCTCCAAAATATATTAAGACCAAAGGCATTTAATTGTTTGTTTTTGTCTGTAGGCTCTTCCTGCTACACATCAAAACTATTCATGCTGAGTATCGACCAAAAGATTACAACTCAGCACATTTCTACATTCATCGCAGCAATGTGAATGATGTTTGGCAGTTACTACTGTTTTAACATCCATTACCCTTTGGAACTGGGTTCTACTCTGGAGTTAATGCCAAGGTAGGCATTAAACCATTTCTTTTACACAAAATTGTGATAGCACTTTACAGTACGGTCTCATTTGTTAACATTAGGTAATGTATTCATTCAAATGAACTAACAATGGGAATTACATTTTTAACAGTTTAATCTTTGTTTTTGTTGGAAAAATACAGTCGTTCATTGTTCATGTTAGATCACAGTGCAATTATTGTTCAATCTTAGTTCATGTTTAAAGGGTTAGTTCACCCAAAAATTCTATCATTAAAGGATTAGTTAACCTCCAGAATAAAAATTTACTTATAATTTAAAAGCCTTAATTTCTTTGAACCTGAAGAAAGAAAGACATGAACATCTTGGATGACATGGGGGCGAGTAAATTTTCAGTAAATTATTATTCTGGAAGTGAACTATTCCTTTAATTACTCACCCTCATGTCATTCCAAACCTGTAAGACTTTCGCTTATCTTCGGAACACAAGTAAAGATCTTTTTAATGAAATCTGAGAGATTTCTTTCCCTCCATTGACAGCCTATGCAACTAGGTCTGGAAAGGTAGTAAAGACATTCATTCATTCATTCATTCATTGTCTACCGCTTATCCGATCTATACTCGGGTCACGGGGAGCCTGTGCCTATCTCAGGCGTCATTGGGCATCAAGGCAGGATACACCCTGGACGGTTTATGTTTTCACCATGTAATCAATGTTCCATTTTTGGGTGAACATTTCTGTAACACTTTACAATAAAGTATCATTTGTTAACCGTCCAGGGTGTATCCTGCCTTGATGCCCAATGACGTCCAGGGTGCCAACCCATCGCAGGGCACACACACACTCCGGACAATTTAGAGATGCTAATCAACCTACCATGCACATCTTTGGACTGGGAGAGGAAACCGGAGTACCCGGAGGAAACCCCCGAGGCACAGGGAGAACATGCAAACTCCACACACACAGCGGAGGCGGGAATCGAACCCCCAACCCTGGAGGTGTGAGGCAAATGTGCTAGCCACTAAGCCACCAAGCCACCGTGCCCGGTATTAAAGACATTATTAAAGTAAACCATGTAACTCTGGTTGCATTGTTTGTGCAAAAGTGCATAATTTATTACTTTTCATCTTTGGGTGAACTAATCTTCTCACTGAAGTTGTTAACTTAAGTTAACAAATGATACTTTATTGTAAAGTGTTACAGAAATGTTCACCCAAAAATGGAACATTGATTACATGGTGAAAACATAATGACATTCTAAATCCATTCTGACTTCTGCAGATCACAAATGATATATTTTCAAGAATGTTCCAATGCTGATTTCCATAAAAGTTGAATAATAAATGACTTTCTTGTGGTTAAAACTTATAGTTCACACAAAAATTTAAATTCTGTCATTTACTCACCCTCAAGTGGTTCCAAAACTGTATGAATTTCTGCTAAACACAAAATATAATTTGAAGAATATTGGTAACCAGGCAGTTTCTAGTCCACATTGACTTCCACAATAATTTTTTTGCTCATACTATGGAAATCAATGAGCTCCAGTTTGGTTATCCACATTCTTCAAAATGTCTTTTATGTTCAACTGAAGAAGGAAACTCTTACAGGTTTGGAACAACTTGAGGGGGAGTAAATTATGACAGAATTTATTTTTTGGTGAACTAACCCTAAAGGGTTATATTTGTGAGCAACAAATTCAGTCATTACATTCTCTTTTTCAGGTGCTTCTTCAGCATAAACCCAAAGAAGGGCACCAAATTTGAATTGAGGAAAAACAAAAAACAGCTCCCAGTGAACCGTCGTCCTTACACTCATAGCATACCTTCTGATCACGAATGGAGAGCAGATTAAGGTTGGACAAAACCTTTTTTGACAGATGTCTGAAGATTAATTTGGCACTGATACTGCTTTTCAAATTTGAGTTATCTGGATTTACACTGGAAGGTGCTTGAACTCTGAATGTTGAAAACAACTTAAATGTGAGTGCTTTACTCTTAGCAAGCTATTTTTTGCCTAAATGGTCGCTCATATCAGATACCATGGTTCTGCTCGGACATCAGCGTGTCTGGTGGACATTTTGTCTTGGATGACGGCTCATCAGCTGAAACTCACTCCCAGCAAAACTGATCTGCTGGTCATCCCAAGTGATCCAGCCCCAGCCCAGGACCTTGTGTTATCTCTGAACAACTCCATGATTTCCCCTTCAGGCACTGCTCGCAACCTTGAGGTAACCATGGACAATCAACTGTCCTGGGGCAGTGGTGGCTCAAATGGTTAAGGCTCTGGGTTGTTGATTGGAGGATCGGCGTTCAAGCCCCAGCACCACCAAGCTCCACTGTTGGGCAATTGAGCAAGGCCCTTAACCCTCTCTGCTCCAGGAGTGCAGTGCTGTATCATAGCTGCCCCTGTGCTCTGACCCCAACTTCCTCAGCTGGGATATGCGAAGAAAAGAATTCCGCTGTAATGTATGTATGTGTGGTGGTCATAAAGGCTTCATGCCCTCTCTACTTTTCCTCCCATTTCACTAATATGACACGCTCATGTCGGTTTCCTCTGTGCAACATCAGAAGGATTCGGCCATTTCTATCCACACAGGCTACTCAGGTGCCTGTTCAGTCTTTGGTCATTTCAGACTTGTTTTCAACCTGCCTTCAACCTGAAAGTTTTCCCACACCACCCCACTGCTGCGTTCCCTCCACTGGCTTCCGGTAGCTGCACACATCAGATTCAAAACACTAATGCTTGCCTACAAAGCCAAGAATGGACCAGCGCCATCTTATCTCAAGGCTCTCGTCACTCCTCACACTGCACCTCGCTTCCTCAGATACACTAGCACTGCTCGACTGTCCCACCATCTCTCAGGGTAAAAGATATGTATACATTTAGACTCTTCTCTGTTCTGGCACAGAGGTGGTGGAACGAACTTCCCCTAGATGTCCGACAGCCGAGTCACTGACCGTCTTCAAACGGCAACTGAAGACCTACCTCTTCCTGAAGCATTTAAACTAGCTCTTATTTTTCCCTGTTTGTGTTATGTTGTGTCTATAAATAAATAAATAAATAAATCCCCAACTTAGTTTTTATGCTAATGGTATCACAAGTCTGTGTCCTACTGAACCAGTGTTAATGTATTAATTGATAGTGAATTAAAGCACTTTTGTACGTCGCTCTGGATAAAAGCCTCTGCCAAATGCCAGAAATGTACATGTAAATACTGTTTTGACTAATGATTTAGTCAAAACAGCCAACAAAACATTGTGAGTACCTAAAATAAAATGTCACCTTTTCATTAATATTTAGATGTTTTAACAATCTCTACATAAAACTTTTTTTTCTTGGATTTCCTTGTTTGACCTTCTGTTTGAAAAAGGAATTTCTAGAGTGTTAAAAGAGTAGTTCACATAACTAATGTGTTGACACCCAACTTATCATCTCCTTCCCTCCCTCAGATACTATGGCTTCTGCTCGGATCTCAGCGTGTCTGGTGGTCGTTTCATCTTGGATGACGGCTCATCAGCTGAAACTCAATCCCAGCCAAACTGAAATGCTGGGCATCCCGGGTGATCCATCCCCAGCCCAGGATCTTGCGTTATCTCTGAACAACTCCATGATCTCCGCTTCAGCAACTGCTCGAAACAGTTGGAAACATGGACAATCAGCTGTCAATGACTTTTTTCACATCTCTGGTGTCGACTATGATACTAAACATGATTGTTTACATTAAAATTCCAAATTTCAAAATAAACATAGGAAAGTCATGAAGTGAGGCTGAAAGACGTTTTTATTGACTTTTTCACCTTTTTTGGCTGAATTATGAAAAAAATTATGATTGTTTATATTAAAGTGTAAAATGTCATAACAAACGTGAAAAGGCTGATTTATGATGAAAAATGACTTAACATGTCATGTCTCATCATTTTTCATCGAACAGGCTTGTTTCCTATAGCAGCGCAGTGTGCTCCCTGCAATGTGCAGCTCAGGCGCTGAAAATGCGATTGCGAGAGTTTCAAGGCGCTAGGAGCAAGGGAAAGTGGTTTTTCTGACAAACGCATGTTTGCAGCTGAACGGGCAAGGCGACAATGACTTTTTTCACCTCTCTGGTGTCGACTATGATACTAAACATGATTGTTTACATTAAAATTCCAAATTTCAAAATAAACATAGGAAAGTCATGAAGTGAGGCTGAAAGACGTTTTTATTGACTTTTTCACCTTTTTTGGCTGAATTATGAAAAAAATTATGATTGTTTATATTAAAGTGTAAAATGTCATAACAAACGTGAAAAGGCTGATTTATGATGAAAAATGACTTAACATGTCATGTCTCATCATTTTTCATCGAACAGGCTTGTTTCCTATAGCAGCGCACTGTGCTCCCTGCAATGTGCAGCTCAGGCGCTGAAAATGCGATTGCGAGAGTTTCAAGGCGCTAGGAGCAAGGGAAAGTGGTTTTTCTGACAAACGCATGTTTGCAGCTGAACGGGCAAGGCGACAATGACTTTTTTCACCTCTCTGGTGTCGACTATGATACTAAACATGATTGTTTACATTAAAATTCCAAATTTCAAAATAAACATAGGAAAGTCATGAAGTGAGGCTGAAAGACGTTTTTATTGACTTTTTCACCTTTTTTGGCTGAATTATGAAAAAAATTATGATTGTTTATATTAAAGTGTAAAATGTCATAACAAACGTGAAAAGGCTGATTTATGATGAAAAATGACTTAACATGTCATGTCTCATCATTTTTCATCGAACAGGCTTGTTTCCTAGAGCAGCGCAGTGTGCTCCCTGCAATGTGCAGCTCAGGCGCTGAAAATGCGATTGCGAGAGTTTCAAGGCGCTAGGAGCAAGGGAAAGTGGTTTTTCTGACAAACGCATGTTTGCAGCTGAACGGGCAAGGCGACAATGACTTTTTTCACATCTCTGGTGTCGACTATGATACTAAACATGATTGTTTACATTAAAATTCCAAATTTCAAAATAAACATAGGAAAGTCATGAAGTGAGGCTGAAAGACGTTTTTATTGACTTTTTCACCTTTTTTGGCTGAATTATGAAAAAAATTATGATTGTTTATATTAAAGTGTAAAATGTCATAACAAACGTGAAAAGGCTGATTTATGATGAAAAATGACTTAACATGTCATGTCTCATCATTTTTCATCGAACAGGCTTGTTTCCTATAGCAGCGCAGTGTGCTCCCTGCAATGTGCAGCTCAGGCGCTGAAAATGCGATTGCGAGAGTTTCAAGGCGCTAGGAGCAAGGGAAAGTGGTTTTTCTGACAAACGCATGTTTGCAGCTGAACGGGCAAGGCGACAATGACTTTTTTCACCTCTCTGGTGTCGACTATGATACTAAACATGATTGTTTACATTAAAATTCCAAATTTCAAAATAAACATAGGAAAGTCATGAAGTGAGGCTGAAAGACGTTTTTATTGACTTTTTCACCTTTTTTGGCTGAATTATGAAAAAAATTATGATTGTTTATATTAAAGTGTAAAATGTCATAACAAACGTGAAAAGGCTGATTTATGATGAAAAATGACTTAACATGTCATGTCTCATCATTTTTCATCGAACAGGCTTGTTTCCTATAGCAGCGCACTGTGCTCCCTGCAATGTGCAGCTCAGGCGCTGAAAATGCGATTGCGAGAGTTTCAAGGCGCTAGGAGCAAGGGAAAGTGGTTTTTCTGACAAACGCATGTTTGCAGCTGAACGGGCAAGGCGACAATGACTTTTTTCACCTCTCTGGTGTCGACTATGATACTAAACATGATTGTTTGCATTAAAATTCCAAATTTCAAAATAAACATAGGAAAGTCATGAAGTGAGGCTGAAAGACGTTTTTATTGACTTTTTCACCTTTTTTGGCTGAATTATGAAAAAAATTATGATTGTTTATATTAAAGTGTAAAATGTCATAACAAACGTGAAAAGGCTGATTTATGATGAAAAATGACTTAACATGTCATGTCTCATCATTTTTCATCGAACAGGCTTGTTTCCTATAGCAGCGCAGTGTGCTCCCTGCAATGTGCAGCTCAGGCGCTGAAAATGCGATTGCGAGAGTTTCAAGGCGCTAGGAGCAAGGGAAAGTGGTTTTTCTGACAAACGCATGTTTGCAGCTGAACGGGCAAGGCGACAATGACTTTTTTCACATCTCTGGTGTCGACTATGATACTAAACATGATTGTTTGCATTAAAATTCCAAATTTCAAAATAAACATAGGAAAGTCATGAAGTGAGGCTGAAAGACGTTTTTATTGACTTTTTCACCTTTTTTGGCTGAATTATGAAAAAAATTATGATTGTTTATATTAAAGTGTAAAATGTCATAACAAACGTGAAAAGGCTGATTTATGATGAAAAATGACTTAACATGTCATGTCTCATCATTTTTCATCGAACAGGCTTGTTTCCTAGAGCAGCGCAGTGTGCTCCCTGCAATGTGCAGCTCAGGCGCTGAAAATGCGATTGCGAGAGTTTCAAGGCGCTAGGAGCAAGGGAAAGTGGTTTTTCTGACAAACGCATGTTTGCAGCTGAACGGGCAAGGCGACAATGACTTTTTTCACCTCTCTGGTGTCGACTATGATACTAAACATGATTGTTTACATTAAAATTCCAAATTTCAAAATAAACATAGGAAAGTCATGAAGTGAGGCTGAAAGACGTTTTTATTGACTTTTTCACCTTTTTTGGCTGAATTATGAAAAAAATTATGATTGTTTATATTAAAGTGTAAAATGTCATAACAAACGTGAAAAGGCTGATTTATGATGAAAAATGACTTAACATGTCATGTCTCATCATTTTTCATCGAACAGGCTTGTTTCCTATAGCAGCGCAGTGTGCTCCCTGCAATGTGCAGCTCAGGCGCTGAAAATGCGATTGCGAGAGTTTCAAGGCGCTAGGAGCAAGGGAAAGTGGTTTTTCTGACAAACGCATGTTTGCAGCTGAACGGGCAAGGCGACAATGACTTTTTTCACCTCTCTGGTGTCGACTATGATACTAAACATGATTGTTTACATTAAAATTCCAAATTTCAAAATAAACATAGGAAAGTCATGAAGTGAGGCTGAAAGACGTTTTTATTGACTTTTTCACCTTTTTTGGCTGAATTATGAAAAAAATTATGATTGTTTATATTAAAGTGTAAAATGTCATAACAAACGTGAAAAGGCTGATTTATGATGAAAAATGACTTAACATGTCATGTCTCATCATTTTTCATCGAACAGGCTTGTTTCCTAGAGCAGCGCAGTGTGCTCCCTGCAATGTGCAGCTCAGGCGCTGAAAATGCGATTGCGAGAGTTTCAAGGCGCTAGGAGCAAGGGAAAGTGGTTTTTCTGACAAACGCATGTTTGCAGCTGAACGGGCAAGGCGACAATGACTTTTTTCACCTCTCTGGTGTCGACTATGATACTAAACATGATTGTTTACATTAAAATTCCAAATTTCAAAATAAACATAGGAAAGTCATGAAGTGAGGCTGAAAGACGTTTTTATTGACTTTTTCACCTTTTTTGGCTGAATTATGAAAAAAATTATGATTGTTTATATTAAAGTGTAAAATGTCATAACAAACGTGAAAAGGCTGATTTATGATGAAAAATGACTTAACATGTCATGGCTCATCATTTTTCATCGAACAGGCTTGTTTCCTAGAGCAGCGCAGTGTGCTCCCTGCAATGTGCAGCTCAGGCGCTGAAAATGCGATTGCGAGAGTTTCAAGGCGCTAGGAGCAAGGGAAAGTGGTTTTTCTGACAAACGCATGTTTGCAGCTGAACGGGCAAGGCGACAATGACTTTTTTCACCTCTCTGGTGTCGACTATGATACTAAACATGATTGTTTACATTAAAATTCCAAATTTCAAAATAAACATAGGAAAGTCATGAAGTGAGGCTGAAAGACGTTTTTATTGACTTTTTCACCTTTTTTGGCTGAATTATGAAAAAAATTATGATTGTTTATATTAAAGTGTAAAATGTCATAACAAACGTGAAAAGGCTGATTTATGATGAAAAATGACTTAACATGTCATGTCTCATCATTTTTCATCGAACAGGCTTGTTTCCTATAGCAGCGCAGTGTGCTCCCTGCAATGTGCAGCTCAGGCGCTGAAAATGCGATTGCGAGAGTTTCAAGGCGCTAGGAGCAAGGGAAAGTGGTTTTTCTGACAAACGCATGTTTGCAGCTGAACGGGCAAGGCGACAATGACTTTTTTCACCTCTCTGGTGTCGACTATGATACTAAACATGATTGTTTACATTAAAATTCCAAATTTCAAAATAAACATAGGAAAGTCATGAAGTGAGGCTGAAAGACGTTTTTATTGACTTTTTCACCTTTTTTGGCTGAATTATGAAAAAAATTATGATTGTTTATATTAAAGTGTAAAATGTCATAACAAACGTGAAA